>CM061149.1:18132740-18587740 GCA_030710495.1 Labroides dimidiatus
TATCACATCAAACTATACAGCCTGAACTTTTCAGTACCAGTGGAAATGCTTTGTGTCACTGCTGTAGAGATGGGACAGACAAGGTAGAGTCTTCCTTTAAACATGAAACCAGCCTGCACGTGCATCACCAGTCATCTCTGTGTAATGCCTGATAGGCATTCAAATGTGGTGAAAGGACCCCAGCGCAGGTCACTGGTATAAAAGCAAGCTATAAATTCAGTCCATAACCAACCGGGTTTCATGACCAGCTTAAAAAAAATGAAAAAGACAACACTAGGTTAAGTTAGATTCTAGTGTTAATGTGAGAAAAAATGGAGACCTTGACGGACAATATGGTAAAAACACAACTTCCAATGTGAGAAGATGCCCACAAAGTCTGTGTAAAGCAGCAGTAAATTTTTGTTATGGGTCACACCACAGAAACGTGTCATTGACCACTGAGCCAAATTTGAAAGATTAAAAAAAAAAAAGTTAAGTATATAAAATGAAAGCAACATGTATTACTGACTAGTAACGTTATAGCCTAGACAGTTGCTTTCGATACACAGATGCTATCTGAGACTTGAGAGCTAGCGGGAAAACCACCAAAGCGAATGCATTTATACCGCTTCAGCAGCAGAGTTGGGTGATGACTATGATTTCTGACCCACCCATTTAATCCTAAAAACAGAAATTTTAAAAGTTTTTTACATGTTTTAAGGAAATACATGTATGACCTATTTAAAGATAGAAGAAAAAATGGCTGAATTTGTATTACACAGACTTTAACTGTACAGAGCTGTTTTATACAACAAGGACAATAAAACTGTTCTTAACCTTCCTTTAGTTTCAGATTACTCGTGTGCCTATGTAGGGCATTAGGCTTAAAGTAAGAAGTCATTTACACTATGGATCTTGAACAAAATGCACGGAAGAAAACCCGATAAGTAAAATGAAAGAAAACAAGTTCAGTCAAAACAATGGCTAGATCAAAGTAGAAAAACTGCTTACCTCTTGGCGTTATAAACAAATATGCTGCATGAATATGAGCGAAAGAGGTGACACATATATCTTACATAGTAATGTAGTAGCACTGACCTAACTGAGGAATAATCTTTGTCTTATTTTTTGCTGTTTTTTTTATTTTATACATTCTTTTAAACGTTATATATTAATAGATAATAGCTGAGAGTACTACGATAAATCATAGCTGAGAGTAAATGCAATTTGAGTGGTATTGAGCTGTATTTAATTGTAATTAAGTGCTCCATGCTGGCTGAGGGGGACTTTGAATAAACTCTACACACCCTCTGAATATTGGCCATAGTGTCACAGCGCTCACAGTGCAGGCTCAGTTGTGGTCGCTGGTCTGCTCATGTCTCTTTGTCACATTGTGGTTCAGCAACCTGAGCCTCTGAATGTGATCTTTAACTAGCTTGCACACTTTCACACACACGCTCCTTGTCTTTGTGTTGGCTATGATAAAACGGGCTGGGAGGTGGGGAAGGGACTATTGGAGTGTGTCAGCTCCTGGAGTAGGCTTACTGTGCTGGGAGATGCACTGGCCCATTACACATGACCTCTGACCCCTGCAGGCACCCTGAGGTGAAATGATGCAGGCCTGGTTTTACTCAGCTGGAACAGGAGAGAGGAGGGGAGGAAGAAAGTGATTGAGTGTGCATTTTTAAATAGTTGCATATATGCATATGTGTTTGCTTGACTTATACACCGATGGCTGAGCTGTTTTCACACATCTCATTTTTCATACAACACACACACCATCAGCCTGCAGACTGTGGGCTTTTGTCCTGTGGCTGTATGCAGATATGACGGGTGTCACATCTACATGTATGAATTTTAAATAAAGCTACCTCCCTGCAATTACATGTAAGTGACCCTGAAGAGCAGCTGTCTGCAGAAAAAGAATTTTGGTTTCATCTGTTTCTTCAGGTTTAAGCAGTCAAATGCTTTGAGATTTCAAAGTCCTAAGTTAATGTTGGGACTGGATGGTTTTCTGAATTTGCAAATTAGGACCATTACCTGTGTGTATTGAGCCTCAAGGTAAAAAGTTTATAGTTAAAGTACTGTAGTTAAGGTTAGAACTCAAAAAATAATAAAAAAAAATTAGACAGAGAAAACTACAATCCCAAGCTGCACTTGATTTATAAAACTTAAAAAGATGTAAGTACAATCTCTCTCTGGATAAAAACCCTCCACGGCAGTGTCACACACAAAGACACAACACTTAATATTAAGGATCTTTAATTAGTGATGAGGGTCTCAGTCCTGTGGGTGCATATGCCAGTCACCCACGGTCCTGATGAGTCTGTCTGCATTAGCATGACCCCCTCCCTCTCTCACTGTCCACTCCACTGCACAACACACACCCACTGAAGCATGTGCACCCTGCTAATTATGGCTTAATATATGGGTGTGTGTATGTGTGTGCGTGTGTGGGGGGACCAATCAAAGGTACAGGACTTGATGGTTGACACCAACAGTCTGCAAAGAAAATAAAAAAAAGTCTGCCATGTGCAAATTTTCTCAATTCATTACCATTCATTAGTCTGTTCTTGACAACAGTGACAGAGGATTATAAAGAAATGACCAATGTCTGTTTTAATTCAGTTTATTCATGTATAACTTGGACATCTTTTACCTTTTAAAAGTATTTTTAATATTCTCCATGGATTAATCATTGTTTAACAACTTTATTCTCTAAATGTTAACAAAATTGTGCTGTATATTAAATACTGTTTGCTATTAATGTCTTGATATTGTAACTATCAATCAAAATCAAGTTAAGCATATTGTACAACTTTATATAAACTTTCACATGACACTTAATTACATTTAGATTTTAGTATTAGAATAATTTTTAAGAGAACTCTCGGACAAAAGATGCCCCTCCAAAATCAAACATCAAATTAAAATACTGCTCAATGAGTCAGTTGAGTCATCTGATTACCACGATAACCAGCAGAAATCGAGCAGGATTTCTTGAAGAACTTGATGCAAATTTGTCCGTAACTTCTCCAATGATTCATATCAAGTTTCTACAAAGAATGAAAAAACTCCTTGCATTTCACTGATGCTGAAAAGTTTACTCACCAACTCTCATTACTTACTAACACCCATGTATGCATGCATGCTCACTGATAAATCTACACACTCATCATATCACTGCTGAAGGCTGCAAGTCGGAGACAAAAGACAGAATCAGCGTTGACATTTATATGTAAATATGGAGCAGAGTGAGCTCGCGTCCGCAGGCGCCAACACTCTCCTTTGTTTGTCTCCACTCAGATACCCAGAAACAATGGTGGGGGGTGGAGGGGTTGGAGGAGTAAAGAGGGAGGGTCAGGAGAAGGGGGCATGTGACCAATGCCAAGCCACCCTCCTGCCCATGAGGGGGTCACACAGGGAGGGTCAGAAGACAGCGAAGAGGGTGAAAGGTCAGCAGCAGAGCTAGAATAAGTTTCTGTGGATACTTTTCCCCACCAGTGTTTGGGTTTTATTTCTAAGTGCTTCAGTTAGAGATCCCATTTGTGCTCCATTACACAAAATGCCAATAAAATTACCAACAATCAAAACTAGATTAAATAGTTACAGCCCAGCTAAACTCTAAAATGTGTATACAAAGGGAATTATGCACTCAACAAACTCTAAGAGGAAATGGGGAGAGGATAACATTTTTGAAAGTAAATGCAAAAAAACAAAAGCTTTTCAGTCGGATTCAATTGATGTTAAGATCAGTTTGAATGAGCAGGAACTTTTCTCACACGGTGCAAACGGCCACGTTACAGCGCGATTATGAAAGTCATTAGGAGCGGCTCTAAACATCTCTAAGCAATTTAGAAAATACTCAAGGACACATGAGGTAATGGCTTCAGGTTGCCAACTGCCTTCAACATGACAGCCACGATTAAAAAGATTTCCACATACCGCACGTCCATGCACACACACTGAAAATATACACTTCCTGCACATGTACACATATAGATTCATGCAAATAAACACACATGTGCGTATGACACATGTATATACACACAACTTCCAACTTCTCTCACATCACAGTTCTGATCTGACCTCTCCACACTCACACACACACACACACACACACACACACACACACACACACACACACACACACACACACACACACACTGGAGCTTACTCCTCTCACACACCCACACAGTCGTTTTAACCAGCATAAACAAGAATGACAAGTTGAGATTAATGAAGGGCCCAGCAGTGACAGACCAATTTAATTGTCAGCCATGATGGCGGTGAACTCCACCAGTGTATTTATACAAGGTTACTGCGGTGCCTTAAAATGTTGCTAATTGATCATGACCAATAAGTAATTAGAAAAACTGATCGTGTGTCCTTCCTGCACACGTGGCAAAGGCACACATATATTGTCACGGGTACTGAGGAGGGGCGAGCAAGCCTGAGGAATAATGAGAGAGAGAGAGAGAAATGTGACATTTTGTGTCTTGACACATGAAAGTATAAATGCATTTTTCAGTGATTTTACAGGCAGCTGTAGCTGATTTGATCAAATGTCATTGTTTTTGGATTTGAATTATCTTATTGGAAAATAAGTGATAGGGTTCTACTTATTATTTGGACATCTGAAAAGTAAATATCACATGGCTGATGTGTAAATACTGTTTTCTAATACAAGATTTTTTTTTTTTTATCTGAAAGCACTCAGTCCATCACAACACTCCAACATACTGTCCTTCTACTGGGAGATAAAAAAGCTGCTCTTCAGCGCTGAGTGTACAATCATTCAACTTCTTACAAACTATTAACTGACAAAATGTCAGTTATTATCCTGTTATAAAAATGGGTGGATGAATAAAATTTGTCGGTGAATATATTTAGGGGGCTGAAAGTATGTTGGGCTTGGGTATATTGGATGTGGGAAACATTGGTCTGTGTAAACCCTTTTGGCATCAAACTCTTTATTGATCCTAACCCAACATCCAACATGTCCGAAGCAGGAGTTCATATAACACAGCTATGACAAATATTTGATTCTGATTGGTCATGGCAACAGTCAGTTATTTCTTAATAGCACACAGTTACTATTGATGCAGTTTTTTTTAACAGACTCCAGTGGACTAAATATCACACCAAACAACCAAACAAAGTCTGGTTAAAATTATATCTTTAAGAAAAAAAAAAAAAAAAAAAAAAAGAAAAAAAAAACAGTGGGAAAAGGCAGAAGAGGCTGAAAACACACTGCACGCCACAGTAAAGAAATCCCTACAATGTCCCACAATTTCAAACCCTTGATGGTCATGATTCATGATTTTTTCACCACATATCATCTCCTTCATCTAAAAAGAAAAATCTTTTTCATCCACCATCCTACCTCTCACTTGTTCATATCCAAGCCTGCTTCCCAGGAGATTTTTCTTGGTTATTCTAACCACTGAGAGCTGACTGTGGCCTTGGCTCCCTGGCTTGACTCCACGACCTCCGCCGGCAGCCGTGGGCCTGGCTCACTGGGAAGGAATGTGTGAGAGAAAGACAGTGTAAATAAATACTGTAAAGGCTCAGACTGTAACACTGCAGCAGGGGAGACCCTTGTGCTAGACGATGTACTTAAAAAGAAAAAATAAAAGAAAGAAAGTGATGTTGGCAGCTGAAGAGAAATCTGAAAACCGTTTAAGCCACCTGTTTTATATATTGAATGAATGTTACACTCACTGCGGCCCTGATATGAATGTTTGAAATGGCTTTTTTTTGTTCATTTGGAAAAATATGAGTAAACTGTAGAGCATTAGACATTCATTCACAGATATACTCCTGCACATGTGTGCATTCCATTTAAAGAAAGTAATAACAAATACGTGCTGGCAATCAGAGTCAGTCAAACTCATTGTCCATCTAAAAATATTCAGTTTCCTAAAAAGAAATCTTTTTCTGACCTGGAACATCACACGTATGAACAGTCACATATGGGCCTTTCTGACACACAGCGTGGGACTTCTTCTCAGAACACAGCATGCGTTAACTCTGGAGCTAAATAAGGATGTTGTTTATGCATTTGTTGTGAGGCCTTTTTTTGTACTGTAATGTTGAAGCAACCTTTATTCAGTATTTTTTATCTATCAGGAAAGGAAAAACTGATGAATGTGTGGCAAAGTGAGTTCATGTGTTGCACATTTTATCAAAAAAGCCAATTCAAAGTGCTTCAGATAAGACATTAAAACATGAGAGGAACAATTACAAATCATTAAAACAGACTACTAAAAAATCAAAAAGAAGGTAAAATTAAAAAGACAGAAGTTGAAATGTGATAAGATGGTGTCAGAATAAAGGTGTAAGAGTTACGGCTTTATGATTGATGACTCTGTGGGCTGCGGAAGTGCAGCAGATAACTGCTGTGATAGAATGACTGAGTTAAAACTTGGACCTGCACAGGGGTTACTTTTTGGGACTTTTTTTTTTCACCACCAAAAAAAATGTAATATCACTCCTGCTTAGGCTTCAGGCTATTTCCCTAAGGATATTTTCTAAAACATTTTACATTATCACTTTTATCCCCAACAGACTGATGGCGTTAACGCACCAGGCTTTTGGTAAAAGATTTTTGACCCATCTGTGGAATCCTTTATGTTCCCTCCCAGCATCATCTTTCAACACCTCTGAGAGTCAAAAACAATCATAATTTGTGATCTCAGCATGTTATTATCTTGGAGATGAAGAGTTAGAGCCTAAAGACTCATATGCAGTAGCAGTTTATGATCTAGGAGTAAGGTCCCAAACAAGGCATCTGAGCCCTCTGAGAACATCAAAAGTATACCTTGTGCTTCATTATTAAACAGAACAGAGGGCTGATGAAAAACCTTTGTGCTTCTGGATTACAGCACATTTTACTGCTGATGGACTACATCATCATCAGAGAGTATACTGTTAAGTTGCCTCTCCACAGAGTCAGTGGATTGTGTAGAAAAGTTTAAATGATTTGGCACCAAAATAGGGATGTATGGATACTTGAACTGGACATGACAGTTTGAATGCCTTCACCTAATGTCTATATCAAGTCACAAGTGGTGCTGCAGGCATATACTTACAGTTCAGTGGGAATTCATTCAGATGTATCTTGTGTTTCTAACTGTTTAAAATATAAATGGCCGCTTGTAGTGTAAATCACATTTCTCACTCTGAATGCAGGATTATGTCAGCAACACACTTAAACTTTAGCTGCCAAACCTTGTGTATTGTTTGGGTTTTACATGTATCAATCTGCTGCAAAGCTGTCGATGACTTCATATTGAGAAAAGAGAGAAGGTGTTACAGTTGGGATGTTTCCTAAAGAAGATCCCTTATGGATGAAATTATATCCAGGCATTAGTGTAGCACGTTTGGATCGTAAAGGAAACAAGGTCAAATACAGGACAAGCAGACATTCAGATGTTGATCTTCTGCACAAGCTCACATAAAATGTCCTCTGAGCAGTTGGAGCAGAAGTGAGTATGTGATTTGAGCCAAATGACTGAACCAAGATACATAATGATGTATGGTTGTTCCCTTTTAAGTGAAGTGTGTTGGATTCCACATGAGGCTTTATGGCTGTAAGGACGAGGGTTCATCCATCTGACAGCCATCATATCCTCATGGTTTGAAAGGAAAGTTAGAGTCTGAACTGCTGCTTTCAGTTCTTTACGTGCTCTTAATTGGGGCAAAGGCCTGAAAAGTCTCAGATAAGTCGATGGAGTGAGAGCACCTTGATTTTTATTTCTTGTTGGCTTTTGTCAGAGTACTTTACCAAATGTATATGAATCCTCTAAAGACTTCTTATTCCATTTCTCTTAAAGGATATATATATATATATATATATATATATATATATATATATATATATATATATATATATATATTCTTCTCATTTAAAAACCATTTTCAACACTTAAAAATAACAAAAGCCCAACAGATCCCTTTGTTCATATCTCTAGAAGAACCTCTATTATCTTAAAGTGTAGAGCCTGTAGGCCAGGGACCACGTTTTACAAAAGTGTCATGGTGTGTTTGTATATTTCGTATTAAAGCATGGGATTATTAAGCATTTCTGACTCTGATGTATATTTAAAGTTCTGGTAGTATTGACCAATCACATTGTAGCTTTGGTGTTTGCAAGAAATGCACACTGTGTGGTGAGCAAAGCAGGAAGCATGCAATTCACCGTAATAACATGCTAGCTGCCTGTAGTGGTAAACAATGATTTATTTATCAATACAAACAGAGGCAAAAGCAGCTAACACCAGTCTAACACTGTCATAATAGCTATTTAAATCTCTTTACTACTTTAAATGCATCACAAGAAATCGATGTGGGCCCTGTTAAAACTGTGTTTTTCTGGAGTGCAGATGGCCAAGCGGTCTAGATTGTGCTCCATATGGCAATAGCCCTTGAGCAGGCAGCCCGGGTTTGAGTCCAGCCTGTGGCGACTTTCCTGCATGTCACCACTCCCCACTCTCATCCTGTTTCCTGCTCTATCCAGTGTCCTGTCCTCTCACAGTAAAGGCGTAAAAAAGCCTTCCAAAAAAAATCATGATGCTAGTATTTCAGAAAACTTAATACCCGCTAACTGAACTAGCTTCTGTCCCTGGCCTATCCTGTCACTTTAAACAGTGAAACTGAGACTCATTGGAAATCTAAAAGCTAAAGAATGGCATAATGCTACACGAAAATGTTAGACAAAATAGAGTAGAACAAAAAGAAAGAAAGAAAAAACAAAAAAAAAAAAAAACAGCAACTCAGCTCTTCTTGTTGAAGACACACATAAGGTGTGGTTGCACCTTAGCATGCATGCATGCTGATTAATTAAATTTGTGACACAATTAGCTCCCAGCGGCTGATACACATCACCTTATTGTATCACTCTGTAAACATCTTTGCTGATAGTTTGCGCGTAAAACTCTGTGACATCTCTGACATCCCAGAAGCAAAAGCACAACTCTTACATTTGTATGCATCGCTAAAAACATGATCAAGTTTTCCCAAGTTGTCACAGGGCCCTGCTGTTAGCATAAAAGCTAATGATAGTTAGGGGGCTGGGTGTGTGTATGCCTGTGTAGTGAGGGTAAAAGGTGTTCACCCTTTCACTTGCTGAGCTGATACAAACCTCTGCAGACACTTACGGCTGGGTAAGGAGGGTGTGACCTCACCCCTGACTTAGGATTCAGCACCTGTCACACACATTAACACTCGCATGTGCAAACACACAAAGACGTGCATGTAAAAATGTGTTTTAATCCAAACACAAAAAGGAACAAACACATCCACCACAGCCCTGTCTGCCACCTCCAGCTCTCCTGTCGTCTGCCGGCTGGCGAGCACAGTGGGCAGCATCAGATAAGAGGGTACACACAGACTCTGTTTCAAAGAGAAGGTGTGTAACAACAGAAGAAATCAGGGAGCTGATTAAAGCCGAGGTGAGTAAATAAATCATTAGGACATCTATAATGACAGAGCCAGGGAATTAGTGCATGTCTTAGTGCAAGTTTAAGTAGAGGGATGTACAGTAACATGAGCAGCGGACAAGTCCTTAAAAGACTTTACACACACACTAGGAGAGAGTGAAATTATAGGCATGGGGGAAAACTCGCAAAAAGACAAATAAATAAAATCTACAAATTAATAATCAGACACATGAATGTCATTCAAGGTAAATGGAGAAAACTGTGCATTTAAAAACCCTGCATTAATACGAGAGGGTTAAGAATGAGTCAAAGTTTTGCACAAATGAAAGCTGCATAAATGATCCATGAAGCTTATCCAGACAGTAAGACGTTGCCCAGGATTACATCTATTAATGTTGCTAATAACATAGCAACACTCTGAGGAAACATTTTACTCCTTTTCCGATATTATCTGTTTCACATTGTTGCTGGTTGCTATTAGTGTTTCCTCTTGTGTTACCAATAATAATCAGTTGCTTCACCTGCCAAGGAAAAGTAACAGAGACCGAGAGGTGAAAAGTGAAAAATATAGATGAGCCAAAAGCAATTCAGTCTCTCAGCTCTTTTGATAGTCCAAAATAAGCACTTGACCAAAGCTAACATCATAGACTGGAGCTATATTTATGGTGCAGATAAAATATTTATGCAGTGACTCATAAAGTCTGGTCCTGGAAAACAGCTGCGAGAGTATTAGACACTGCAAGATTTTTGGCAATTGATCATTCTGTTTCTCTAGCAGGATATGCTATTACACATAGTTTGCTATTTTGGTAAAAAGAATAAAAGTAATAACTAAAAAAACACTTTAAAAAATCCAACAATATCAGTGTGTTCTGTTTTTGTCAAGTCAGGATTTTCCATCCCGCTGTCTGTATAAACGCTTATCAACAAAAACTCCCTGTTAACACTCCACTTCACTGAGCTTATTTGTGTTTGTTAAGTTTTTGAAGTTATCTTATAATTACAGCTTTTGGCAAAAAGGGTTTTAAATAAAGATGACGGATTAACATTAAAAAACAAAAACAAAAGAAAACTGGTACATGAAAGACCAAAAAAGAAGCCAAGAGACAAAATATTAACCCACTCACAAAAAGTGTGCATTATACTTGCATATGTTTGCACTAAGTGGGAGATGTTGAAAATGTAAACAGGAAATAGATTCTGTAATAGTTTAAATGAATAAAACTGCGCTGCAGCGTGACTGAAAGCGAGATCCCAGCTAAAGACTTTTTTGCTCTCCCTGTCGTTCCTAAACTTCACTAAAGCACCGCTTGAAAACCTGATCTTTAATCAATAATGGATCATGGCACTATCACCTACAATGAGGTGGATCAACCTTGGTATCGCAGACTAAACACTAGCCTCGATGTAAGGATGAGTTATGTCTTTTCCAGTCTATTGTTTCATGATTTTAAATGAAAAGCAGCTAATTAGAGATAAATAAATCATGGCAGGCTATCAGTGGCTGTGAGGCAGGTGTTTGGTGTCTGACGGTAGATCCAAGGCACAACAAGGTCCGGATTGAAGTTAATAATGGAAAGCTTTGGGTTCAAGAGCTCATGGTACACTTCAGATATCCAGCTACGTTTCTAACAATGAGTCTTTGGTGGGGAATACAAAAGTTAAATGAAAGTTTTTTCTAAGTTTCTGTCTCTGAGATAAAACAAAAAACAGAGTTCGCAGTTTCATGTGAGGAATTCAAATCGCCTTTGCAGAGTTTCAACTTCAGCTGGGCTGAACTTACAACCAAAGATTAACTCAGACTTCTGTAACTGAATTTATTTTCTGCAAATGTGAAAATAACTGAAGCAAATTTCAGCAGTCAGACACTAACATTTTGTCCCAGCCCCACATTGGCGACAGATCACCAACAAACATCCATATTGAAGACAAACATGTAGCTGGAAAGCAATAAAAAGCATTTATTTCATGAAAATTAACAAGTGTTAGCTGAGCAAGACGTAAAACGCAAAACTAATACATAGCAGCAGAGTATGCCATAAAGGCATCTTTGAGGAACATCTTTGCAGAGTATCCTTAGATTTATGTTCAATTTCTGCAAAGATTTGGAGGCAGACCTCATATAAGTACGCACTCTGCTTTCAAATTCAGCACAAAATGTGACAAAACAGCATGAATATCCAGAGGAGCTGAGGGGTTTTACAAATGAAAGAAGAACCAGGTCATGTTTGATATTTGGCACAATATGTGCAGAGGGACAGGGGACAAAAACAGCATTAATGCAACTATTAAGGGACTCTGTTCTCAGTCTGATTCATTAAACATCTCCAGATCTCACACACAGAGTGAGTCCCCCCTTGAGATGAAATTCTAATGTGATATTACAAGAACTGGAACAATGGCAGCTTATTACCATAGGGTCACACATACTCTGCATGTAAACACTTTACAAGATGCAAACTCTGACTAGTACAGCTCTCAAGAGTGCATCACTTCCATGGATGTGTGCAAGCACAGCTTGTAAGTTTGTAAAAGCTGAGGCTGAAACTGCAGCCTCAGTCTGGAGAGAGGATCAGCTCTCAAAGAACTCTCATGCTACACTAAGCAGAGACAGAGAGGAGAGAGCATCCAGCAGGCTACACACTTCACCTCAGATGACTTTGTATGGCTGTAAACTGAATTTATATTCAACATTTTGGAGCTTTTTTACACAGGTGAAGCAGTTCAAGCAGCACATACTGCTGTAAAACTGTTGCATTGTTCAAGTTTCTCCCTTAGACCCTCTATAAATTACCACGTGTCTAAAAATGGACCTGAACTCACACAACGCAGCGCGAACCACAATTTCCCAACCTCTCATCACTTTTTGAGTGCAAAGTTTATCACCTTGGAAACACTTCCACGAGCAACACTTATGCTTACAATATCCAGACCCAACTGAAAATAAGACTATCAGATAAAAAACAACAACAACAAACCCAACAAAACACAACATGCTGTTTGTGCATTTGATCTAGAATACAAACCTCACACCGTGACACCTTGGGTGAGCCCTTTCCGTGCAAGTTCTAGCAATCCCCCAAACATCTGTTGTTATTGTGGCATAGAGAGGTTCAGTGCAATGAGATGTCAGCCAAAGTGAGAACAACACCTGAATTTTAAACTTGAAGCTGAACTGATCAGTGTCAACGCTGGCTCACATATTCAGTTAAAAAATCTACAGATCTGGACACATTTAATAATAGATTGACCTTTTGTTTTGGTTTTATGACACAAATCAAGGAAAGAAGGTATCAGAACACTAAATTATGAGCTAAAAAAAAGATTTGTAAATGAGATATATCCGTAATTCCTACCAGCTAAGAGTTAGCAATGTAGTAGTCAGTAAAGTGACAGATCATATTCTTACTCAGTGTTGGAATAAAGAATCTTTATGACATATAGCTTTTATGCCTTTAATGAGAGAGGATAGGACAGTGGATAGAGGAGGAAACAAGGTGAGAGTCGGGAGTGACATGCGGGAAAGTCACCACAGGCCAGACATGAATCTGGGCTGCCCGCTTAAGGGGTCTCACCATATGGATCGCAACCTTAACCACTAGACCATCTGCCCTCTGATGACATGACTCTTAACAAGGTGTGTGTTTGTTTTGGTAATGAATGGAGATTGGATCTTCTTTTTAACACTACTTTTCTTTGTTCAAGACAACTTTTTACCAGATACAATGTGATGAAGTAAGGTATTTATCAACAGTTAAACAGTGCTGTTGTTTGAAACATGACAACAAGCAAACTTTGTACTGCATTTTATTAGCAGGCTATTTTAGTGCCACTCACAGCCCGGTGGTCTGAAATGTATCCGTAGGTTAATGTGTAACGTTAGTGGATACTTTTGTCCTGCTTATCTACCAAGCAGAGCTAATGTAACCTCACTTTTCATTTTATTGACACTCTCAAGTTTGAACAGACCACTGCAGTATAACTGCTGCATGTGGTTTGGAATGAACATTATCACAAACAGCTTAGCTTGTGTTTTAGCCTTTAGCCTGTGCTTTTTTTTCTGCTCTGACATCCTTTTTCTGTCTGACACAGAAATCGTTTTCAGCAGAGAAAACACAGATCTCTCTTCTCACTACTAAATTTCATCAGCCAGCGTGGTGTTGTCATAGAGACTTCGACATGCCGTAAATCAATCCAGAACTGTCCAACCTGATCAAGAAGGTAAGAAATGGAAAAACCCATTGATAATCTCATATTAAGTTGTGGATTACAATCAGGCATATATCTAGAGTTGAAACGTTTTGAAGATCACTTAGAAAGTCCTTTAACTCCTTTTTGCAATCTTTGGTTTAACCTTATTTGAGTCCAACAGTAGCCATGAAAGCAAATTATTAATGTTTGCCTCCTGTTTAGGCTAATAATAAGTTCATTATTACAGTCAGAGGACCGGGAGTTAAACTGAGACCCAGGAGCGTAGCGGAGGCAAGGAAGCAGGTTTTAAAAGTTTTATTGAACAAGGTGCTGGGTGTGAGGCAGGAATCCAGAATCTGTGCAGTGAGGTGATCCTGAAAGGGAGGAAGGCTGATTGAGTCCAGAGTCTGCAATGCGAGGAGATCCAGAGGGAGGGGAGTGAGTGAATCCGAGCAGAGTGTGGCAGCGTGGCAGAGCTTGGGCAGTGTTGTGGGAGGTTCAGGGTGGCACTGGGAAAAAAGGAGGACAACAGCAGTTAGGAGCAGGTTTACACGAGGGAAGAATCTTGAAAAATGCTACACTTAGGATCGAGGATTTGGCCGAGGTACCACAAAGCTGTGAGGAATAATCTGGTGCCAGTCTCCTCTCTCTGCCAAGCTTAAGTGCCGGTGCGTGATTAAGATTATCAGGAACAGGTGCGAAGAAAAGGGGAGAGAGAGCTGGAGTGGGAAAAGGCGCGTAACTGTGGGGAAAACATTCCACGCAGGTAAACAGAAACACAGGGAACACCACATTCATTTTAGTTTCTGAGAAATGTTTGAGCCAGAAAAGAAGTCCCACTTTGTAAATTTGCCAAATTAACTTTTTGGGGATTTTTGTTTGCTAACTGCCCTGACAGTCCTGCTACCTCATGATGAGGCCTCTTTGAAGAACAGCCCTTTTCCTCCTCCGATAGTGTCTTTGTTCTTACTCTCACTATGTCTTTAGTGAGCTAAAAACTTCCTGTTACCATGTGACAGTCACTCATTTACATGATGGGGCTGTGACTTGTCTCTGTAACACCTCACCTCCCAGTTTAAATGAAGAGACGCGTGCAAAAGGACCAGTGTGTTTTTCGTACTGTCTGTCTACATGTTTGGGGTTGCTAGTGGGATCAATGACCATCTCCAAGTGTGATACTGACAGCCAAATGTCAGCCAGCTCCACTGCTAGCCCTTCTACCACTGCTTAATTTATTACGTTTAGATTAAATCCACTGAAATTCAATATTTTAATTGAATGTTTAGAGCCTGAGTGTTCAGTGATAAATTTCCATTGGCTCCCTGAGCTCCACTATCATGTTCCTCGGCCTAATTACATTTGCATAAATGATGTTCTTCATTATTATCTTGGGTGAGGTAGGTACTGGAGGGGTGAAGGAAAGAGCTGAGTAGTGTGAGGGGGCAAGGGCGTGCAGGAAGGACAACTGCACCAGTGATCAGTTTTTTTCTTCTTTTTGTGATGACCCACTAAAGTGCTGAGGACACACATCTCTCAAGTGAGGAGAGAGTGAGGGCGTGAGGTTTTCAGGGCTTTGGCTTTACCAAGCCTCAAACTAAGAACAACCACACACAGTAACAACTAAACAGTAACAGTTCATCTTAGAGCAGCAGAGCCTGTTGAAGCTGTGTCCTGATGTCTGAGATCAATGAAAAAAAAATCATCTCCTCTTGATAATGTCAGGCAAATCTATTGAAAGGCAGTGCAGTTTATTATGTGTTGGCCTTTACCTGTTGTTCATTTGTCACCATTACACACAGTGGAGCTCAAGCAATGTTGAATATTATTATTTAAAGGGTAAGTCATAAAGTTGCACAACTTCATCTTGCATTAATCAGTTTCTTTGGTAGTGACATTTATTGTAAAAAGCTTGCTGTTAGAGCAACAGTATATCAAATGATATACAACAGTATATTAAAACAGTATATTAAAATTACTGCCAAATTCTGACACTGCAAAAGTTCTTTCATCTTATAGCCTCTAAAAGTTTCATTTTACATCCTGAAACATCACTTTAGTCGACTCTTGTTCCAAAAAATGCACCAAACAATCACAATAATGCCAGCAAAGCTCAGAGTTAGCGGCTAGCTAACTGATGAAAGCTATCAGTGGTTCAGAATCTAAAGAACCAGAACCCAAAAACTGCCAAAAGATGGATAAACTACTTACATTACTTACATTAGTGAGCTGGGAAGAAACACAAATCCAGCTAAATGCTGACATTTCTCAACATGTTCTTCGTGTCCTTAATGGAACTAGCCTGATAGGCTGGTTTGACACCAGCTGCTCAAACCAACGGAAGAACAAACATGGCTGTAAGCATATGAGAGAATAGAGAACCACACCCTTAAGCCTTGCAGAGAAATAGGGAAATGAAAAAAAAAAAACAAACAAACAACAAACACTTATTTACTTATAGGCACTTGTTAAACTTGTTCAGAAAAATAGAACAGGAGTTTGAGAGTTAATTTCAACAGCACTCTTATAGAAGAGTAGTGAGATAGACATGAGGTTGATGGACTGACCACACCATCAAACCACATTCGGACTCTAACTGATGGTGGTCTGTAAGGCGATCCCTGGTAAAAGTAACACCACTTGTGGTTGTATGTACACAGTGCATGAGAACTCTGAAGTGGGTGTCTACCACTGATGCCGACAGAATGTGAGAACAAAATGTTCCCAAGGAGGAAGAGATGAGCAGAGAAATGAGACACGTGCAGGCTTGCTGGAAGGAAACTTTTACCACTTCTAACACGACAAAGGTTTTTAGACAGGTAGGTGGTTGATTGTCCAAACAGAAGCCAGGGATTATGCTAACAATAACAAATTCACATTTTATTGTGAACAGTTTGTTATGCAAATTAGAATCCCAAAAGAGTGTACATACATAACCAGCCATTTACCGTACATACTAAAGGCATGAATATGTTGACACCAAACACTGATTTACATGTGATTTATTTAAAAGACTTCATAAATAGACTCCGTGTCCCAATTTAGAATGCTAACCAATGATTTTGCCCCTTTTTCAACATGCACTGGTACTATGTGCCAGACTCCTTTCCATGGATTCAGTTGATATGACGTGAGGTAATAAAAAAAAGTGAAAAAATACTTAAAAAGACCAATCAAATCAACTAAACATTATCATTTTATTTTTACGTAAATTGAAAATTTCTAAAAGCTGTGTGCGCTTTGTTTGGTGTCTCTCCAAGCAAGTAATAAGTCTTAAGCTAGTCCAGTGATGGTTTATGGAGGCCTTTTCACTGTAATGGTAAGAATTATGATTCAATCGCAGGCCCTCAGCCTGACTTAAGTTTTACTTGATCATCAGTGGAAAAAAAAGTTACTGTTTTATGTTCTATGCAGGAAAAAAACTGAGAATCGAAACTTGTAAAATTTACAATTTGAAGCTTGAATAGAAATCTCTGATCTACACTGAATATAAATAATCAAGTACATGTCTGAGTTTTTGAGGCAGAGATTTTTTAAGATGACATCAGCACTGGCTCATGTTTTTGTAACATCTGCTGCTCTTTGATTAAAAGTCTGCTCACATTTTCACATTTTTCACCCACAGGGCTTCTCAAGAGGAGTAGCTTGGCTCCAGCTTCGATGGCCAGATCCTAATATGAACTTCAAAAAGGTTTCCTTCTCTTTGCTGCAGAAATCACAACTGTAAAGTCTCTCCTTCACCACTTTGGAATGCTTCTCTCTGCCTTGCCCCGGCCCCTCTGCGTACTTCTTCCACTTTGCCCTCCTGCTGAGAAGAGTAAGTGAGAAAAATGATTAAATCATATTTTGTGGGATTGGGGGCTGGGCAGGACAGACGGGAGCTCTTAAAACAACACTAGGTACATCGTCAAAAAGCAATTTTGGCACTTAGGTTACAGCCACTGACAGGCCGTTACACAGCGCCCCATGGCGAGGGGCTGGTGGTTAAAATATGAGCAGAGCTAAGAGGACCTCCTTATAGTGATTGAGGAGGATTCCCCACTGTTCGAGGAGAGCTGGAGGTTAGAGCCCAGAAAGATTCACTGCACTTTGCTCTGCTGGACTGGATAAACATGTCTTCCAGATCCTCCCCAAAACAACGCCAGTAACACTGTAACATGTGCTTCAATTACAACTGACTTACACAATACATAAAAAGTTTTCTTTTCCAAGTATAAAATGTTTCAAATTCAGCTCAGCTATGCTTTCATTGACTTCAAACACATTTCCAGACAGAAATCTTCTCCTCCAGTTTAAGGAGGGTCAGTTATTCTCATTCCCAAACATGAGCAGGGAAAACGATAGCATAATTTTTCTTCTTAGGGAAGCTCCTGTCCCCGCTAAAGCTTTGTTGGAATTAAAGCCCATCGGAGGTAGAGAGGCCCCAGGGGAGCCCGGTGTTGTCTAAAAAGTCTGGAGTAAAGTTACCAGAAAACCCCGTCCCATGAATAAGACTCCACCATGACCCCCAAACAACCCAGGGATGGTCAGATATAGGTCTGTACAGGTGAGGAATGAACAAAGCACCTTATAAATGTGAGACAGTCAGTGGGGCCATTGTCAGTCATTGTTCATCTAGAAGGTTATCAGGAGGTCAAGTGTCCTGTAAAAGGATACAGTGTAATTCCAACACTTCATAGATATCTTCCAACTATTTCTGTTTGAATGTTTCAGGTATTGCTTTGATATAACCCTGTTATTCGATTGAATTAGCCTTTTTTCTTCCCTTCTTACTCCTTCATCACTGCAGACTTCAAAGCTGGGCCTTGTAACAGGCAGATACGCTGACAGGCTGTCACTGACTGACTTCAAACGCTGCTGTATAATGCCACATTGTCATAACTAGCTACCTGGGCCTCCTGTTATGATGTGAAGATGATATGCCCCCTCTGACCTCAAAGTGCCTGATTTTTTTTGTTTTCAAGTCTTTTAAGTTGCTAGTTGAATGTTTGCTTGAAGTAACTTGTAATAAGCTGAATATAGTGAGTCTGTGTCAGTGCTCAATAAAGTATTCAACTGTTGAAACCTTATTTGGTAGAGCAAATTAAGGTTTTAAGATGATACATGAAGAAGATTTTACTATCATAGAGCCAGCTTTCAGAATTACATCAATATTTATCACAATCAGTTTAAAAGAGTTTTATTTTATTACATAAAATGTCTCATTCAAGTCAAATGGAACAGCTTTTACTCTCAATATTTCCTTCAGTAGTGATAGAGCACTACAAATATGATATACAAAACAACTATAGTGAAACCTTGTTTAAAAGAATGCTATTCCATGTTTTATTTCATTTTGTGGACTCTACTTTTGGGCTCTGTACTCTTTTAGCATGCTCAAATATTGAGTGTATTTATTTCCTACATAAGTAAGAGTAATAATAAGTTAGTCCCTCTTTCTGGTGCTGTAGCTGTCAGTTATTCTGTAACTCTCACCACTTGTAAACATTTTCTTTGTTTCTTTCTTTTGACAAGAAGGATTATTTACAACTGCCTCTTTTGGATTGTTACGTTTTGTAGGTCATTCATATTCAGTGATCAGGTCCAAATGAAGACGCACATGTGGACATTTCTCACAACTATTCCTTTCACATTTGTCACCATCTCTGCCTTTCCTTCATCCTTCACCCAATCTTCTATCTTCTTCCGCCTCAACAAAACTTTCCCCTGTCACGGCATATTAAAAGTGGTTTACATGTGCATGTCCAATGCGATGAATATGGATGTGACCTCTTTCTTTGGCGCCGGGCCGCCCGTCTGCCCTCTCGCCAGCTTCCCCCCTTTAACCCCCCAAGGCACAAGACACCACTTCTCAATGAGCACAGCGTGCACAGGAGACACAGCCTCAGCCCTGCTGAATGGACACACACACTCACACACACACAACAAGGAATGACAGTCATAATCATAGGCACACGCACACACATATATGTATATATATATATATGCACACATACACACAAACAGTCCTCTCTCTCTCATGCTCTTGTTTTCTCTTTCTCTGCTGACCTTTAGCTGTGTGTTTTACATAAAAATAAAAAAAGGTAGGGGGAGTAAAGGCCTCAAGACTGAGGTGAAGGAGGATGCTGATTTATAATTCATGGTTTTGACACTTCTAATGAAACAGAGGCCTCTGGTCCACGTCTTTATATGTGAGAGTTCAGGGCTCATTCACTTGTAGTATCATGTATTTGAACGTGTTAGCAGGTGTCTATGCATGTAGAGGTCGGGGAATCTCAGAGTAGCTGTGTGTGTGTATCTAATAATGAATCATGAATAAAATAAATACTGTACTCATTTAAAAGGGTAATATGGTTTCAGATGAGCACTTCCAGTATTTCTGATGAATACAGGGAGGTTATGTGAACCGCAACTTGATGTACTTGAGAATGTACAATTAGCTCACAGTGGTATTCTTCAACATAAAGTGAAGAGTGTTTTGACAGGAATTTCCTCTCCACTATTTTTGAATATTTGCTTGTATTTTCAGATTAAATCCTCTCTTTCAGGTTTGCAAACCCAATTTGGCTGATTTTCTGATTTCCCCTTATTGATTTATAAAATACATTCTATTGTATTCTATTCTATTTGGTTGATTTTATTGATCTTCTTGATGTACAAATCATAGTTTGCTTGAAAATTTTTGACTAACTTGTATTATTATTATTTAATTTATTTTATTTTTCAACCATACAGCAATTAAAAAACATAATAAGAATAAGAATGAGATAAATCTTTATAAATGGTTTTATTTTTTAAAAATTCTCAATGCTCAGATCTGCCATCTCTAATTGGTGCTGGTTATCTTATCAGGACTAATTAGACAATAGTGTAGATGACGCTGGCTTTAGCAATTAGCACTCAGAAGATGAGCTGAGTCTAATCAGCCCAGGCTCCTCACCAGCACGTAACATGTGAGATGGCATATTATGCTACACCCACCACAATGAAGGGGGAAGGGAGTTCAACGTGAGTTTAATGATCAGATACAAACCTTGTGTGTTGGACTAAGATCAGAGAAGGTGTGAATTTAGAATTGTGTTGAAGGAGGTCTTGCTCTTGACAAAGCTATCACTGTACCTCCTCTCTCTCTTATTGTAAGTCATAATTACAGGAACACAATCAGAAACCAGATCAAAATCTCAAAAATGAGCAACTCCTATTTTTGTTCTCTGTAGTGCACAAAAAGAGGGAGAATTCTTACTTGTTCATGGTGTCTCAAACTAAATTTAAACTTGAATTTTTTAATGTTGAAATTGTTTCTCACTGAAGGACCAGGAAGTCCTTTTAAGAAAAAAAATAGAAAATTATTTGATTCACACAGTGTCTGAATTGGACCAAAAAAGGTGTAGCAGTAGTTCCAGAGCTTGCAGCTACATAAATATTTATTTGGTTATGGTAATAAAAAAAAATCTGTTAATGACACAAATCAAATTTTCACAGATAATGTAAAGTCTGCATTTATTTAGCTCAACTGACATGATCTTTAAATAGATCAGACTGAATCTTATTAGTCACAAATATTTCCTTGTGCAAATGAATGCTCAAAGCAAATGAGACATCTGTCCTGTATGTACTCATGACATGAATATAAAAAAATACAATAAAAAATGCAACAAGGAAATCCTTCAATTGAAACTCACTATCAAAAGCTTTAAAAGCTCAGTCATAAGGATGTGCCTGTAGTGCAGTTTCATATTTCAGTTTCAAACAAAGTAGTGAACCAACAGACCGGCCATGTTGCTAATATATCATAACCAGCAGCAAGGTGCATTAAGCACGTGGAACAAAGCCATACTCTCGCAAAAACTGACAGCCGGCGGAATGTTGTTGTGTTCTCAGTGGTGTTGCTAGCACAGACAGCCTCATTAGCTCCGCAGCTAGTTTAGCAGTGAAGGCAGCAGCTAGCTAGGCTCAGAGACAGAGGAGGTATGCTGGGTTTAGGAATTGTTGTTTCAAGATGAGTATGTGCAGTATGTACCCGCCCCCACCCTGTCTCTGATTGACTAGCTACACAGATTATCATCCAATGACTCTTATATAATCCTGTCATGTTTTGTTTTGGTCTGATACTGCTGAGAAAATGCAACACAGTGTGTACCAGTGACTCACCAGGAAGTAGTGATACGCAATAAGAATGAAGGGAATATAATGTGAATAAAAATCAGAGGTGCAGGTAAGCAGTACAAGTGAATTCCAGCCCATTTCCTGCACTGGATTTAGGAATGATTGCGTCAACTTGACTGGTTATCTTGTTTAACTGTGAAACTTGCAGTTATTTCCTTTTCAAATCAGAAGTTATATAAGGGCAAGTTTAAGGGCACCCACCAACTAACTCTAGTTTTTGCAGGCCAGACCATTTCACATTTAAAAAATGCGTTTTTTTTTTTTAGTGATGAAAATGCAGAAATATTAACCATCATATTCTGATAATTTTGTCATTAACAGTGGGTTCTGAGGGGTAAAATATCAAATTTTGTCAATGGTACTTTCCCAAATAAAATCTCCCCATCTCTAAAATCCCAAATCTCCTCAAAGCAGAATAAGAAGGATGTGAAGCAGGAGGGAAAGAGGAGGAGGGAAATTACACATTGAAGCTATTAATTTCCTTGATCTCTGGTCTTTCCCAAGCCTGATGAACAATATCCCTTCTGTGCGAGTTCGTGACACGGCAGAGGAGCAAAGACGCTCCGAGTGCTGTGGCACCACTAGACCTACACAGTGGCATGGCGAGTGTCTGGGGTTGAGTCATGAGTCAAGCACGTCTTGCCAATCTATGAATGTGTGTACACAGAGCAAAGGGGGTTTACTACTGTATGATTACTCATGTGAGGGAGGGGGGCACTCTGAGGCAGGATGTGGTTGAAACAGACGAGGACAAGTAAGGCCCTTCTTACAATGTGTTGTTTTCTCTTTATTTTTCTCCCTCTCCCCACACTGCGAAACACATAAATACAGAACCACATTTCTAAATCTGGTGGGTTGCAGATGAATAAAAAACAGATAAATTGATGTTGCATGCTAATAAATGCATAGATAGATGTATGTATGCAAACACACACTCGAACACACAGAACCATCTATATCAACCATCATTTGTCAGTACTTGTTTCCCTTCTTGGCACTGTCTCTGAGTTATGAACGGAGCAGAGAAAGTTCAGATCCCAAATTCCTTTGGCTTCAATTTGTTTTCTTTCCCATTGATCACCAAGCAGCTGCTGACTGATTCTCAGCATAGCCAACATAGCCACAATGTTTTCTTAGCATTTCAGACATGCAGACAGACATGGTGAGAAAAGAGGGGAGGTGAGAAATGGGAATGAGAAAAGAAAATGGAGAGAGTAAGAGAAGAGTGTGTAGGAGGGAGAGGATTTCTCAAAGTAGCTGGAGTTTGGTTGATACCCAGTATGTGGTCAAATATTTAACGAAAGGGCACTTATCCATTAACCCAAAATGAAATTCTTGACAGTAAGAATGAATTTTTAATGAAATTAAACTCCTACAACAAGCCAGAATGGACTTTAAGTCTTTGTAAGAAAGTAATTCAAAAAGTTGTTTAGTAGTCACCATTTGAGTGTTGTAAGTTTTGTGAGTGTTTTAAGGTCTGGTTCATTTTTTCAACTAACATTACGTCAACTTTATCACCTTCATGGTTAAATTCTTGGTACAAGCTAGGATGCACATCACTTTTTCAGGGTTGAAGTCAAATTATGTGAGTTCCATGGGGAAAAAAAAAAAAAACAGTGGTGCTAGCTCTACTAACGGTAGCCACACTTTGACATTGTTTACCAACAGACTATGTGATCCTAGGCCCAGCCATGTTCAGTTATGGTAATTGAGCTCAGCGTAGAGTGTTGAGAGAGTTTTTAGCGATTAGACAAACTATAGTCAAAATTTAAATCTCTGTTCAGTAAAGAAAGAAAACACAAGATCATCCCTCATCCAGACTAATGTGTGCATATGGACTAAAGTTATGGACACACTGACCAACCGTACCAATGCTCAAGCAGACTTCAACCCTTTAGTCCATTTTGTTTGGCCAGTGTGACCGCAAGTATACTGTGCTTAGGCATGGTACACTTCTCCTCTTTGGCATGCTTCAGAGAGGTGTGCTTTGGCACGGTGCACTTCATGCACAAGCACAAGCCCGCTGACATTATTGCCAAGACTGCTTCTCAACAGAAGCATTTAAAAACAGACATTTAAAACAATAGCGGGGGTGTTAGAGGGCTGTGTTGGACCAACACAACTTCACATATGCCAAAAAGTAATTTAAGTTGTAGTCATGTTCTCTGTGTCTCATTGTGCTGACTCTGATGAGACTGGGCTTCTTGTAAACAGAAGCTTCATGGTGACGTAGGCGAGCCATGCATGTGCCTAAAGTCAGGTTCATATTGGAGCAGTGTGACCGTGGGCCGAACAGGCCAGCGGAGGAATGGTGCTGCGGAGGACGGGGGGCTATTTAGAAAATACTGGGAATAATATCTACTGATCACCATCCTTAGAGCTACAGACTCTTTATCCATTGCCATTAAGTGTAAAAACACTCCTTGGAATCATTATTCAAAATAAAGTGAGACATGACTTTTGTACTTATGTTTGATTTTGGTTTGGTATAAGCATTTACTGTTATCTTAGAATGAGACTGGGACTTAATGAGCTATGAGACCATTTACTGAAACATTTTCATGGGTGAAGAATACTACCTCCACCTTTTTGGCTGAATACTGTAAACAGTTGTGTTCTATTGGAAGGTTAACTTAAAGTCTCATCATGATGATTTCTGTGGATGAAAAAGTGCTCATATTCCTTCTATAGTATTTGTATTAGGGCCTTCATATTTTAAAGCAGAAACATTGTAAGAGAGAGACTTCCTTTATTTGTCATTGCACAAAAAAACACAGCAGTGAAATCTTGGCAGCGAAATGTCGATGCTTGGCTACAAGTTACAGCAGGGATGGAGTGATTCAGTGTAAAACATTACAAAAATATAGTCTATATAACTTTAAAAAAATACAAGAGCTAAAAGAAAATAGTTTAAAAAAAATAGTTATCAGTGCAATAAATGTAAACAACAGAATAAGAAGAACCTTTTGTCATGATCAATCAGTAACAGATATTACCATCTAATAAGCATATTGGCTCGCTGACCTCTCTGACTGTGCTTAAACAAGTAACCAATGATGATTCTGATGAGATCTTTTCACAGAACTTATGTGGGAGGTTTCTATCGGCTAATGATCTGCAATCTGCTAATTCTATCTTCAAGGAGGTCAGGCTTGCCTTACAGCCATCATGTTTTGTGTGTCGCCATCTGATCCTGTCCCTTCTCTAAATCATCTCAGTAAACATCCAAACTTCTCTGTGTGTGGCTAACTGAATGAGACACACATTTAACAAAGCCTCCACTGTTGTGAGACTGCCAGCAACAACCAGTGCTCATTAACTGATGTACTTCTTCTGTTAGCTTCTCTGCTTAACACTCATTTTTAAGCAATCATAAGACACTGATGGATAGCTGTTAGTTAACAAGTTAAAATGATTCAAACTTGAGATCAGTTAGCTGTATTTGAGAGGATAGCTAGCTGTTGGCAGCTAATGGCTAATTACGGATCAGTTCAGCTACATTTCTAAAAAGAAGGGAAGCTAAATAAGGCCACATTTCTTAGTGACTGAGCTGGGGTGTGAATGTAATATTCAATAAAAGATATAGAATAAATGTAGAATTTCCTGTATTTGTTCCTCCAGTCATTTCCTCCTCCTATTCATCCTCGGCCCCAGAGCCGCCATCTTCCTTCCTCCATCTCTCCATCCCCTCTTTAATAAACGAGCACTGGTGGTAATTGCCCAGTCTGGGACGACATCATTACTCATTCAGATGTCCAATAACGCCGCAGCACCTTCAACACACACACACACACACACACACGCACACACACACACACACACACACACACACACACACACACACACACACACACACACACACACACACACACACACACACACACACACACACACACAGGATGGGGGCTCTGCCTGCGCATTCAGATCCATATCATTGATCTCTCTCCCCCTTCCCTCCCCCTCTCATACTCCATTTTTCATATTCAATGAGTGACTTGTAGATTTGGCTGCTCGATACAGATATGTCTCAATTAAGAGTGCAGAGACTGTGTATTGACATGCATCTGGCTGAGGAGCAAAGCTGCAATGAAGGCAATGGTTAGAAAGTATGGCCTGATATTTAGAGCACTTTTAAAAGAGTTTCTTTCAAAATATCTATCAAAACACCAGAAGAATCCAGAAGAATCCAAAAGTGAGAACGAATTGGCCAACACTGGCAACCCCACGTGCACCCAGAGATGAAAGAGTTAAAGGTCAAAGCCACAACTTCCAGACAAAAATAGACTTGCTAAACCTGGATGCTGGAGTGAGCATGGCTAGCTAACAGCATGTCACAGCGTAGCCTGCTGGATCCAAGCAGCTGATGAGATGTGGTTTCCTCGGTCTCTGCTGTCAAACTTCCCGCAGCACCTGAGGGAAAACAGAGCAGCCTGGGAAATGAGAAAGTGGGCCTGTGATTGTGTGTTTAAGAATGGATACACTACACAGTGAGTGTGAACGGAATACTGTTTAGTGTTGGAGAAAGTTTGTTTTCACAGCATTATTTTGAAATCACTGTTTTATAATTCTATGCAAGAGTTTTCTCAGCTTTAAAAGTACAACGAAACCGACTTGAATCTATCTTTGAATCATTTTGTTATATCTGAAAAAATAGGGAAAAGCTCGGAATACAAGACAAAACATTTTTTCTTTACAGAAGCTCAGAGTAACTGTGGGTTGACTCTCTTTTGGATACCAGAACTCTGTGTTATAAATTCTGAAACAAATACTGATGATGAGTCTACTCAACTTTATTGTTGTAACACTTCCACACATTCATTTCTAGGAAAGGTAAGCTACATTTATCATTTATCAGCATCTAATTTAATGGAGATAAATCACAAATGTCATCATTTCGATTCCAAGAGCCACAATAATGAGTATGTGTTTTTTTTTTTTCCAGAAAAATGCTGTATCGTGCTAATACAAAATTTCCAAAAGAAAACAAAACTCTTCTAATGACAGTCATTAGGCTGTAAATCTCTGGAGTATTTATAACACTTTAAAGAGGAAAACAAGCATGTCAGAATAAACACAAACATGATATGATAAGGATTTTTTTCCCCCTTAGTTCTCTGGCACTACCAGTTTTTATGTGTCTTATGTGGCTGCAAAAGCCCAAAAAAATGTTAAATAGGAACAAAGACACGGAGAGACAGTCTTCATCCAAACCCTCGAGCCACACATAAAGGGGCCACTGGCTGAGTAAAATCTAGGAATGCGCCATCTTTTATGAGGGGGAATGGAGAGAGTAACTACACTCTGCTTCATAAAAAACATGTTTATACATATACTGGATAACTGTACATGTCAGTGCAACTCGTAAATCTCTGAGCTGGGACTGTAAAGAGGCCAGGATGAAAGACCTGATTGGCTTATTTTGACTGATCTTAGGGAGAAGAGTTATTTTTGCCAGTGGACAGACATTTCTGGCAGACGCTTGGGAATTCAACTGTCAGCTGAGTGTTAATATTAACTGTCCATAACAAAAGTGTGTTAGTGTGCGGAGAAAGGTGGTGTAGCTTGACACTGTGCAGACACCTGTGGGATATGGATATCACAGCCAAAGGAGTGTACATGGTGTATGCCTGCACTTAAAGGTTACCCAGTAAAACGTGTTATGTCTTTCACTGAGACTATATAGACTCTGTGCAGGACTTTACAGTACACTTCTGTTAAAATATAGTCTGTGTGGATTTTGGTTTAAAGGCAGTGTTGGTAATCAGATTTAGATACACTTTATGTTATACTGTTTAAAATGATCTTTATGTCCTGATGGCAATCAATGTATGATTTGTTCTTAAAATAGAGTGACAAATAGCTGCTGTGTACAGCAGGAGTAAACCTGGGAAAACACCAGCCAATCGTAATGTTTGGCAGCCAATTTGTTAAACCAATCAAATCCCGTCCTGCCGTTCTGCCTGCCTCTTGTGTGTACATTTTTGCCGGTGTGCACTAGCCCTGATTCAATGCGCATAGCCAAGAAGGATCCAAGTACCCTGGAGAATGGCAGAAAAACTACCTATACCCTGATTACTGGTAACGTAGCAAAACAAAAACTATGTGCTGAGGAGTGGTTTTGAATCCATGGTTTTGAATCAGTCACAATCATATGGTCGCGAATCAGTGGCACTCATGCATGTGAGCAGGGGCGTGGATTTGGAGGAGCTCCAAGTGTGGGAGGGTGGGGGCTAAACCGAGTCCTGAGGAGATGCTACATTCAAATTCATGCTAGTTTTCCATGACTACTAACCCTTCCTTTAACTGGGCAAATCTACCATCTCTGCTCCGCAGCTTAAAAGATAACCCTACTTAATCAACTGGTACAAAGTGTTTTATTCAATTTTTCACAAACAAGTTTACCATAGTCGCTCTTGTGTTTCAAGTTACCTTCACCTATGCTTGCATCATGATGATTAGTGTAAGTCAGCTAAGCCTCGTTCGAATATAAACTATAAAAGAAATATTTTAAAAAGTTAAATTCAGAGAGGTTTCAACACATGCAAGGGCTTGGTCAAAAAATAACAATCATTGCACCGGACATAGCTGAGAATATAAAGTAGCCAGACAAGACAATGACTGCAGCTCTTCATCCTGACCACTCTTCACACATCCTCACATCAAATCCCCCCTTACAACCTTCTCCTCCTCTTCTCTCTTCTCTCTATCGCTCTTTTTTTTACAGGCTTTAGGAATGTGAGGTCTCCTTAGTGATTTATAAACATACACATAATAGATGGGCGGCTGCAGTTTAAGCGGTGATGAAGCATTCTCTCTCTGGGACACAGCGCCGGCCTGCGTGTGATTTAAAGGGATGACATTTATGGCTTGCAGGCCTATTATTCAGAGTGACTGTCTGTGTACAGAGTGGCGTTTTACAGCGGCTACGCAGAGGTGAGCCCAAAACTAAGCGGGTATCTGACATAGACTGAAAATGGGGATGAGCATGCTAAGGTAACATATCACATGGTGCTAGAGTGGTACAGGAGTATGTGGTCATAGCTTTGATAATCTTTAATCTTATGTAACAATGCTGTACAGCAATTTCGGTATGATTTAATACGTCTATGTTCTGTTACTTCCTCCTTTTACTGATACTGAATTATTCCTTCTCCAGTCATGTGGTTTATGGCTTAGTTTGCTGGATAGCAGTATGCTTACAGCAGGTAGTTATTACTACTACTTATTTAATCATGAACTGGAAGCTCTGTTGTGCTGTTTCAGTGCATTGTTTCGCATCCTGCATTAATTATGAATGTCTTCTATTTGATTGCGGTACAAACTAGGCCCAAATTATCCCTTTCACAGTTAACTGCGCTACTTTGTTTTCACATAACCCATAACCTGCCAGTCTGCCACCAACGTGCAGTGGATTGCAATCGACGACTCAGTGGCCCACATCACTATCTGTCCAAGATAATAGATGACAATAATGGGAAACTGTCCCTAAGCACTCGTTTGGAGTCTTCCTGCCCATTTACTGATACCCTTCATATTTAATTCCCCTCCTATAGCCAGGAAAACAGACACTTCATGTCCATCTAGAGGGAGCACATTTACAATAAAAGGCCAGTTGAATCCTCGGCTCACGTTTCTTCCTCACAGTGGCAGGACATAAACCTCCGAGCCAGACCTCATTTTCTCGGCGCCATCTCCCGGACACTGCTACGAAAAAATCAATAGGGCAGCACACAATCTTCTTAGCTTTAGAAGCCATTGTGAAATGTCTCTGTTGAAAGAAAATAGAAAACATTTTTCCTCTACTTGCCTTGTTTTTCCTCTCACATTTTTTTGATATTTTGATTTACTTATGTATCAGAAGTCCAGGTACTCACTTCTTGCTTGATCAGCATTTAGCTATGTGTTTGGCTCTTGTTTTCTTGACGCAGGTCTATGACACAAGCAGTCTGTTGTTGTGCATTATGGTGGCTGTAACTCAATTCGTCCAGCTGTGGAAGGAGACATAATTCAATCGTCTTCCAGAGATAAAGATCCCTAGAGCAGGGCAGAGAGATCTGCTCTGCCTGTATCAAGTTACGCTTCAAAGATTAGCGCGTAGCATGTAGGCTTTAGCTGGTAGCTACACTGAATCAAGGCTGACTGTGATTCACATAGTCAATAAAGCAGGTTGGCTTATTGCATCATAGTGTTCACAATGGTTTAACTGTCACAACATAACACAAGTGCTTTCATAAATAGTGCCTTCCAGGCTGCGTTGCCTCACTGTGTCTGTGTGATAAAGTCTGACTCATCCACGGGGTTTCTTTAACTTAAAAATGGATTCCACTGAAGTGATGCTCATGAGAATTACATCATTAAACAACATTTAAGTGTGAAGAGATAAGAGGAGAAACAGACAAGACGAACTAACAGAGAGCAGAATGTATCAGGCAATGTGCTCTGTTAATTAATTAGAGATGCTTGGGGCCAGATTGCTCCTTCCACTACTTTCACACCTGAGTCAGGTAGTTGCCATTATTTCAAGACTCTCAAGACCAGCTTGTGATAGATACTGATGATTTTGGGGATTTAATCAACATGAGGTATGCAATCAGGTTATCCCTGGCCTCACTTTTGCTGTCGATTAAGTACTTTTTTTTAGTTTTGACCAACCAGAATCAAGTATTAAAATTTCATAATAATAATATCACTGAGTCTGATTTCAGTGCTTTTCATACCTCTGTGCTTTAATTTGAACCATTTAACCAGGTCTGTAAGGGGAGAAGTGATTAACTGACTCATGTTGTGGCTTGCAGAAAAAAAAAAACATTTAAGCAGCCAATGACATACACCTACTATCTGGAAGATCATGATTTGGTAAGAGATTTTATATGCCTGTGCATCTTTTAACTCTGCATGTCTGTGTGTGTGTGCATGTGTGTGTTTTTGTACACACATTCCTCCTTAAACAGACTCCTTTCAATCTTTTGCTCTCTCAGCATCTATCGCCTTCTGCTGTACATCACTCTGACAGCAGGGACTCTGGCAGAGGCTTGGGGGTGGAAGAGGTCTTTTAGGTTGCCTCATGTGATGGACAGAAATAGTATGGAATCCCCAAACGGAAGTAACCTCAAATTGACCTCATCTAGTCATAACCTCTGTGACCCCCTTAGCTAAAAACCTTTGACCTCTTATGCCTGATTCTGCAACATTAAAATCAAAACTGGGTCAAAGTATTAAGAAACAGCTGCTTCATGTAACTCATAAGGGACTTCTTCCATCATACAGTACGTAACCTTTTTTTCACTAATTCATTCATTTTCCAATCACGATTAGAAATGTAATGTAAAATTTCAAAATATTTAACTTTAGAATTTTTTTTATAATACATATCATTTTTGACACTAACGTTTATTTACAAGGAAGGGTTTATTGTTTCATGAGCATGTTCGCAGAAAATATCCTTATTTTAGCCATTACATTATACCTGACCCAGCACATGAAGAGTTAAAAAGAAAACCATGCTACAAACAGAGACTGCTTCTGCTTCAAGCTGTAGAATTGGGATCGTCCTTCAGTTCGAATAACCAACAATTCATCCAGAGGGAGAATGTAAATTAAGGTGGCTGCATAACTGATGACTTAAAGAAAACAGAAAATGTCTTTGTATCACCTTTTTGAAGAATGTGATCTGGTTTATTTTCCTATGCATGTGCAAACACATAGATACAAGGATGATCCACAAACAGCCATGCAAACACACACAAATGTTCATCAGGCACCATTTATCATGTGTAACCACAATAAATCAAACCTGAAGCATCTTAAAAAAACTCCCTTGAGAGCTGGTTGAAGGAAAAATTACAAAGGAAGAAAGTGTGTTTGCACGCTTGTATTTGTGCATATGTGTGTGCACACTGTACCCAAAACACACATCCTCTAAATGAGCTCCATGCAATATTAAAGGATGCAAAATTAGTCTGCGAGTAAGAATGCGCTTGGAGCACCACTGGTGACTGACCTTCCAAGGGCACCATGGGAAATAAGAGGACTGGGCATGCAATTGTAACACAGACCAGTGGATATTGTTTCCACTACCTAACCTATCCATCACTTATCCCACAACATGTTAATGTTCCTCTACACTGCGAGCCATCCACAGGGGAAGCCTATACAACCAGGGGGGATAGTGGACATATTGACCATACTACCACGACGATCATTCTCACTCCACAAGCTCATCAAACTCTGGGTGTGTTTTACAGTAAGTTGTCACTGTGCAGTGTCTTGAGGCGAGAGCTTACACAGGGATTTGTGCGCTAATTAATGACCCAATAAACACTGATGAGCAAAGTGCAACACAATCTGAAGCAGGACATCAGCAAAAGCTCATCTGCAGGTTACCTCTAAGTATCTTGATTCAGCATTTGTTCAGATTAGCTGACTCTCTATTTCCCCCTTAAAACCCAAACCTGATGCACGTTCAGAACAGCAATCACGGGAGTCATCTCTAAAAGTAAATTTCATATATTCTTCAATATGATTATAGTCTTAAGGCAACACCAGAGAGATTCACAAAAACTCATGAGACTAGTTATGATAGCATGAATATTAAACAAGCAAGCATGATTTTCTGTCTTTCGGGGACGTGAATCAGGCACAAGTCCAGTTCAAGTGTCTAGTCTGTGTCACTGCTGCACAAGGCCAGGTTCTTTTGCATAAAGGTTAAATACTGAATTATCCAGAATGAGTTATCATCAGAGACATGGAGTGAAAAAATTTCACCCACCTTAAAATCTTTTATCCTCATTTATACGACTTGAGTTTCAAGACTTGATTTGCATCAACAGTAATACAGAAGTATTGTAAATCTGTACTGAGATGGTGATGGTGGTGGCAGAATATTTCAGGCTGAGGTTGGACGAGCACTTAACACAGCAGGCGACTGTTCCAGGTTGTGGGAGTGTGCAGTGTTAACAAAGGGGGCAAGTCAGTATGAGATCAGCCATCACCTTGGAACATGATAGGGTCCGGTTTTACTGCAGCTCTTACTGCCACTGAGGTGGTGGGTGGATGGATTGATGGATAAAAGGACTGATGAATGATTATACAGACATTCAGGCAGACAGTATGTATACAATTGTACATGGTGGGAGAGAGGCCAGAAATGAGCAATGAGAATGAGAGCGGAAGAAAGAGGAGAGGCAGAGGGTGACTGTACAGTCCAGCTCCCTTTTATTGCCCCATTCCAGCAGATGAGCAGCATCAATCTTTACCTCGCCACTGGGATAAGGCCTGGCTGCTGCTATCAACGCACTGTTACGTGACGTAGTTTGTGTTGCATATTTTTCTTTCTCCTCTGTACTTCTATAGGTGCAGCTCAGGTAGTAGGGGACTAGGCTCACCTGAAGCTGAGTGACAATCAGGTGGAGGAATACTTAAGCAGGAGAGAGGAAGCAGTCAGAGGGCCTTGTTTTGTCTTCCAAAGTTACGCCTTCTGGATGGAGTGGGTTTCTTCAGGGCTTTGATTTTAAATTATTCTCTTTTGGTTTAGTTTAGTAAACATGGATTGGTTTTTGTTTCTATTTTTACTTTACTTTTGTAAATAAATCCTTTCCTCTTTATACTTTGTTCATTTCTTCTTTTCCTTGGTAAATTTTTGTGTTACTCCACATCATACCCTAACCCTGTATTTCCTTTTGGGAATAAATAAAGTACATTCTATTCTATTCTATTCCATTCTATTCTATTCTATTCTTTTTGACAATAGTAAAATCCATACTGTAAATGTTTGCATATGCAGAGAAGGGGAAACAATAATCATGCACACAAAAGCTCCTTGTCCATATTTTTTGTCCATATTACACACACGTACTTTGATTTTTTGTATTGTTCATATATTATGCCATACCAAACGTTGGAGACAATGTTGCTTTCTCTCTCTATAACATTGCAATGCCATTTAAGCAATAGACAAACTTACTTTACAACATTCAGGAAGAGGAATGTTCTGTTATGAGGAAATTCACACATCAGCGTCATTTCCCAGAGTAACAAATCCCTAGTTAAGAACATACAGATCTCAGGTTCTGCATTTACCCCAACACACATTGTTTACATCTAGGAAATTAATACAGCAAGATAAATGTTGGTATTAGTGTACAGGCTGATGTGTGCATGTGGTGGGTGTGGGAGCAGGACAAGCAGCAAAATAGAAAATGTTTTGAATTATACATTCCTGCCATCAGTGACAAATTGAGAGAGGGATTTGTCATAAATCATACACATGCTGCGCTGCCTAGCAGGAGAATTGCTTGGTGGGCAGCAGCCTGAGATTTAGGGGTGTGTTGTTGCCTCGTCTAGAGCCTCAGCCTGGAGCCACACCTCTGCCACATACTCTCCTGTGTGAGGTATGTTATTTCCAACTTAGCTGACAGTGTACGCTTGAAAAGTCTTTGTTTCTGCGTGATCCTTTTCAAAGTGCCCCTCATTGCAAAAAATAGCTCTGTACACCTTTGATTGTGTATTGTTTGCTATTTATAAGCTGACCAGTTTTGTTAGCTGGATTTGTGTATAATGTGTGGGATATTTTCAGAAATACCCTAAATTAAAATGTTTATGAGACCAAGTTAAATTAAAAAGTGTATGATTTTGTATTTCCCAGTATTTTGCAACTTGAGAAACAGCCTTATGTTCTTTACTGTTTCAGCCTGTGTCCAGTGATTACACAGTGGTATCCCCACTGCTTTAGTTTTGTGAACGCTGGGAACTCTGGACAGTGTCTCATGTTGTAAGTTGCACAATAAGCCAGACAAAAGCTTAGAGGAAAAAAAGGAAAACTTAAACAGAGTGAGATGTAAACCATCTATCATGGCAACTAAACACAGTAGCAGGGCAAAGGAGAGGGACAGGGCTGTGAAAGCAGAGATGACCACTGTGTTGTTTAGGTGTGTGTAGGTGAGTGATGTGTTGGGAATAAGAATACTCTGCAAAGATGTCCAACAAGTTTCTCTGAATAATGCATGTAATTCAATCTTTGGTCTCTGAATCAGCAGTATTTGTGAAGGATAGAAAAAAGTTTTGGGTGCAGAGGTTGGGAGAGTAACTTTCAAAGTCTGGTCTTGATCACAAAAATATAAATGAAGCATTCCTTAAAAACCGTCCTTCACTAGGCTTGAAGATGGTTTGGATTTCTTTAATTTTGTGAACTTTATTTCTGCTTACAAGTTGCATAAACTCTGTTCTACAGATGAAAATATACACAACATAAGCTGCACCCATGGTGAGGTAATAACAAGGCATGACATACAAACTGTGGTTTGAGCAGTGTGGAGTCTAAGAATCCCTGGTTCCCAGCACCCAGAGGTCCACACTGACCGACTGTTGTCAATAAATAAATCACAGATGAAGTCAGGCCCCTTGTATTTACACAGTGATTAAAACTCACGAGCCGAGGCGCTTAAATGAACCTAAACAAAACAAATGTGAGCAAAGGTTTCCTACACACGCGGACTCACAAAGCATAGATGTGTACGGGGATGAATGCTGAGCTAATCTTAGAAAACTAACAGTCACAGGGATTAACACAGAGCAGAGCATAAACACACACACACACACACACACACACACACGACTAATGTTTTACCTCTTTCTAAATTTCCTTCACTTTACGCGTTGACCCTCACTTTGAAATATCACAGAACAAAGTCCGCTCAAAGACTTCTATTTAACTATTTCTTATTGGACAGATTACAAGATTATAAATATCTAATTCAACTGACTAGTTCTGGTGCTGCTAGCTAAGGAGATAACTGCACAATACTGAACACAAGTTGTACTGGTATAAAAGACGCTGATTGTTTTAGGAGGAGTACTTAACTGTGTTCCTACATGAAAACTTCCACTGTGTTCAGCAATTTGTAGTTTCAATGCAAATGTGTAGCTCTCTGTGTACCACCCATCATTGCTGCCCCAAAAACAGCCAGTACGGTAAATGAGCACAGCCTGCTGTAGCGCTAGTGGTTATAAGACTCAAGCCATGTCGTAAATGATAAAAGTCTGCATGTTACATCACTGTTGCTTTCTGTTTTTTTAGTGCTCTCTCTCCCCTCTTAAACAAGAACTTTTCAGGGTTATTATTGTATCCAGCATGCTTTGCACACTGAAGTGATAGTTTGCTTCTTCAAGCCCCAACCTCAAGGTAGAATACTACAACACTCTTTCTTTTACATTTTAGGCACACAGGCGTATAGGACACACAGCCCTTTTTCCCTTAAAAATGATTAAAAGTGCATCTTATTCACCAAATTTTAGAGTGAATGTTTTGTTAATTAAATGGACACATCCACGTGGGGTTTATTTCCAGTTTTACTACAAAGGTATTAAGAAGTTTTCAGAGGGAAACCTTTGATCAGAAGACACCTTGGATTATGACTTATGGCTAAGAACCTGAAGAAATAACAAGCCTCAATGATGAAAACACAGCACCAATCTCATCCGCGGCTCCTTGTGGGTGATCAAAAACTCCTCAAAATGAAATGTCATTTGCGATGAAGAACTGCTGCTGAAAGTCTTAACAACTTCCAAAATGAGACTGCCTTCTCCCGAGATAGAATCTGATGAGATACATGCCGACTTGAATATCGTACAAAGCTTCAAATGAACATCCCTCGATAGATAACTGACTGCAACACACAACACGCCTCCACACCGCCCAACCCCTCATCGCCTCTGACTCAATCTCCGCTCAGAGCCTCATCCCAGAGCAGCGTCTCGCTAACTATCTGAGGGAAAATCAAATATTTTGTTTTGAGCTTCACTAATATCAGCCATTTTTACTCCACCCCTAATGGCATTTTTATTGATCGGATTCTTAATGGCGGCTCATATATTTGACGGTGCTCATTTTAAGTAGAAGTGAGTAATAGCTGTCTGAGGAAAGGCTGTAAAGCTGCATGCAAGTGTATGTGTGTGAGTTGTTCCGTCACTGGAAGAAGGGAAGAGATGAAGAAGAAGACAGAAAGAGAGAGGGAGGTGGAGTTTTTAATTTACTGAGGACAGGAGAGCATGGAGAAGAAGAAGAGGAAGTTGGAGCAAGGTGAGGTAAGATAAAAAGGAGACTAGGGAAGGGGTGGAGGATAAGCAGAAAAAAACACATTTTCCATACCTAACAAAATCTGTATGAAAGCATTTCTGCTAACACAACCCGTTTCAGCGACACACACTCATACATCACCTCTACGCTTTCACAAACAAACCCCCTCTCTGTCCCCTCCTTCATCCCTCTCCCTCCATCCCTCTCAGGTCATCAGCGAGCAAAAACCACAACAAAGGGGGGCCGTTGCTGCGGTGACCTTGGCTGTGACATCATGTGGCGGCAGAAAGAAATGAAGCCATTAGGCCGAGGCAGCACTTGCCCATAAATCAGACTGTTTCCAATAAGCTGCCTTAATGGTCATCCATCACCCCGCCAGCCAGCGCCCTCCGCACCCAACAGCCCAGGGAACGGCCACAGGGACGCAAGGGAGGGGGTAATAATGGGGGGAAGAGAGAGGAGAAGGAGCCTGGGTAAAAGTCTTGGGGATATGTGAAAGAGAAAAGAGAAGAGAAGTAGGGACAGGTGAGGATGGGAAGGTAAGGAACGTAAGAGATTTGGCTGCAGAAGAAAGGGGATAAGAGATTAGATAAGATGGAGATGACATCTTAAAAAAGAGGAGAGAGTGAGGAAAAGGAAAGAAGAATGAAGGAGAACTGAAGGGGGAAGATATTTGCAAAAGATGACGAGGAAAGAAGAAAACAGTACTGTAAGTATAGAGAGGAGGGACAGACTTCTTCAAGGCCAAAGAAAGGGAAATACATTTACTCTGTGTGCACTCGAATATACACAACTTGATAGACTAAACTTTCTGTCAAGGAGCTTCATTTTCCCACAGTACTGGGTTTGGTGTTGTGTTGGATCCACACAAACATGAATAAAATCATTTGCACAAGTGTATTTAATCAAACTCAATGTAAACAAATAAAATGACAGAAGCTCTTATCAAATGGTGCAAATTACAGGAATTGGGTGGTGAAAAATGCACAAATGAAGGAAATTATACACACAAATCAAGCGGCAACCTTCAGTCTGAAAATATAAGACATTGCGGAAATGCTTAAATCTGCAGTTCGTCAAGTGTCCGCTTGAGGCTGGCTCCGGAAGTACCGGTAGTTACATACACACCAAGCCAAAAAAAGCTGTTTTCACAGCAGAAATAAACATGTTTAAAGCCTGGTACAAAAAAATGTTTCCCGTCTGAATCGTTTATTTTGCTAACGGCACGCACTGTAAGGTGGATGAATTTTTTCTAACACAGCAGTTTAGAAGATATTAAGACCATGAGGTCATCCAATCAGAGACACAGCTCAGCTCATGTAACTGATGGGCATCCTATAGCAGTTAATGTAGAGACTCAAAGCCCGCCCCATTCCCAATATGGCGGTGCTAAACGTTTTGCTTCAAAACTCTGTTTCAGAAACAGATGGGTGACGCCACGGGGACTCCATCCATTAGTTATACAGTCTATGGTACAACTACACAATGTGTTCAGCTCAATACTTGTTTTATTCGTTTTTCTAAACACTTGTTCTTTGATAACCAATCAGCATGGAGATCCTCTGTTGACATATCACTGAACAGACTGAACAGAACATTTATTTGAAAATATGAGACAATTTTATTGTATCATTGAATTGTTACTCCCTGTATTATTACTGTAATGGCTACAGACTGGAGTGGTGTTTGAAGGGAAGCGCGCCCCTGTTGGAAGATTTGCATCTTTTGGGAACACAGTGAGTTATTTGTGCAGTTTAAGTGAGGAAATGCAAGATATTCTGGTGTTTGGTGTGAAACTTTTATAAATGTATCAAAAGTACAAATTTTATTGAAGACATAATTTACACAAAGCTGATTTTCTTTATAGTCATCAAGTGGTCTGTTAGGTAGCTTAATGACTGACATTACCTGGCTTAAAATTCCCCTTTTTGTACTTTAATATTATTATAATAAAGTACAATGCTTCCTCATAAAACCAACAGCAACTTTCCAGGCTTATCTTTTAACTGTTGTACTTGAATTAGTTTAATTTAACTATTTCTTTCCTCAGGTTCATTTTTTTTTACATATCCATTCATTTACATATGAATTTGATCCACCTAGTTGTCAGTATTTAATAAATGGTAACATTTAAAAAGTTTTTTAATATTCAGTTGGCAATCAGATGAAAAATTACAGCAGTTTGATGACTCAAACATATAGAAACCCATGAGTGAAGAGGTATACCATATAAAAACTTCCTTGTGCAGTGGAAACATTTGTGTGTGCCAAACCCCAAACCCCTGGTAGCTGACCATAGCAGCAGGAATTACTCCACACACTCCTTGTAGTCATGTCATCAGGAACCCGGTGTAACCAGCCCTGTTTGTGGCTCACACCACACCGGCCTCGTGCTGAAAGGTTCTACGTAAGTTATGTTTCTTACACTCTTCAATTGTGGTTCACTATTCTTACTTTTTCCTCATTGGTTAGCTTCCCGTCCATTTTCATATTTTATGTCTGATCCGACCCTTATTTTTTAAAAATATTCTGGCTTACTCGTCGCATCCCTTTTTCACCCCTTCTTAATACGTGTGTGTGTGTGTGTGTGTGTGTGTGTGTGTGTGTGTGTGTGTGTGTGTGTGTGTGTGTGTGTGTGTGTGTGTGTGTGTGCATTTTAGTGTGTTTGACCATGCTTTGAATGGCCAAAATCAACTCACCCAGAAGTCACTTTACAGCCAGTGCTCTTATGAGCCCTGTAAATGCAAGCTAAAAAATGATGTGTGTGGTGCAACTCTCCTCTTAGGTTTCCCCAAGAACAGGGGCCAAATTGTTTTTGCTGGGCGCTACGAGGGGCATTATCCATCATTTTGAATGAACTCTGTAATTGGGATTATAGGAGTAAAAGTGCAAAAATTCACTCTGAAAGTGATGGCATAACAAGTGGGCCTTTCAGATGAAATGAGTGTGTACTTTAAGCTTGTGTTTTAGTACATATTTGTTCAACACCGTGTAGCTGTAAGTGTTGAGATATGCACACTTAAAGCGCATCAGTTCTTTAAGTGTATTTATTTCTTCAAATGACATGAATTTAGGTCTTTATGTATAGGAAGCATCTGTGATTACTTCATTCATAATTTTATTTTGTACTCACATTGTGTACATACCAAATATGTGTATGTCTTTCTGTATTTCTGTTACATCATTTGTACAGCCAAGCATGTTACTTGAGGTTAAACTGAGCTGTACACACTAATAAAATTTGATCCTGTTGCTGTTATTGCAACATGAATACCAAATATTGTACAGAGTACAAATGTTTGTTATTCTTCAAGTTTTCGTGCTAAATTTTTCTTTTTATAATGCTGCATATGATTTGCTTGTACAAAGCTTTAGGGACAAGAAGACTTGTAAATAGATGTAACTAAAGTCCAAATCATTATATTCAATCAAGTTCCATAATTTTAGACCCTGTCAAAAGTTCATCTTCAAACATTTCCACAGTGCTGACACCTTTGTTTGAAGGAGTGATTATAAATGATTTGCTGACACATCATTTTTTTATATATATTTTCCAGAGAACATGCTAAACTGGGTTTGACATTTCAAGCATCTGTTATGGAATACAGGAACTGAAATTCAGTAGCTGTCATGGAAACTTGTTCCTAGTGATTGCATAAACATGCAGTATCGCCATATAAAACACAGCCAGTCAATTAGTACAAAGACTATATAAATAGACATTGTACATTTGTTATTTTTTCTGAGCCTGAATATGTTTGTAAATTAGGTTATATGCGTCTATAGTCTGTTGGTTTGTGAGTGTTTTGCTGTCAAAGCTATGCTGTGAAGAGTGCGTAAAAAACAGACATCAACCCAGCAGGTACCATTTTATTCATGGTGGGTAATCCCTGCTCTGCACCTTCTTTATCTGCTGCCATGGTGTGATGTCCACAGTTAACCTGACTCCAACTCCTCTGACTCATCCCTAACTCCCACCCAATTTTTTTTTTTTTTTTTCTTGCTCAGGCTCTGAAGACCAACTCTGATATTTTCAGTTTGTGGATAGGTTTGTAACACTAAAAGAGGGCCCCCTTGAACATACTACTGTGAGTGTAATACAAACTTCTTAGGAATGGCAAACACCTAGGTGATCAGAAAGCTTTACCATTAGAGTCTGGAGTGGGTCTTTATTAGAGGCATTCGGTGTGCCATTGCAGTCAATAGGAACTGTACCTACATCTTCAATGCACATATTGTCATACTATTGTACTAGTTTGTGGGTGAGACTTCTTAACAGAGGTTTATCAATCACACATACATTTGTATAACATGAGAAATACTCAATAGTGCCATGATGCAAAGCAGAAAAAAAGCAGCAAAAATCCACAGGGTTGAGAAGCTAGCACCAAAAAAGTCAAGAATGCCATAGTTATCTCTTAATCCTCTCATGAAAAACTGGAGTTATGGTGTCAGTGTTAGTAATAAGTCAGCATTGGCATGGATTACGATGAATCACAGGAACAAAACCAAAGACTAATAGTGAACGTGATGCCGACAGTAAATGAAAACTGGAAGGAATAATCCTTTATTGAAATGTTTTGAAAAAAAGCAAAGAACTGGAGCAGCAAAAACAGATGTGATGTCTTTAGTTAAACTGCACACACACATGTTTTTTCAACCTTGGTGTCGGTTTCTATTACTATTGGATGGTCCTTCCACACTAAAATACATTTGAACAGTGATCCAAAACTATCAGATGTGGAGAGCGTCTTAGAAAAGAACATTAAGGCATGCACTGTTGGCTTTTATTCCACCTTTTTTTCTCTCTAACACATTTTTTCCTTTCTCTCATCTCTTGAGGCACCAGGCTTCAGTTATCGTCCCACTCGTGCGTGCGCTCTCTCTCTCTCTCTCTCTCTCTCACACACACACACACACACACACACACACACACACTGAGGACCTCGGTAGCCCTTCTCAGCTGGTACAGAGCCCCATATGTTCTAACTCCTGTTGTTATTGTTGTTGTTTGGCTCCCCAGCTCATTTGACGTGCGGACCCATGACAGTGTCCAGGACCCCTTCCAAGTCTTGCATGGTGCCCCCTTTGTGTCTGTATGTGTGAATATGTGTGTCACTGAGGTTGTTAATGTGGTATTTATTGAATGTCGATGTATTTGTTTGCATATGTGCATATGAAATTTTTCAGAAACAAACCTGTGTCATGAGGTTGTTTAACATTAAACAGTTTGTGCGATTGTCTTCTGTTGATGTGTGTTTGAGTGTGTTATTGTATGTCTCTGTGTGTGTGTGTTCTTGTTCAAGTGTCTTTCGGGAAACCAAAATGACCTTCAAAATGAGGACTTTTTCAGATGGAACATTTTTTGATTTTTCTTCAGCAGTTTAAGTGTTGTAAGAGTTTGGTTGAGGCTTTGTTAGAGCCCGATATGTAACCAAAAACCTGAAATGTAATAAAAAAAAGTGTGATAAAAAAATATGTAATAACTGACCCAACATATAATAAGATGCTGAGCGCAAAATGTAATAACTTTTTGCACAAAATGTAATTTATTTCATGTAACTTGTTACATCTCAGGTTTTATTAGATTTTTTTTAATTAGATTTCAGGTCGTTGTTACGTTTCGGGTTGTTGATACAAATAGGGCTCTAACAGGCCTAATGCTGGAGTCAGTTGAACATTTAGGATCAGTGTAATGGGATAAATTTATCAGAAAGTGTGCTATTGTGTGTTTATTTAAGAAATTAAATCTTGGGAAATAAAAAATTCACACAGTCAAACTGAAGATATAGGGCCAACAACATTGCTGCCGCTCTCTTTCACCCAGACACAAAGCAACACTAGTACAGATTCAAAAAGTGCATTACATACTACATATAGAGCATAATAACAATTTATGAAAACAAAATATATTAAAAATATATTATATGTGCACTGAACACTTACGCTTTTAGTCAATGTGACGTGGACATATGTCTACTTGCAAAGGTAAAACCAATCCAAAACCCAATCATAAAACACATAATGTGATTTTAGTCAAGGCATGGAATTTTTTAAAAACTTATTAATACTTTCTTGGTCGGTTTAAATACACTGTAATATCCAGAACATTTTCTTTAGGAAATGTCATGGGAACATAGTCGAAGGAGACATAAATATGCTGAAGGGCGTCTCCAAAATATGACCTTAAAATAATTTTTGCCACTGTTTGGAATTCTCCTGTATGTAAACACAGGGAGGGTGGGTCTGTGTTTCATGTGATTTTTGGCCATCTGTCCACTGAGTACACCTCCCACATAGCCTCTGCACATTCTGATGACCTACAAGGACACATTATCTCCACTTAGCCCTTCGCCACTTGGCAACTGCAAGAACCATAACAACCAGTCTATACAAAAAACCCACTTTGAACCACAGCTCGTATTGCCATTGGAATATGAGGCAAACGCACATTAAGGCTGATCCAGACTTTCTCTCTCTCTCTCTCTCTCTCTCTCTCTCTCTCTCTCTCTCTCTCTCTCTCTCTCTCTCTCTCTCTCTCTCTCTCTCAAGTTGTGCCGTGCTGTGCCCTTTCCAAGACCTCCACCTCCAACTCTTTGGTTTTCATCACCGTAGAAATGTATTCAGGGAGACATTTATCAGAGAGCTGCCTGCCACTAGAGACTCCATTGGCCGCCATTTTACTGGGCTGGTCAGGGAAAACAGGAAAAGGGAACTTCACTGTAAGAGAATGACATTTACATGTATATTTACATTTATTCACAGCTGTTGTCAAATAAAAGCAACCCCGAGTGGCTGAGCAGTAGACTGGAAAGGTCACAGCCTGATGCATGCATTGCAGCTTTATTAGCGTAGCTTTAGAGTTAGCATCATACACTCAGGTGGTTTCTGGCTTCCTTTTTCATGAACAGGAAAAGTTTTCTTGTGCTTGAAGATCTTTTCTTGTTTATGATGATACAATTCTCTTTTAAATGTTACATAAAGGCAGAGCAGAAATGTTTCTCGGTTGAGCTAAATTTGTTTGATGCATATTTTAAATGAATGATGTCAGTTCAGATGATTTAGAATGCAAATAAAAGATTGTCATGTTTGTGCACTGCTCAGTTTTTTGTTTTTTTTTGAATATTGGGAAATGTGACAGCTGACAAAAAAAATGTTCCTGGGTTCAGAAATTACATGATATTATTGAAATTATTCTACATATGGATATAAAAAGTAGATTTAGGGACATATGGCACAGTTGGTGATATTTTACCTTCACATTATCATTGCATTGTCAGTTCTCATGTTGGTATCCTTCTGCTTCTTCTCTCATAATAAATGAGTGTTGTGGAAGACACAAACATTAATCTGCAATCTCTAAGGACTTCACTGACAGTTTTGAGTCTCTTCTTCCTACATACGTGATAAAAGCAGAATCTGTTGTTGAAGCTAAAATGAATGCCAAATGCCTGCTGTGTTTAAGTCTGGGATGCTCATTTCCCTCATTTAATGCGTTAGATTACATAATTACTTCTTCCTACAAAGAACTGCAGCTGTGATCACTCTCGGTTAATTACATTAGCTAACACATTTCTTGACATTTAAATAATTTCCCAAATAACATCTCCAGAGATGCACATGGCAATGATTTAATTGCAGAGCAGAGCTGAGGACTAAAGGAACGTAGATAATGCAGTAGGCAAACTTGCTCTAGCTTTCATATTTGAGAGCTGTACAATCAAGTTTCTTTCTCTTTTTTTTCTGATTGATGTTCTTTGTCTCTGTCTCAGTAAAGGTTAAAAATAGTTGTATTAAGTCAAATTCACAGATTTCCCTGCATCCCGGATGTCCCAGTATACACCTCTGAACAACAGACACTGTCAATATCTGTGCAGAAAAACCCCGAACACAAAGATAAAAGGTTCCTCTTCATGAACGCACATACATATCCATGCACATAAATACTATAAACACATCAGCTTTCACACCCACACGTATGCATATAAAACACTATTCCACCAGATTCCCTTTAAAAATTACGCTGGCTCAAGGCAGACGCTGGCCTTAGAAACCACAGCCTCCACCCCCTCACCTTCATGTCCCTCTCAGGAGCCAAAATGGCATCCATAAATCAGGGAGCTAGATGTAATCTGCAGTGTCCAGAATGCAAGGGGCGAGGCTGCACAGCATAATGCGACTGGTTCTCCATTGTCATTCAGACGCAGGCAGCAGCACAGAGAGCCTTGCCTGCACCTGATAAGGGTCCGCTCAGAGTGAGCCATAAATCAACGAGAGTGCCAACGGTTACTCCACTGATTTCACACACAGGAGGAGAGAGGGAGTGTGTGAGAGGCAAAGAGAGAGGGGAAGAATTGAGTACAAAGAGTAAGAAGAAGGTGGTTTCCAGCATAAGTGCCAAAGATGTGGATGAAAATGTAAGCATAAAGAAGAAAGAGAGTGCTAAAGAGAAGAAGAGGACTAGGCAATTGCATGAATGAGAGATGGTGAGGGAAGGAGGGAATATGAGGGAAGAGAAAAAAAAGGAGGGGGAGAGGAGGGGGCAAGGGGAAGATAGATCTGCAATTTACTCCCCTATCTCATCTGGCAAGAAGTTTCTCCACACAAAAGGCCTGACCTTCAGGAAATAAACACCTCGCTCTCCCAGAGAGCTCTGCTGATGTCTGCGCTGCATGTCAATTCTATCCCCGGCTCTCAGGAAAGAAGTGAAACCAAAACATTATAGACACTAAACTTCTTCTCTGAAATCGTCCATGAGAACACAAAAAGTTCATGATTTTATTTTGTTGATTCATAGTTTTGTAAACACTTTGTGCTGTTCTGACCAAACTTTTGGTGAAGTGGTTTGTAAAGTCTGCTGTCAACCTATGCAGTGATGTTTCCCCTTCACCACATTGTCTGGCCAACTCATTCAAGTGACATGACAAAATATAAAACAAGCCAAACAACAACGACAATGTGATTTGCCATGAGAATTAATTCTGAATTATTGTCATAACTATCGGCTGCATGGTGGTACAGTGGTTAGTGCTGTTGCCAGGAAGAAGCAGGTTTATTGGTGATTCTAAATTGCCCATCGGTATGAGTGTGCATGTGAAGGGTTGTCTGTCTCATACCTGCCAACAATGGACTTCAACAAAGTGGGAGATCTCTGTGTTGTATCCGAAAATCTGACCTACAAACCTTACAAACTGCGTGTTTAATATCTACATGATTATTAAGAAAAGGAAATGACTTGCGTTAAGTTGAATTGAATTTGGAGGCACATCTCGTCTTCTTTGGACCTGGTTCAGACATCTTTGACAGCAACCTTCAGTGATGTCGAGTGATGCTGAGTAGAGAGCCGCTTCGGCGAGGATGCGTACGTGTGCGCCAGATAGTGATTTGTGCATTCTTGTTGCTGCCAAGTTGAGTTGCCAGGTCTGATGACACTGTAACAACGTATCCTACACAGTACTTATGAGTGAGCCTTTAATTAGTATCAACGTGATAAATCAGGAGATAATTGGGAGAAATTGCAAATCAGGAGTACAGCAGGAGAACAGGTAAAAAATAATGGGAGACTCCCACAGAAATTGGGAGTGTTGGCAGATGTGCTGTCTCAGCCCTTGACTGACTGGCAACCAGTCCAGAGTGTACCCCGCCTCTCACCCGAAGACAGCTGGGATAGGCTCCAGCCACCTGCGACCCTGAACAGGAGAAGTGGTAGAAGATGAATGGATGAATGAATGTCAATGATTGTCATAACTATCAGATATTTTATGACCAAACAAAACCAGTATTAACTGTTGCTAAGCTAAGATAAAATAAAACATGTTACTGAATAAAGTACTTCTGAAACATCTTTAAAAGAAAAATAAACCCTGTTTAATTCATTTTACCAACTGAACTCTTGAGTTCTAATATTCTTGATCCTAAATGTAATAACTAATTCTTCCACATCTTAGGTCAGAAAAAGTTTACTGGGATTCAAGCGCCCCCCCCCCCCCCCCCCCCCCCAAGCTGAAACCAAATCCTCCAAATGCACTCAGAGCAGAGCGTCCTCTCTTCCAGCTTTTCCACCTCGATTTCAGTCTTTGTGTCAAAGTAATCACTCTGCCCCCATCACTCCATCTCGAGTGGCAGCTCTCACTCTCACCTCTATTCAATCATCCTCTTATTCCTTATTCATATGCTAAAGCCCTACAGCAGAGCCCCTTTGGCCAAGCGCACTGTGAGATAGATGTTAACATGTGTAATCCCCCATTAACGCTTACAAGACAACGTATCCTCGGTGGACGCCCACCCTCCCTCTGGGATTAGCCCTCTGAGAGTGGAGGGGCTGATGGGTAATGGTTCAGAGAAGCTCCTCTCATTTTCAAAAGGCCTTTCCCTCCTTTCCCCCTCTTTTCCCCCTCCACCCCTGGAGTTTGAGCTGAGATCACGGAGGGTAAGTGTGTTTGCCTGAAGGATTTAACTGATTGCACAGACTGGTGGTATTTAAACAGCACACATTAATTTCAATACCATAGCACCACCGGAGCTGCTTTGATTGTAGTGAAGCTAAAAAAACAAATTCTTAAGAATCACATGCAGATTGTTTTCCGCAGAGGCCTGCACATTAATAGAATCATGATATGACCTCCAGAAAGATCCCCATGTTAACAGATTTCAGCCCTGCTGAATGTTTCTGCACCTAAGATCACAGCTCAGAATGAATTACCATCTCATTAGAGACCTGCTATTGTCTTTTCTGCTTTCATTAATCTCGTCTCTACCAAGTGAAGCATTTTATGAACCTTGATTTTTTTTTCTGAACTTAAGTCTGGTCTCAAAAGGTATACATCCTGCAACAACACTGCAAAAAAGCAAGAATTGGTGTGTTAGTCAATGTTAGTCAGTGTGTTTACATGCAGTTCCAGAAACTGGACTATGAGCTTAGCCAGTGCTATTAAAATGCATGTAAACAGCTCAGCCACACACCTAGAAAATGCAGTTGCAAATGAGCTGCTGGTGGATTTGGCAGGACCCGGCGGGTCTCGGTAATGCTCGCCATTCAGCTGGATGAGGAAGTAGGTGACCATGATTGTCATTAGACTGTTGTTTTTTCTTTGGGTGAACCGAAACTAGTTTGATTTGCATGCAGCACCGCCTATTGAAGCGGAGTGAGACGTTCTCAGCCAGAAGTCCGACTCTCTTTTCTGCATGTATATGCAAACAACACTAGACCCCTCTCTTTGGCTTTAACATCGAGCTATGACTTTAGCTGGTCTACTGCGTGCATGTAAACGTACCGACTGACATTATCCACAGTTTGGCACAACATCTCAATCTGTCTTCATGTTTGGTAATGTGGGTTCAAATATCTTGAAATTTAACACATTTGCTCTCAGTAATGATAGTACAATGACTTGTCTTGATTGTATGTTAGTGTGCACACTGATAAATGAATCTTAGAGATAAAGGCCAATATAAAAGTATTTTCTGAGGTGACCAACAAACCAAATATGATAAAGAGAAAGTAAATTAAAACAAATTAGAAAAGTGACTCTCCTCTTTAAAGTCAAACAGAGATCAAACTCACTAGCTATGTTGCAAAGGCACACATGGGGATAATGGGCGACACAAATTGTTATTTTTACTCAGTGGCGACGTCACCAAAACAGTGGTGTCCAAAAGCTTGTTAATTTCTGTTTACCTTTCATTGCAAGCCAAGTTCTTCACACATGAGAGACTGCACATCCTCTTTACTGAAGCAGAGTTCAGCCCAAACAGAAGTTACATCATGTCTGTAGATGGAGACGCTGTTTTCAGTTGGGCTGTCTGTGAATGGGAACTGCTAACACACCTCAGTGGATTTCACATTATGTACCAAAGACTATCAAAGGAAACATTAGATGAAGGACCTTGAAAAGTTTTGTGACATTGTAGAGCACCGCTCCTCTTGGATTGGCTTCAAAGCGCAGGCCTGTTCCTGAGAGGAGGTGCTGATTTTCTGGCTGATGGGTCACTTTTGTCATGCCCTACGGAACAGAAAAAATTCTCATGGTGGATCTTGTTTTACTTAATATTTCTGTTGATTGCTTATTTAATCTGATTTACTAATGTCAAGAAATCTAAATGTTTGTGAAGCAGACGGAGAAAATGATATGTCGAAGAGACTAAATTAATGATGACAGGTTTAATTTGCTCGGACAGTACTTATGGTTTGGATTACTTTTATTAAAGAAATCTTCTTTTAAATCCAGCAAAACACTTTAAAAAGTGGTAGAAAATTGTTTGAATGCTCAGAGGCTCTGTGGTGGAACCACCCAAAAACGCTCCCAAATCCATCCAGAGTGACATCAATATAAAAATGAAACTTTGAGGGTGTTACTCCCTCAGACTGCCAGATTCCTTTCCTCCTTCTTTTTATCCTTGCCTTACTCTCTCTGGAAATGTGAAATTAGCTGAAACATGAGGACAATTACAAGAAGGCCTAGCATAAAGACTGGGGGACTGGGAAAATAAACTGATCACAGACCCCTGAACAAATCTGGTTTACTTTACAAAGCCTCCTCTGAACTCTTGCCAACGTTTCCCCCCAGTCTGGATAATTCCTCCCTGAGCAGTTTCATGTTTACACCTTGAAAATCGTTGGATGATCAAGCGGGAAGAGACTCCGACGCATTCCCTTCCTTTGTTCTGCCAGAGGACGCTCGGCTGAGCATCACACCTCAAAAGTAACATTAGAAATATCTAATTGAGTAAAAATATGCAGGTCATCCTTTTGAAGTTTTTTTTCCTCTTTGTGGTGTGTGCTCCCTCCTCCCATTTACAGTAAATCTGTGGGAAAAAAAACCCAGTAAGCTATCTTCTTTGGTGTCTCTTATTCAAAAACTGGATCCTTTTTTTTTTCTCAGCAGCAAAGACCGCTGAGGCGTTTTATAGCTTTTCTCATTACTGCATTTTCCAAACAGTGTGCAAGGGGCAGTGGTGCATGGCTGAATTATTCAGGGGTACTGGGGATAACAGAGCAGGGCTGATATGTTATACTGCACTGCTGTAAGGGGTCCTGTGAGGGACATCAGAGGACTGCCATGTTAGATTGTAAACTAGCTTTTATAACATACTGAGAAATGGAAAAGAAACAATAAAGCGCTCCAAAGAAAAGCTTTATTTTGCAAAACAGAAGCCAGAGAAAGCACCTCTGCTCTCTGAATCTGTTCAGTTTAGTTCTCAGGAAAGACCTGATCTGAAATATTTTTTAAAGATAATAAAAAGTAACAAATAAAACTGAGTTCAGCATGAGATCTTAGATCTGTAAATGTCTGTAAGAAGAATTAATACATTTTGTAGAAGGCTAGGATCAGTACAGCTAATTTTACATATTAAACACTTCAGAACAAAGGCCTCATTTTTGACCCCACTGCTCAGGGAATCCGTAAATCTTAATGGTTTGCGTGACCTTGTTTTTTTTCTTGTAGCCCTGTTATTTTACTAGAATTCCCATATGGACACAGATATGATGGAAAATCGACTTGGCTGCAAAATTCAGCGAGTACATTTATGCTCCCTGGAGGAGGAATCCTCTCCATTTTTGGCACTATTTAAGCTTTCTGTTCCAACCTCAAGATAATTTTTCGTTTTGAGGGCAAGAAATATTTTTATTTCTTAAAGCATATTCATGCTCTTTAGAGGTCAAACTTCCTCACGTTCAATAGTCGTCAACAGATATCATTTTAAACAGCCGATAATTTTGCACTGTATAGCAGTCAACAACATTTAAAAACATGTCTGATATTTCAGAAAGAAACAACATCAACAACATTTAAATTAAACACCAGCCACTGACTGTTTTAGATTTGATATGCTGTCACTTGGGATAGCTAAATGTATTATCTTTCAGGGGCACATAAACATTTTTTAAAAGTAGCCACACTGATGAGACTGCCTGCAGTGTCTGCAGACATTGAGACCATTAGCACAGACATCTGAAAATGCTCATAAGTAATAATGCCAATAATCATCCTGATTAACTGATTCACTTTAACTTTCCTGTTCCATCTCTTCACAAACTTTTTGTTCAAGATGTACCCTATAATTGGAGCTTCACCTGCTAAACAAACACTTAAAGGACAGAAAGTTGTTTTTTGTAAATGCCCTAGCAATGTAAGGGAACATGAACAGCCTGCAGACACACTTTACTTTGACGTGTGTGAGTCTGGGTGGCAGCATATGGCTTTAGTGCATCACAGTACCGACAGTGTATACCATATGTGAGGGGATTTTGTATGCTCAGTGTATACAGCCTTTAGAGCTTAATGGATATAACAATTATACATACCTCCTCTGATCTTGTATCACAGAAGACTTGGTTTCACTCCAGCATGATTCAATCAGCTGCAGTGTGTCTGCCGTCTCTGAAAAGATAGATTATGCCATTACCGCTCTGAAGTGGAGCTCTGTATGCTCAGAAAAAAAGTAAAGCTACGCTGGTCTTTAAAGGAAATGTCACTAATTACCCACTTTTGTTTAGGATAATATTGTTAAGTCATTCATCATTGCAAAGTTTGGTGCCACTGGCGCAGAAGAATTATGAATAGCCCTCTGGTTTTTTCAGCTCCATGGCACTAAATACATAGGGTATTTTGGCCTTTGCCAAAGTCCCTTAACTCTGCAATGAGATGTGCACCATCTGTAAAATTCAACAGCTCCACAGACAAAGGCTATAACAGGAAATCTAATCCACCTTTTAATGTTATTGCATGCTTTGAGTGTTCTAAGCTACTTTTCCTTTCAACACAGAAACATTTTATAGGCAGCTGTTGGCTCTCTCAATCCTTAAAAGGAAGATGTGGTATCAGTTACAGATAAATTAGAATATCAACATGGCTGTATGAGATTTTGTAAAGGTGGTTACGAACTGTTACGATTTTACATGCATACATATTTCACTTTTCATGTTTACGACTTTAAAATCTACTGTTGTACCACTTTACTTCTCTCAGTGGTTGTGGAAATTTCCTCTGACCAGGGCTTTTTTTTTCACACCCCGACTCATTTCATTTTGATGCTAGCGTGTGATGGAAGCCCAGCGTGACAGCGCTCACATTTCCAATAAGGCTGGCACAATGTGGCTCTGAACTATTAATATCCAACAATGCCATGGCCACAGTGGTGGCATCTGTCTTCTTGGGCCTCCCTCCCCTTCTCCTCCACCTCTCTCCCCACTTTGCCGCCTGTCTCATGCTCCACACCTCTTCTCATCCCCCACTCCTCCACTCTCCTCTCTCTGGTCCTTCTTCTTCATCCTGCTCAGATGGGTTGTGCAGTCTTGCAGTACGACGCACAGTTTGGTGAAAGGCAGTTGAACTGCTGCCAGAAGCCACATGCTGCTCCGGCTCTTTCCATCACTGAAGAGTAAATGAGCAGAAATTGCAGAATATGTGTTGACTTCCTTCAATTAAGAGCACATGGGAATCTTGATTCCAAAATTAAATACAAAAAAATCTGTATATTGAGGAAACACGACAAAAATGTCACCTTTTGCCACAATAAATATTTCCTGATCTATTACACTTCTCCAATCCAAATCTGCAAAATAGCATTGTATGTCATTGCTATTACAGCTTATGCATTCTGCTAAGTCCACTCTTGTGAAGAATAAGTTTCCTGGCTCTGAGTTTGAGCAGCAACACTGACATACACTAGTGTGCAAATGTTGACGATTTGAACACTGTCTTAACCATCAAATATCCTTTTATAATGGCCATCAAAAACCAGTCTTTACTGTTTGAGCCAGCACTTCATACAAATACTATCCTAGGTCTCAGTTTGCATTTATTATGTGTAACATTTTGGACAACTGTCCGGCTGCTAGTGGCATTCACATTTCATTTGTTTCACTTGTGCTTTAATTGATCTTTATTTCCCTTGATTATGATCATAATTAAACACCAGAAAGCTGTTCAAGCTCGCAGCCATCTGCCAGGTTGGATGATAGGCACCATCAGTGTGGGTATATGGGTACAAGGCCACCGCAATGCACTCTGCCAAGACCAACGCCAAAAATATGCCCCCATGAATATGTCATGAAGTCAGCCATATTTTTTGGTCCTTGTGATAAAGGCAGTGGCACAGTATAGTCTTGAAACGGATATACAGGGAACCTCTTGGAAAAAAATAAGTTGGAATATATTGTATACTGTTTATGCCTATTTATTGTCTGACATTTTATTAATTAAAAGGACCAGGAGATACAACCAGAGCCACTAGCAAGGAGAGTAATTTTTCATGTTTACTTAAATTAAATTAAATACAAGCTATTGCTACAAGTGGTTCCTGCAAAAACTCCCCACCTAAACTCCTTTTTATGCTCTGAGAAGCCCTCTCATCCAATTACTTTGGGTTGGTGCAAAGATTTTTCATCATGGACTTAAATATATTTATCTATAATTCCCAAAGCGGATGCCATTATTGGGTAGAATATTTCCGATCAAGTCTTGACCTTTTAAATTGAATAAGTCAAGGTAGCCGGAGAGCAAGGTTAGACGAGTGTAAACTCAAGAATGGCGGCTGCCATGCAAACATATGACTTATCTAGAGTTAAGTTAGTCATTTTTGTCAATTTTTACCTATTGTTTCTTTAACCATATAAAACTGTACCACAAATTTAAATCCCTCAGCTCAACCTGATGGAAAAGGTTTTGTCATGGATCAAAGATATCGATAGTGATCCAGCCAAGAGGCCATATTCTCACGATGAAAAAAGATGCCATTAAAAACATCTACTTTACATTTTGATTTTCTTCGGATTATGTCCTCGCATTAGATTTATACTCATTCCAATTTTTATTGTCGGCACTCCACACAGCTCAAATCGAGTTATGAACTTAATCAATCTGTGCTCTCTTGCATTGACTGTTTTATGATTGGCCGAGGTCGCCAGGTTTTATTGACCTGATAACCTTAGATGAAAATAGCTGTCCGTATTTGACTGGGAGTGGAAGAAATGGGCAGGGCAGAAATACAGAGCTGCACAAATCCCTCTCCTCTCAGTAGCACCTACTAGTTAAATGCATCATAAATGAGAGCTGACGTGGACTAATTTCTTCCGGTGCGTTCTCTGATCCCTTCTCTATCGTTGGCTGACAGTGAAGAGCAGTCCATAAAGACAGTGGTATAGGATCACTGCTGTGTAAATCTGGACTGGGGGTGAGGAGGCAGACCCTGCATGACGAGTGATGGATGAGGTAGAAACCCTGCTCTTTCTCGCTCTCTCACTCCCCATCTCTGCGGCCTATTCCATCTCCTTCCACGGGGATGAGGAGAGACATGCCTGCATTCCTGACCTCCATAAGGAAACATGGCGCTGTTGCTACAGCTGCATGCTGAGCTGAACCTCACCCTTGGGGAGCAGGCACGGGTCTGCAGCAGGTTTGGGGAGTCTCTTTCTCTCTCTCGCCAACACATCATTTAGGAACTGCTCCATTTGGTGAATTGTAGAGGTGAAGAGGTTGAGGTAAGGAAAGGTTTCAACATCTGAGGATTCAACAACTCCCTGAGTGGAGGGAAACAGACATGAATAAATCCAAGAATAGGGCTTAGATAAAAACTACTTGGTTCCTAAATCTAGCCTGAGATTTTTCTTGGAGGGAGGGGAACTTTACTTATCTAACCTTGGCTATTATATACTAATATATATATATATACTGACATAATTTGTTTTGTACTACTTAACACAACAAGCTATTTATTGAGGTAAAGATAATGTTTAAACTGAGCAAAACAAGAATTTAAATCTTTGCTCATATATGTTTAGTTTAAATTTATAATTAGTAGTAGTGTTCTTAATATTAGTTACTAGTAAATTTAACCAGTAGCCAATTATTTTTCTTTTTTTATACTTTAACGACTCTTTATCCTCTTTACCAATTATCTTTATTAAAATAAACACCTAATGTTAGGCAAGGGTTATAACCCAGCTGCCTGTAAGTCACCCCGCTGTGTTAAATACTTGTTTTTACTGATCATAATCCCATTAAAACTGGAATAACTGAGAATAATAAGGGTGACTGCAGAGATGACCTGATGACAAACACCACATGTCAAAATCAGTCCACAGAAAGGAGTTTCTGCACAGTGAGTACACTAATTATATTTTCCCTTCTTCCTGTTAACAAACTGATGAAAAAATGACATTACACCAGTGTCAGTAGACAACATGATAATTTTTGCATCTGGCAACAGTGATCACTCAAATAAAACGGACTACCTTTCTATAAATGAAAAAGAATAAAGTTCCAGTAGGAAAGACATTTCAAATAAAGAGAAAAAAATCATAGACCTTAAGAGCTGTTTTAATATCCAATGTTGCAGTTTTTAGACAAAGCAAAGGCAGACAATATCAGGACATGCTGCTGTTTCTCACAGTCACGCTGTGGACTGTGAACCCCTCTTACAGTATTCTGCTGCCATGGCTCTGGCCCCTTTAGCATTAACACATATGGCTTTCCTTAGATCATTACTTCCATTAAGTCATTAAGTCCCAGCCTAAGTGAGGCCTGTTAGTTAGTCACATTAAAGAGTTAACACTTTCCGTCTCCACAACTTGATGGGCTGACATGTCTGCCGTGGCGACTGGCACATTGCTCTATCCACATAATTAGGAAAATTGCTCTTAACAGGTCCACCGTTTAGTAATGGTCTCATTTCTTCCATCCTACCCTGACGAGAGCAAACTGCAAGAAGATGTCCCCATTAACTCTTTGCACCGAGGCTAAAATACTCCTGTGTCCATTCAGCATGTCCTGATCTGTCACTGTGCCCCCTCTATGCGCACACATGCATGCACATACACACAAACACACACACACACACACCTTTGTAACGGTCTTAATGAACCAACCCATGGCCTGTTCCTTCACAGATCTTTAACATATTTTTGGAGACCTTTGATCGAACAGCTATCATTTCAGACTTTTCAGGGGGAGTTAACTCTGAATGTGAGGAGGGGAGAGGGCAATTGGGGAAGAATGAAGGATGGTTAGACGATTCGGCAGAGAATAACACGCCAAGCTTTCATCTTGCCCCCCCTTTCCCAACAAGCACCCGGTCCTCCATCCCTTCATCTCATCCCCCCATCCGTTCATCACTACCACCCAACCCCCCCACTCCTCTGACCAAATTAAATTGAAACCAGATGGAGCAGGGCCTGGACTGTGCGTTGTGTCAGATTGTCATGGCGCATTAACTATGATTTCACATTGAGACGGTCTGCCTGGCCAGAAAAAAAAAAAAAAAGCGACGAGAGACTGCGCGAATGAGAAAGATAGAGGGATGGAGATGAGGAGGAGAAGACAGAGAGAGGAGAAAAGAGAGAGAGAGAAGGGACTGATGAATATGATCCTGCTGCCAACAGATCAATCCCACTGATCGCACAGCTGGCACAGGCTGATGATATGAACACCATATGACAGAGAGACAGGCCTGCTAGAGAGAGGCTCAGGATGGTGCCATACCTTTACAGATAGGATTTTACACAAATCTGAATCCAAATCCAATAATCATTTCATTAACATCTGCATGATAAATTGGCTTTGGTTTAATTTCTCTCTCCTTGCTCACCTTTGGTAGAGTTTGTCTTAAAGAAGAAGCCGCTAGTGGTTGTCAGGACTAGTGTTGTCTTTGTTTGGATTAAAGCAGTGGCAGCAGACTCAACAAAGATCAAACATCAAGTATTTAAGTGCATATTAATGTCAAAAGGGAAACCAGGAATTCAGATAACAATCTGAGCTATGAGATGAATCTTGGCTGTAGTTATAGTATCAAATTTACATAATATTCCAACCAATAATTCAACATGCCATACATTTTAGCAGCATCAATTGACAGTTTTCTTAATAACCAAAGGTCAGCTTACTCAGAACGTTTTAAAATTTCTTAGGTTTAGTATTTTTCTCTCATTAACTGGGAAACAGACGGAATTTCATGCTCATTTTTATTTGCTTTCGTAGTTTTGTCTGGTCACTCACTCATCAGACAGATTTCCAGCCAACCTGATTAAGGGCGTCTATGACAATAATTTTGAATAATTTGAGGCTGAGTCAATACAATGCTGAAGCGGAATTACGTGAATCTGCTTTCATGTCAGCATCAAATTAACTGGCAGCATTTTTTCATTATGTATCGACCAGTTACTCTTTGCTCTCAAATGTAATCTAACCGGGGCCATGATGTTAGAACTAGCACCTTACCTAGAAGCCAGCTGCCATATCACACACATCACTGCACTGAACACCCTGGAAATCTCAAATGACTGAAAAAGTCAAGAATATAATATAATATAATAGAATAGAATAGAATAGAATAGAATAGAATAGAATAGAATAGAATGTATCCCCAAAGGGAAATTCAGGAATTGAATTCAGAACTGAATGGTGTCTTTCACTGGGACTCACAAAAGAAATAGTTGTATGTGAACACTGCAATTAGTTCACCCAGTCCTTCTTTTGAATGCATCAGAAGTTCAAGCCTAAAAATGAGTGACGACATTCCATGACATTGCATGGTTTATAATCTCAGACATGACCTGAGTCCTGCAAGCTGAACTCATCATGTGCACAGTTTATTGAGTTTCCATAGTTAAAGTACACATAAATGTGGACCTCCCTCCCCCTCAAATCTTAAACACTTGACAAAAAAGAAATTCTCACTTTTTTTTTAAACTTCAATTATATTTTCTCATAACTTTCATCAACTATTACACCAACATGTTCATAGTCTTGTCCAAAGTGAAATATTCATCTTCAATCTGCCGCCCAAGGATCAACACTCCACTTAACCTCTCAGGAGATGGAATTACAAGTTTGACTTCAACCAGCAATATCATCTCATTGCAGGTGTCATTACCCCAGCTTATAATTGACAGAAGCATTAACATGTCATTAACACATAAGCTTAGACTTATATCTGAACCTTTTAATGAGGCCATCATTCAACATTAATAGATTAGTTATCATGGGTAATGACTGAGGTGTCTTTGCCTGTCCCCACAGGTCGGCGTACAGAAAACTCAGCATAATGTTTTCAGTGGTGGTGGTGGGCGCGATGGGGATGGGGGATGAGAGGGGAGGTCATACAGGGCAAACTTAGAGAGACAGAGTAGTTGCTGTCATCCATACTGAGGTCTTTAGGTGGGAGATAATGAATGAAATAACATCCCTGTGGACAGTGGGCCACTGAAGGTTTAACCAAAAACAAGTCCAAGTCTGACTGAAAGTTCTGTCCTTGTGGTGTTCCCAATGTATTCCAACATGGCATCTGCTCTAACAAAATGGTTAATGGCATTGATGTAAGGCCAACTGTCAATAAAATGGAATATCTTAGTTTTTACTTCATTTAGTGTATCAGCCTTTAGCCTGGGTTGATTGTGCAGAAAAAGGAAAAAGTGATTGGTGTGTACGTTTTTGTACAAATGTACAAAAATAATAATAATAATAATAATAATAATAATAATAAATAAATGTGCATTTATTGCATTACAAAAAATTAAGCTGTGTATTCTGATGTATTGTTTAAGATGCACTAAGTGGGTCAGTTTGTTCTCAGGGGAAAGGTTGGTAGTTCAGTCCTGGCACACACATGTGTTTTGGGCAACCCCAAATTGGTCCTGATTGGCATGGCCAGCAGAGTACAAAAAAAGAAGAACAAATAGAAACTTTGTGACTTCATCAAGATTTTAATAATAAAAAGGGATAGCCCACATTGTGCCCTTTGTTGTAATGTAATGTAAAAATGTCATACATACATCTGCACTTATGCTACTATCTGTTTATCCATCATGTTCAGTCTCTCAGTCTCTTTATCTCCCTCCCTCTAAGACACCATTAAGGAGTTACATATACATGTAATTATTCATTTAAATAATACACATGTCAGTGCATCATCAAAAAAGCTCCAACATGAAGATGTATTTAGGAACATACATCAATAATAAAGGGTTAGAAAAACTTTTAGTTGTGATAGATATTTATTGAGGTAGAGAGAGAGAGAGAGAGAGAGAGAGAGAGAGAGAGAGAGAGAGAGAGAGAGAGAGAGAGAGAGAGAGAGAGAGAGAGAACACATGCAGGTTAAGTGGGTCCAGTCGGGTCATTAAAACATCTGGACATGTCAGTAGCTGTATGCTCCCAACTGTAATAAGAATGTGAACTCATGTTTTCCAAAAAAAAAAAAAAGAAAAAAAAGAAGATTGATTGTTGTTGTTGTTAGTACATTCTTTAAGTAATAAATATAATGGCAGTGCTCTGAGTCTATATTAAGAGGTCACCCACATCATTTGTCACATTTTGGGTTTAAATCACTTTGATTTGGCCCCCAAATGTGCATTTGTATTGTAATTTAGGTTTGCAGCTGTTAGCAGATCAGCCCTCCACACCTCTGCTACAAAAACACAAACAACCTTCCTGTGCCACATACTAATCACACCCAGCTAGAGTCCTTCCTTGTTTACATCAGGCCTTGAATTAAAGACCACACTTAATCTCCCAGAATGCCTCCTCTCACCTCAGCTGCAGCTCATGATTGATTAAAGCTGGCTCTGACGTGGCAGCAGCTGAACCTGGCTAGAGTTTCACCAACAGGAGAGACAGTGAATGGCTTGGCCCTTTCAGTGCTGGACTCTGTGCCTCCCCTACCCCCATCATACTTCTCTGATGTGAAAACCAGGTAGACCCATAACCCCTAATCTGACTCTTCGGCCTCCTGTCTTTCCTCCTTCGCTCCCATTTTTCGGTCCTAACGGACTTGGTGATGGATTGTATTTTGCTCCTCAGAAACACATTGTTTTCTTTAGCACAGCAGGGTATTCTATTTGCAAAGGTCTGACTGGTAAAGTATTGTGGACATCTATCACCGCTGAGGTGCCTCTGGTAAGTATGTTCTTTGCTTCAGGAGGAGGAGCAGTTGTGAGGAATAGAAGATGGGAGTTGTCTAGTCCCTACAGGCATCCATATTGTCACAAAGCTTAAAAACTTGAGTACAAGGATGCTAAAGCTGTCTAGATGAAAAGACTAATGATTCCTCAGTGTTTAATGTACCTGAAAGTTCAAGAAAAAAATGATCATTCTAAGAAGGTGGCTGTTGGAAATAAGGGTAAAGAGATAAATGATAAGGTTCATCCAAAGCATTTGGAACAAACACAAACCTGAACTAGATAAAGAAAGGTCTTAAGCTCATGGGAACCCAACCACTGAAAAAAACGACAAAAAAACCCCAAAAAGTTCAAATTACTTTTTGCTGTCATAGAATGCAGATCACTGAAAGACAAGGACGCAAGCTAAGGGACTGAGGACTTTCTGGAAAAGCTAGCACTAGCAATTCCCATGAGCACTTGCTCCTGTCATGAACACCTGACTCTTACCAAGGCATGTATTTGTTTTCAAGCAAATTAATGAAGATCAGATCTTCTTTTTAACTCTACTTTTCTTTGTTCGGACAACTTTTTTACCAAATATAACACAATGAGGTGATGTATTTATTAACTGTTACAGAGCACAAGTGTTTGAAATGTGACCACAATTAAATGTTGCAAACTCAATCTGTAACGTAGTTCAGTAGCTGGCTATAATTAGCACTACTCACAGCCCATTGCTCTTAGATGTCTGTAACTTGTGGAGTGAGTGAATCCTGATGGTGTCTGCCAGTGCTCATCTATCAAATGGAGCAAATGTAACCTCAGTCTTCATTTTATTGATAGACTCTAGTAGTTTGAACAGACCACTGCAATATTTACATGTGGGTCTGAAAGCACATCATCACAAACAACTTAGCTCCTTTTTTAGCCTTTAGCTCATGCCCTATCACTCTCCTGTTGAGCCTTCTTCTGCTCTTGTCTTTTTTCTATCTGACCATTCAGCTCCAGTGTTAACCATCATGACAAAATTAATCCCAGAAATCATTTTCAGCAGAGAAAAACACAGCTCTCTCCTCTTGCCAAACTTTGTCGGACGGTGTGATGTTATCATAGATGCTTCAACATGCCGCAAGTAAATCTGGTCCTATCCGACCCAATCAAGAAGCTAAAACATAGCATTTAGAAATAACCCGTTTTGGTGCTGATAATCTCATTTTAAATTGTGGATTACAATGAGGCATCTAGAAGTGAGACTTTCTCAAGATCACTTAGAAAGTCTTCACAGTCCCTTTGAATTTATCATCATCGGTTCATCAAGAGGCGGTAATAAACTGACATCCATGACCTGAAAATGGAAAAAAAGCAGAGAAAAAAATCTTTGTTTACAATGAAATGCTGAGGGACTGAAAACATTGTATTATGCATGCCAGGCCTGTAGCTGGCTATATAACTGTAGAGTCTTTTGGTAGCCCTCCGCCGAAGTAGAGGTGGGCTGATCATCTGATGTATACATTGAATGTGCAACAGATGCACATTCTGTTGAAAGGCAGTCAGCGGATTCAGCAGCACAAGCACAACACGGTAATCTGCCATTGGACCGTTATTGTTGTCCAGTTCACGCATGGCAATTAAAAGTTCCCACAATGAAAGTTGAATGTGCACGCGCAGTGTTTCAAAAAAAATTCCAGAATGTCTTCTGTATCCAAAGCTCCTTTGTGCTTCTCTTAGGTTACAATATCACAATCACCCAAATGGACAACTTGCAAAAAGGGATTACACACACTAAGTCTCCTTTTAGCACCTCTATGTGAAAGTCAAACAGAGGCAACGATTCTGAGGAGGCGATGGATGACAACCTTGAACCCATAAGCGCACTCTAGGCAGTCCGCTGAAAGGGTTTATAAAGCGGACAGCCTCATGGCGTTTTCACCACAGCGTCCACCTCAGGAGAGACTGAATACATATACAGAGGTCCTGATATGTTTTACATGCTGTCCTCTGAGGGGAACCAGGGGGTATTTGTAACGAAGCTATTTCAACAGAGCGATGATGTACACAGCCCAGCTATGTTGAAATAGATTGAAGATGATGTGAAATGCAAACAGGACCAAACACTGAAAGCAAGTGATTTGAAATAAAATAAATAAATAAATACAAGACTGTGCATCATAGATTTTATGTCTTTAATCAAGTGTTGAAAAAAAATGTTGTTGTAATCCAATATATGCCTGATTGGTTTTAAATATCACAAGTGACACACACACTCTTTCACACACACATAAAGGGGGAGGCCCAGGGTTCCTGTGTGACCAGCAGACGAGGGAGCTGAACTTGTGACCCCTCCCTGGGGCGTGAGGCCCCAGGGGTTGCAGTATCACAGGGCTGATCCACTCCAGCCTGCCTGCCTGGCTTGGCTTGGCTCGAGCTCACCGCCCACCCACTCCCACAGCTCCCACAGCTGGCAAGCAACACACAGCACTCCGAGTATGGCCCAGCGCCTTACAGCATTGCTCATGCTATGATGCAGCCTTGAAATGAGGCTGAGTAAATTTTACTCTTAAGATTTGAAATGTTTTTAGAAATTTGTAATATATAAGATTAAAAATTTAAGTGCAATAGGGTCGAAAAAATATTGTTCATAACTGCTCAGAACATCAAGAGTATAAAACTAAAATGTCCACATAGTTTTTTATCAAGTGCTACTGCTTTACAAATTTTTATATATTTAATAATGTTTATATAAATAAACAAAAAGTGCAAATAAAGGTGTACTGATAAATATATATATTCTGAAAGTCAAATATAATGAGACTTGTTGAAATAATGAGTAAAAACTGCTGACATAAATCTCATCACTGCTCTGGCTGGTACTGAATTCATAATAAAAACAAACATTTCATTATTACGACACATCTGCTTCGATGTAGGGGCAGGGAATTAAATTTACACTCTGAATATCCATATATTTTTTTAAATTTTGCTTTGATTATTACCCGTTTCTATAGCTCTGATTTACTACAACAGTTTCAATTATCAGCAACATTAATCTTTTGTTACATCTTATTAAATCTCTTAAAGACTCCCCGGTTAAATTCTGATTGAAACTGCAGACATGTTTTACAATGTGAAGCCTCCACCGTGTAATAATTAGAATATTAATTAGGGAATTATTGGTGGAATAGCAGTCCTATTTTAATAATTAGGGCATTTCAGATGAATAATTATTATTCCATAATTAAATAAAGGTTTCTGATGTGAATGTGTGACCTGATAACCTATTACCACATGCAATCCGTGCATTGCAGGAGACATTCTGTTCTTGTTTTAGTATAATCTCTAAAGATAGATAGATAGATAGATAGATAGATAGATAGATAGATAGATAGATAGATAGATAGATAGATAGATAGATAGATAGATAGATAGATAGATAGATAGATAGATAGATAGAAAACAGGGAACAGAGTAAGATGTGACTATCACTAGCACATTTGTTAAAAAGAGTTTGTACTTCCTGATGGAACTGTTTTTTAGATGGTGCTTTTTGATATTTTGGATTTAGAAGTTAAATAAAAAAAAAAAAATCCATAAGTTCAAGGTTTGCAGTTGTTTTAGCTTTCCCTGCATCCTGATTACTTTCCCAGTGTTTACAGATATTCTCTGTATAAACATAAACACACTGCACTCAGTTGCTAAGACCACCTCACAATCTTTGATATACACAAATTCCCAGAGCCAGAAGAGCAGTTGCGGACCACAGGCCACATTCACAGACGGAACAGAGAGGAGAGGAGTTAGCACATGGTTGTCAGGGTGTCAGCACCCCCTGCTGGCTCTGGCTGCATGACTGGGACATCTGCCCACCTCTCTTGTCGACTGTCCAACCCTAACCCATTCAACCAAAAAACTCTCCACTACACATTACACTTTTTCATACTTTTACAGCATGACAAAGCTACTCACATCTCAAAGAATGAAAAAATTCAGAAGAGGTGTAGGACATACTGAGGTTGAATCATTTTCAGTGTTGCATCAGTGTTTGAAATGTAAAAATGTACAAATCAATACACAAAACTGTTGATTTATCAAAAAAAAAAAAGGAAAAAAGAAAAAAAAAGAAATCCTCCCTCTGTTTTAGAGTTGTCTGTATATCTGTGCTTGTCAGTTCAATAACAGAAGGGCATCTTATTTCTTTGTTAATGTCAGACATTACAGACCTTGCAATATAAAATGGCAAGCTTGCTCCCATACATCGCAATTCATTTATGTATATGCGGATAGATGAGGGGTAATCTGGACTCCGTTTCATGTCTCAGCTAAGGTCATGTTCAAGATAAGTTGTTTATTAATGCAGTTTTGCATCACATTTACTCAGCTGCCTGTCATCAGCACAGAATACAGCATATACAGAATGGGCAATAAAACTAACACAATATGAGATATGAGGTTTATTCACATCAATATCCCACTAAAATTGTCTTATTACAGATTTCATTTTACTGGGTCTCATAATTGGGAAATGAGTTTCAGAAGACAGTAATAAACATCAATATAATGTCAGAAGACAAAACTCTAGTGTCATGAGTAGAATTGGAAAACTTAACAACAATTTTATTGAATTATTATAACAAAACTTGTGACTCGTTTGAAAGGTTAATGCCAATCGTTGAGGTTCTCCCCAGGCTGGTTTTGACTCCAGTAACATGTATTGGAAAATTTAACAGACACACAAGAAAAACTAACCCCCGTCCAGGTTAAACGCACAATTACAGCTTATTGTTTTAAGTGTAAAAAAAAAAAAAAAAAAAAAAAAGTTGTATGCAAATAGTGACAAAATGATTACCATGAGTTGTAGTCTGTCAGTCCTGCAGTGGAGGAGGAAAGACACACAGATAAAAGAAAAAGACATAACTGCAAAATATCTTCATTAAGCAGCACAGTTTTCCGTTTGCAGCCAAAGCAGCACAAAGCTCAAAGTGGAAGCTCATATGACCACTCTGTCTTGCTGCTGAAATCTAGTGTGCCCCGAATACATAGCAAATTGGCCTTTCCTAAAATAGTCGAGAAACAGTCGTGTGAGAAAGCATGATTTTGATATTTATCTGAAGGCTATCTCTTATCAAAGTCTATCTTTGTGCACAGTCCGAACAGTGAAGCCATCCAAGTCCAGAGTGGAAAACACCTTTCACACATTTTGGAGACAGAACCAGACCATCAGTCACACTGGCGGGGTCATTAAAAGCTCTGTAGACAAACACAGGTGCTTTTAGTTACACTACACAATTCTCCAAAATGTCTGTGAGTTTACTGAAGAGACTGAACTTGACAAGTGTAAGTCTACTGTCCAAACATTGTTACAGGGTAAGTAACACCTCACTGATGCTCTGAAAAAAAGCATGTCCCCTTCAAGCTAAAACTGAAAATAGAAATCTGTCTAGTTTGATAAAAGTTGGCCAACTTGAATTTGTTATAGAAAATCTAATTACTACCAGTAGGGGTTGCAAATCCCGCTGGCAAAATGGTACACAGATTTAGACAAAAACATTTAGCTACATCCCAAAATAACATCACCATTCTTCTTAACGGCACACTCACTCATCTGCTTTAGCGGGAAGATTTACAAACCATATGAATATCAAGGTCTCAAATCAAACCAAGGATGGTGAAAACGGAGACAGGAACAGCACATTACCATGACACTGCTATCTCCCATGTGGACATTCGGGAGAAGGGTGACACTACGGGGGGCTCTGGGTCTTGTCGTTAGCCAGCAACGAGCTGCTCTCTCTGGGTTATCAGGCTTCTCCCGTGACCCCCCGATGGAGCAGCAGGGCTGTTCTGTTGTTTCATTATCACAGAGGTTCACGTAGCATGGAGAGGCGCCATCATTATCCATCAGGCTTAATGAGACTATCTCACTGCCGTAAAAGGTCAGGCAATTACTGCTGGTGCAGTTTTCAGCCTGGAGACGTGAAGAAGCTTGAGAGGGATGGAAGCAAAATAGATAGTACACAGAGTTCTATGCACACATCTATAAACAAACACATATGAAGTTTTGAGATGCAGCCCTGACATTTTCTGAATCCTCTATAAACAACTTTTTGTGAAATTATGTGATTTTTTTTTTCTTTTTTGTAAAATTCCAATGATGATGAAGTCATGTGACTTTTCAGTCATTCAATTTATGTGCACTACATAATTAGCCTGTGGTTGGACAAAGTATCCAGCTTTTGACTTGTGGCATATTGCATCACCAAGAGGCTGTGTCTCTAACAGGTCAAACTATGAGCATCCATAGCTTCAGACAATATGGTCTCAAAACAGACTGAACCAATAAATATTTCAATCATTTACAGCCACCGAACAATAACAGGAATCACATCATTTTGTCTGATACTTAAAAAAAGAAATAAAATCCTAGAAATTTATTTTCAAAGAAGACTGTTTCCTTTCAGTTCAATGATGTTCTTCAGCGTCTGATCTGAATGACTACTATATGTGATCTGTAAAAAATACAACTAAACAAACCAGAATCATAGATATCTTTACGTTGCCAGCAGCACTGTACTACTCACTGAGACCAAGTTCATTGTGTTGTGATTCATCCCATTTGATGTACTAGCTAAAGCCTCACTCAGTGTGCAGTGTGTTCACACAGCCTTTTTGGTATTCTCACAGAGTGGCAAAGAGAAGTGATGGGAGCTTCTCCAATGCCATTACAAAACCAGATATTTCCAAATGACCTTCTTTTATATTGTCTCTATTCCAGTGCACAATAATTTAATTCCAATGACGAGATACCTGCAGAGAAATGTTTAAGAAAAATATCCCCCCCTCCTCTGTCAGAGCACTATCTTGGCTCCAGAGCCAGCGGCGATCCTGGGACAGGTTTATGCTCCCCTCGTTCAGAGTTTGAGCCACTGGTTACTGTGTTTTAACGGCTGGATTAATGGGGTGGCAAGAGAGGCCATAAATTGATAATATAACCGCTGAACATACTTGCCAAGACAATTAAGATAATACAACTGGAAATAGAGGCCCCATGAATCGCCATGGTAAAGAGCAATGGCTGCCTTACAATGATGTGCGCCCTTAAGGCTCTGGGCGGGTAACTGTGGTCTGTTTTTCTTTTTGTAGATCTGAGCAGTGTTAGACTAATACCAATCACGTTGCCATCGGAAGGGCAAAACATTTTTTTGAAATTTAAAAAAAAAAGGATGACGCTTAAGTAGTTTGTTGCATTTGCAGATTTCTGATTTCTGATGTAAAACTGGTGATGATGCGATCTTTAATGCCATTTTTAAGCTTATAAGTGATTTATTTACAATGGATTAAATTTAGACACTATGACATTAAGCAGACTGTTGGTCTTATCAATTATTACTGTATCTGCCTTTGTTTGAGACTGAGAGCTGCAGTGCTGAAGATAAGTGCACAATTTTCTGTAATTCTCAATCATTTCAATCAGAAAGAAACAAAAGGCAGTTTTTTTATTTTTAAAGAATCGAGATGACTCTCTGAGAACAATATGAGTAGTTTCTATAGCATCAGTGTCATCATTTATTATCATTCAACTTGAATGAAACACATCGAACAAAGTGACACTCCTACTAAAGATAAAGAAGTACATCCTGTACATATGAACAGGACGGCATGTTTTTCTTTTTGCCCCTGTCCCCATTGACCACCATAACGAGCATGTAGCGACAGGCTGGTAACAAAAACAAAGGAGTAATAAGAGAGTGAAAAATGATGCTGAGCGTTTGTAATGAAGATGAAAAGACTTGCTAGGATGCTTAATGAAGATACATGCCCGTATTTCTCTGACACAGTACTAATTACAAGCTGGGGTTCCATTAATAGCTCATGAAATATTAAGTTCCATTAGCTAATAAAAGCAGACCTCAAAATGTAACACAGGCATCCTGGAGCATTCTGAGTAGAGTAGAGACATACAGTGTGAGGTCTTGGTTTTACTGCAGGGAGCATAAACAATGAATGTGCTTCTTTATTAGTATGACTTAACAATTCTGAAAACTACAGCAGAATCCCTTATTTTGCCATCACACTTCAAAGGTTTAAAAAACTTTAAACTGAATCAAATTTACTTTTTCTGTACAGTCATTCTCATTTACTCCTCAACTTTCTTGCACAGTTATTTTACAATTAGAAACTGAATGCACCATGTAAACAGAAAACATGAGTAGTGTTAAAATGCTAAAATGCATCCACTTTGGTGCTGTGTCTTCCTGAAGCTTGCTCTTCTAATCCTTCACTTGTAATTTGGGTCAAACAGGGATATCAGTTATAAACCACACTGCTTGGCCATTAGTCTCCTGTAACAAAACTAAAACATCACGGTATTGCTTAAACAATATCTTGATTAAACCAGCTCATTTAACAATGATTACACAGATACATCCTCTTTCCTGCTCCTCTGGACCTGAACCCAAGGAGAAATTCAGGGAGAATTAGGGAATTAATCATTAACGGCTGATCAGTAGTGATCCTGGAACTTGGCATTATTGGTAAATTATAATCAATGGTCATAAAAAATGGCTTCACTCAGGCCCCTCCAGTACCAAGGCCCCAACAAATGAGAATAAAAAAGACCTGTAGTTGGTGAGTGTGTGCAGCTCTGCCAAGCGCCCGATTGATTTTCTTATTTTCGTGCCGCTACCCAACACTGAGGAATGAGTTTTAATTCTGGCAGTGCATGATTAAGTCTGCTTGTGCTTAACTCCAGCCTGCTCAACTGGAAAAGTGGATGTGGTAGGAAAAGCGAGAAAGAAAGTGAAGGTTGTGATAGTGAGGAATGTGTTGGTTTGCTTAAGCAAGGCCTTATGTCTGTGTCTTAATGAATGTCTGTGTGTGTGTGTGCACAATCTTTAATGTGCGTATGTGTGTGTGTGTGTGTGTGTGTGTGTGGGTGGTGGGAGCTGCGGTTGTTCAGAGGCCCTGAATGGCACCTGTCAGGCCCTTGATTAACGAGGCCCTCTGCCCTTCAATTCCCCAGCCTGTCACTCAGAGAGGATGCATTAATCTTCATCGCCCGCTTGTCAGGTCAGGGCCGGTCCAAGACACCCACCAGTGTGTGTCCGTATGTTCGTGCTTTCAATATGTTTCTATGTGTGTTTGGACGATGGCTGCACATGGTTCAGTGTGTGTCAGTGCATGTATAATGTGTTGCTTGTGTGTGAGATTTAAGGCATATGTGTGTTTCAGTGCATATGTGAGATGGAGGAGGTGAAACCAGAAGGAAGAAGTATTTGGAGTCAAGTAACATCAGCCTGGACTTAAGTACAAAGACAGAACCACAAGGATAAAGTGACTGCACCAAGGAAACAGTAAGACAACAAAAATGTTTATAATTAATATTTGGCCCATCAACAGTAGGCATTTGCATAATTTATTAAAATTCACAAGAGCATGTGCACTGTGTAACACCCACGTCATTCCCTTGTGTGACAGGTGAGAAGAAAGACTGGGGTGATGGGGGGAAGGTTGCTCATCACAAGTGAGTGAGTGTGTGTGTGTGTGAGAGAGAGAGAGAAAGAGAGAGAGAGAGAGAGAGAGAGAGAGGAGACAGATGGAGAGTGGAGCCGCCACTCCTGCCAGCCGACACTCGCACCCCACCCGATCAGCAAACCAACTAGCATCCCACCCCAGAGGCCACAATACAATCCATCTAACCAATCAGACGAGCTGAGAGCCAAAAGTGCCATCCAATCAAAGAGCGAGTGGTTCAATTAGAGTGTAATAAAGGGACATTCATCATTCAATTAGGCATCTGTCATTGTGCCACAAAGGGGGGAAAACTTGAAGATGTAGAGAGAAAGAAAAGGTGGAAAATACACAAGGCAGAGAACAGGAAGCAAGGACAATGCAAAGAAAGCAAGAAAAGGAATGGGTAAAAGATGGAGGGATTACACTGGCAAAGAGAAATGTGAGATACAGTGGAGATAGAAAAACATCAGTGAAAACATTACGATGCAGAGAAAGACAACAAGATGTGGATGCAAAATATGCATAATGTTAATTACAGTGCCATTGTAGTGACATTGTTATGACTAACAGCCAGCTCTGGGGTAACGAGGAACTGACAGAGAAACACATCAGAGTGTCACAAACAAATGGAGGAGATTATGTACTGCTGTTCTCAGAAAACTTTTACTATCAGAAAGTTCTTCTGTAATCAGCATCTGAAACTTGATTTTTTTCTTATCCTTTAGTGTTAACACAGAAATATGTGTGGCTTACAAGAAAGCAGACTGCACAGACCTTTCTGAAACACACTTCGTAGGTAACAGAATACAAAACAAACCGACAACACCATTTATCAAGACAAATCAAAGCTTCTGTGCCAGACCAGCCGTACTGTTTATGCTTTTAAAAATGAAAACATTTAAGAGTTTTCTTTAAGCACACAGAAGGTATTGGAAGAGACAATGAAAGCCTCAACATGTTCACTCTTAAAGCCACCTGATTGTTGAGAAGTTACCCTACGAATTGGTTTTCAGATCACACATTGGGTTCACAACATAATGGCCTGCTTTAGCAGCAGGCTGTCTGGTAATTAACACGATGAAAATATAAATACCACGACAAACTACTGACATTAACACATTTGCTGCCAGTCATTTTGACCGGTCTTTCAGAACCCACAGAATATTGTGTTCTCTGACTGTAAACTCTGGGACTACCAAAAGAAAGAGTATACTCTTTTTTCATCTTTCTTCCTGTTTTGTAACAAAAAATAGAGAAAATACATTTTTTTTAGATAGCGCTCGTCTCTGAAGCTCCATCTTTTGATCCTCTCCATGATCTCCGTCATCTTTTCTCATGATCACAAAACTCTCTCTCTCTCTCTGAACTACTGCAACACATACTCCGTTCGAGTGTGAGCTGCCTAAACTTATTTGACTTGCCATATCCCTGTCATCTTGCATCTTCTTCTAATATCTATGGTGATGTCTCACCTAAAGAAAGCACAGTTGCCACCTATCGTAGTTTACAAGCCTGATATTGATAAACAAGCTTCACCAGACACCACCCCCACCCCCAGTCAATGGTTGCAATCAAACTTACGTCAGTGGCTATCAATGAGTTACTATATGATTGCAGCACTGTTATCAAGAATTCAAAACCAGGCTTCAGAATGCATGCATGACTTCATGAAACTCTGTAACTCTTCATCATTCATATAGCAGATGTCACATGCTCCATATATTGATTAGATGTTGGCTGCTCCTTTTTCCAATAAGCAGATAACTGACTGGTTTGAGCTCCGAACAACAAGACCAACCTGATAATCACACGTTTGTCTCTGAACCATAACAGTTAAGTCTTTGTATGCGGTAGACACCTGATTGGTAAATGATACCATGATAGCCAATCAGATGTTGAAATCATTACATTATTCTCAAACACCTAGACTGCATGGAGCATTTTTTTTCCAACATAAAGTTGTGTTAAATCTTGTTTTGTATTTTGATCTCTTCTTTCTAGGAATGAACCTGAATAAACTGCAGCCCTACACTGTGCAGTTCAACCTGTTTCATACTAAATCATGTCTTATTCAAACTGAAATAAATACCAGAGAGAAAATCCTCATCATATTGTCTCTTTCATGTCTTCCAACTCTCCTTCTTCCTCCAACTCTCTCATGCCAGCTGTCTCCAAACCCCTGTGCCCCCCCCAACACCACCACCCCTCACTCTCTTTCCTCCCACCCTCCTTCTCTCACCCCAGTCCCCAACCAAGCAGGAAAATGATCTCTAGTAAATAATATATCAAGATAAATGATAATTGCTCTGATTTTTTGCGCATTCCCCGTCACTTAATGAGCGCCATAAATTAGCAATGAATACGGCTGACAGCGTTTGTCAGAACACGGTCGATGCAAATTTGCCTTGGCATCCCGGTGGTTGAAACTTCTGCTCTGTGTTTCTCCAGCCTAAAGAAAAACCCTTTATTCAAATGATAAAATGCATCAGAGTTCACGCAACAGTTTGTGGCAGAGTTCCCTTACATGTTGTGTTTTGTAGCAGCAATGAATCTGATGAAATCTCCTTTGTTGTCCTTTGTTCGTCTGAAAACGAAGGACATGAAGAGCTGTGAGAGATAATAAGAAAAGGCAGTTAAAAAGGTTGAAAGATGGCAAATGCTTTGTCAGCCATGATTCAAACTGCAAGAAAAAAATCTGCATCACATTGTATTTTAAACCTGTCATTAGTTAGTTCCTGAAAAAGTTTCAGGAAACAAACTTTTTGTCTATTAGTTAACTCCAGTTTCCCTTATTACATCTATAAGTCACTGAAAAGTACTGGTATATAATGTCAGTGTAAAAGCCCAAATACACACAGACACATCCTGTACAGTAATTGCAAATTGGCTGTGGGTGAACACGCGTGATTCAGCCCTGTCCCTCCGTCCCTGTCAGACATCAAACAGGGGGCCTTGGCCACACATCGCACATGCAAGCTTCCCCAGAGACTGGCTGATTGAAACCTGGCAACAGAATCAAACAGCTGCTTCAAACAAAAGACATCTGCATATTTCAGATTTGTTTTTCATAAATTAACACCACAACCTGCCAAAACTCTGGGCAGGGGAGTCCATCGACTTGTGTATAATTAGATAAAGTTTACAAGCTTTGAAAGTTGGAAATTAACAAGAGGTAAAGAGGTGCTCACCAGGGAGAGTGGGTACAGGGATGTTTCTGACTTTTGTGACTGGGGCGGGGGTAGAGGTTCGTGTAAAAACAGATAAACATTTGGAGTCTGTAGAAGAACCACAACAGCTTGGTCTGTTTGAGTCTGAAGTGTTGGTATTTCAGCAGCTTGTTAACAGTAGGTGATGTTGCTGGTTGTTACTAATTAAAAACTGTACGTCTTTTTAGGCTCTGCTTCTGATGCCATGCACCTGCAGTGCAATCGTGCATACATGCACGTGTGTATCTCTGTCAAGCTCTGATAGGTCTCCATGTGTTGTCTTTACGGGGTCAGATAGTGAGCTGTTTCAGTTGTAAAAACCCCTTCAATTATTCAGTGAAGTCAAGTCTCTCCTTTATCTGCCGCTTGTCTCCTGGTGTGTTAAGGGACCAGAGGGGGAGAGTGTGTGAAAGTGGAGGGATGGAGAGAGGGAGGGAGGGAGGGATGGATGGATGGATGGGTAGAAGCGGATGTCTCCTCAAAAGCATTGCTGTCTAATTACTGGCTCATTTAAGTCTGCAACTACAGTTATAAATAACCCAACAGCTGGCAAGACAGAACCAGACAACACCAAACACGGAAACACAGCACAATATCACACAGTCAGTTGACATGCATTGGAATGATAATAGTGTCTGTGGTCCAGGGAAAGAGACTGATATGCCTCAGCATGGCTGCACTGTTTAGAGAAACTCTCAAACTGTCACAGGGTAAGGCTAGGGTAAAGAATCAAAAATAGACGTCAAGATGAGGTTGTACTCCAGAAAAAACTGCACAAACCTATGAACCATATTTGGCCCTTTTTGCATGTCCCCTCCACATATTCCTTTGTGGTCAAGTGGATTTCCCTCCTTTTTCGGATTCAGAAGAATGTCAGATTCCTCAGACTAGGCTGAAGAGGATCTGCGCAAGAAATCCAGATAGAAGCTCCAACATTCTGTCATATACGGTCATGGGCAAAAGTTTCAAGAATGACAAATATTATATTGTCACAAAGTCTGCTGCTTCAGGGTTTTAGGTGTTTTTGTCAGATTTCTTTATTCTTTTACGAAATACACTTTCAATTGAAGCATTTCATAAGTATCAAACGCTTTTATTGAGAATTACACTGAATTCATGCAAGAAGTCAATATTTGCAGTGTTGACCCTTCTTTTCAAGACCTCTGCAATTCTCCCTGGCATGCTGTCAATCAACTTCTGGACCAAATCCTGACTGATGGCGGTCCATTCTTGCATAATCAGTGCTTGGAGTTTGTCAGAATTTGTGGGTTTTTGATTGTCCACCCGCATCTTGAGGATTGACAACAAGTTCTCAATGGGATTAAGATCTGGGGAGTTTCCTGGCCAAGGGCCCAAAATTTTAATGTTTTGTTCCCAGAGCCATTTTGTAATGACTTTTGCTTTAGGTGCGCCATCATGCTGGAAAAGGCATTCTTCATCACCAAACTGCCCTTGGATGGTTGGGATAAGTTGCTCTCGGAGGATGTTCTGGTACCATTCTTTATTTATGGCTGTGTGTTTCGGCAAGATTGTGAGAGAGCCCACTCCCATTTACTGAAAACCAACCCCACACATGAATGGTCTCAGGATGCTTCACTGTTGGCATGAGACAGGACTGATGGTAGTGCTCACCTCGTCTTCTCTGAACAAGCCTTCCTCAGATGCCCCAAAGAATCGGAAAAGGGATTCATCAGAGAAAATGACTTCACCCCAGTCCTCAGCAGTCCAGTCCCTGTACCTTCTGCAGAATATCAGTCTGTCCCTGAAGTTTTTACTGGAGAGAAGTGGCTTCTTTGCTGCCCTCCTTGACACCAGGCCTTCCTCCAAAAGTCTTAGCCTCACTGTGCGTGCAGATGCACTCACACCTGCCTGCTGCCTTTCCTGAGCAAGCTCTGCACTGGTGGTGGCCCGATCCCGCAGCTGAAACACCTTCAGTAGGTGTGATGAGGAACAATGATGTCATGCACATCTTCCTTTTAAAGTGTCCAGTCACTCAAATGACAGATTGATCTCCAGTCTTGTCCTCATCAACACCCACACCTGTGTTAATGTGTGTGTCATTGAAATTATGATGGCTGGTCCTTTTGTGGCAGGGGTGAAATGCAGTGGAAATGTGTTTTGGTGATAAAGTTCATTTTCAAGGCAAAGAGGGACTTTGCAATTAATTGCAGTTGAGCTGATCACTCCTCAAAACATTCCGGATTAGATGAAAATTGCCATTTTAAAAACTGAAGCAGTAGACTTTGTGAAAATTAATAGTGTCATTCTCAAAACTTTTGGTCATGACTGTATGTCCCTCAACATCTTTAATATCTCAGTTTGTGTCAAAGCTCCCACAAATGCCGGGCTGTGTCTTCTGTTAAGTGCTTGTACAGACGACTTGGGAGTGATATAATTACCTCAAACATGGCAACTCTAGTGGTGGTGCTTGTGGAGGTGATAATATATGGTAATTACTGGTTTCTAGGGCTGAACAATCTGAGAAGAATGTACTTAAGACAAAAGCAGGAAAACAACCCCGGCAGCGCTTTTACATGTATGACATAGTGTTTGCACTGAAAAGGAAGACAATGGCTGTAAACATTTAAAAAATGGTAATGAGATAAATGATTCATCCCTTTTCGGGTACACGTGTATTTTTGTTCTAGGATCTGCTATGAAACAGCCATCATAATGGGAAGATTGCAATGTTCATTCCAGAAACCAGTAAAACAAAATGTGTCTAGACAGTTACAATTAAATTTTGATTATTCTTAGACACTTAATTTTATAATTTTATAAATCATTTTTATTTTATTCATTTCAGTATAAAAGCACTATTAAATGGTAATGGGCACTTGTAACATCCATGTCCTGTTGGCTCAAACCTTGACAAGGAAGAACAACTCCTAGACTGAACTCTCCGTGAACATCAGGGGAACGTGCGTTTCTAAAGGTATTCATTCAGCCAGCGCTATTTCACAAAAAAAAAGCCTGTGATACGGTGGATCTGCTTTGGTCGTTGTCTCTTGACGGACATTTTGGCAGCAGATGACGGCAGCGTTTCGACATGAGGAGACGAAAAGACTGTGGCCCTCTGTTAGCAAACAATGAGCAGGTTTCTGTTTCAGCAGAGAGAAAGAGCAGAGCCAGAAAGGTGATCTTCATGTCTCAGAACACACTCAGAAATGAAAAAATCTGGTGGATAAATGCATTTTCCACCTTGATATTGAAGATATTCAGTAGTGCAAGATATTTTTTTTTAACTTAGGCAGTATTTTGTGCTGCACTTGGCTAGTTGCCTACATAGAATAGGAAAGCAGAGCAGGTGGGTAAAACTAAGATATGAATTTACAGCATTTCTCTTATGTTGTTCTTGTCCAAGTTGTCTGACACGTTGCTCTTTCACAACCTCAGTATGCAGTATTTATATAAAGAAACCTGAACTTATTAGCATCATTTTATGCTACAGTGTAACTTATTTCTAATACCTCTAAACCCCAAGTGATGGTGAGGCTTAGGGAATAGAAGATGTTAGAAGTGGGCGGTCCCTCCTGTTGTAGGAAGCTCCTGTGAGGGGTGTTTGCCATATGCTCACCGGGCTCTGAGGGAAAAGGGCTCTGAGGATAAAAGTGAGCACAGCAGCAACGGCCCTCCATCAGTGTGTTCAAAGCCCCCATATGAAAATGACTGTGTACAAGACTTCTGCTGAGGCCAAATTTAGATCAAAGGCAAACCCCAGGCAGGAGGGGAACAGGGGGAGGGGTGGGGTTGGTTTGGGGGAAGACAGGGAGTTGTGCATGAAATGGAAGTTGTGCAATGTGATGAGCAAATCTGTGTGTGCATGGGAACGTTGGTAATAATAAGTGGGAAAATTTGTCAATTTATTTTTCCCCGTTACTCAGAGGATGTCGATAGCAAATTGGAGCTGTTAACTTTTGAAGTGGCTCCCAGCTGTGTGAAATGAAGCTGCGTGTTTTTCAAGGTGCCCAACTGGTAGTTTTACAGTTTCTATTTGAAAAGCTCATGAATGATCAAGTTTCAATCCCTTTATTGTTTGAAGTACACTATTTAATTTATTAATGTAAAGTCCATGCATTAACAATTGTAACTTAACTAAGATACATTTGTCTTTTAAAAAGTGTCTTAGGATCCTCATACGCTGTTTCTACATTGCTCTCCTAAAGGATGTCAGTTAAACTGTGAGTGGCTCTACTGCGTCTTTTTAAGGGAGTTGCCCAAAACCAGTGATCAGTGATACTTTTACTGACTTTCTCTCTTTGTCTGTTGTGTGTAGCTCCTTGACTGTTGTCAAACAAGCAAGTCTTGTTAATATAATGTATACATCATAGTATGCCTTTTAGACGAGCGACAATAACTCTGTTTACAGAGTTCAGCACTGCAGTTTTAAACAAATTTAATGCAAACATAAGAGGGTTGTGCTTTTCTTGTTATGGATCAATATCATGCTATTTCAGGATGGTGCATGAGGGCCCGAATTGAAATGCCCAGATATAATGGTCATAGCATAGCAGAAATATTCATCAATTCAAAAATGGTTTCCTTGATATTTAGCCAACAATACAGCTGTATGACTCACGTGAATTATTAGGTTCAGCTACACTAGGGAAATTTGTTCATATATGACTACATTTCATGGTAGTTGTTGACAGAAAGAGACATCTTGAGTACCCCCACTTTGTCTTATAACCTTCATATATGCTATTTCATCACTTTCTGTTCACCAGTCACTTATTTTTCACAACAAAAAGCAATCAAACGCTTGTTCAGAGCAGCCAATGTAAATGCTTTCAACAACTGACACCATACTGAATCACTGTGTTATATCTTCAACAGTTATAAGGAAGAGCGCTGTAGAAATATTTAGATGAAAATGTTATTTACTGGGCCTTTATACAATATATATTTCCATAAATCACAATCTTAAAGCTCCTGGTCTTACTAGCAGAACAAATTGTAACACTGATATATGAGAGGCTCAGTCAGCTCCACTCCTCACATCTTTCTTCCATCTCTTCACCTCCTTCGCTTAAGCTCACTCACCCCCACCCCTCTTCTCCTCATCACTTCCTGCCTCTCCAGAGAGGAGGTCACATGCTGCAGACCTGCTCTGTGCCATCTGGCTGACTTCCTGTCATCCTGACCCCAGGAGAGAGTGGCTCTACAGGGTTTACAACTGGAGAGATCCCCACTTCCCATTCTCCTCTTTCTCCTCCTTCTCCTCCTCATCTTCCCACTCCATGCCCCCGCACACCTGAGCAGTGAGGGTGAGAAAAACACACACAGAGAAAAAGAGAAGGAGAAGAAACGAGTGGAGGGAAGCAAAGCAAAAGGATATGAAGGGAAAGAAAGAGGGATGAGAGATAGAGCAGGAAAAAAAGAGGCAAATAAGAAAAACCTTAAAGTGAAAATTGAGATATTCTCAGAAGAAAAAAGATTCATCAAGATGGAATTTGAATCATTCAGGATGAAAAAGATTTAATAACTTGATAAAGACAAATCTAATTACAAAAAACACTGAGGAGGTTTTTTTGGGTACAATATGCTTGGAAATAAGAAAAAATGGAAAGAGCAGTACCCAAAGTTTTCCTTTAATCAGAGGATCATGCATGTTATTTTTTTATCCCTCAACATTAACCATGAAAACTGAGAAACATCATTAGAACCATCATGGTGAAATTTCCATCAAGGTCCTTCTCATGAAGGCACGTCCAAATTTATCTTGCATCCTCTCACCTTCCTCTCACACATCTCCATCTTACACAAGAACATTAAGATTGGTTAAAAGTGCACACATACCAGATTAATCTTACTTCTGTCCCACCCGTGGTCTTGCATATTCATATAAATATAACATGACTGCCGCTCACATCTGAATTTATTGGTTTTCCTCCTCCGCAAATTAGGGGGCCTCCAATTGATGAATATTTTAGCACATGTGCACTCTGCGGGACATTTATCATTGGCTTTGCTATTATAAACAGAATAAATGAGCAGTCAAAGTAGGCTGCTGCCACAGTGTGCTGAAAGCAGCCACACCGCCCCCTCTGTGCTTTTACTTTAGCCGTCCTCCATGACTGGTGCAGCGTCTGAAATCTGCAAAATGGCTTGCTCTTGGGCATCTCATTTACAAGTTACATGACATCAGCGTGATCATATAAATAAAGGTTCACCATTATATGGTATTTAGCAAGTATTCCCAAAAAAATGTGATGCTGTCAGGAAGGTCTTGCGTCTTTAATCTGTAACACCTAAAGCAAGCTAGAGTCAAGACAACCTTAGTTGAATCTATGTTAAGTGAAGCCCTGAGGGGGTCGAGACAGAGGTTAATTGGATGTACTAAAATTATGTTATTTCATTACAGACGTTAGGTTTTGGAGGTTAGCTTAATAAAAAAGATGAAATTGTTTAAATAAAGGTATTGCTTAACTCTGAGATTTCCCAGCCTTGTTGCTAAACTAATCATTGCCTTCTGCATCCCCAAGAGATCATCTGTCAATCAAAGAGTTTGGAAAGTATTCTATCTTTCTTGTTCATTTTCTGTAGATGAAGTTTGACTTTTCTCAGAAAAAGGGATACATTAAGGATTATCCAAAGTCAATGTAACTCTGTAAAATTTAAGCTCCTTTTGTTTTAATTTTGACATCCTGCTCGGATGCCCTCGGATTTCTGTCTGACTTGCAATCAAAACAATCAGAAATGTGTTCAGTAAATGTTTGAATAGTGCAGAATCCTAAAATCACACTACTAACATTTGCCAACATGAAGGAACAGAAAGCCAAATCTAAATGAGACCACAAGTGTCCTGCTTTGATGTTCCCCTCTCATCTTCCTCCTCTTCATCTCAACCATCTACTGCTGGTTGAGTGCACAGTTGGATGGCCTTTAGCACTTCCTTTTCGCCCCATGTGACCAAAACGGGCTGCTGGGATTCTTTCAGATGGACGCCAAAACCACCGTAGGCTGCTTCTGAGCACTGCTGAAGCCCACTGATGTGCCACTGCAGAACCAGGCATTGTTTCAAATGCTTCCATTCACAGTCCCAGTCACTGGCAGACACTGTGAAATGGGTGAAATCCCAGCTTGGTGGAAGCTGGCACGGAAACCGAGCATCCTGGATCCCTTCCACTTCAGAGAGCTCTGCCACATGCTAACTGTCATCTACAAGGCACTGCTAGCCCAAAGGGGGGTCTGACAGAATGGGTGTCAGGGTGAGGGAAAATGGGGAGGGTGGTGGTATAAACATTGGGATATACCCATCATATACAAACATGGAGGAAAACATAGGCTCCTTGGAGAAACAGCACCAGAGGCCATGAGAGGTGAGCATTATTTATGCAGATGATACTCTGAGATGAGCATCAGATTCTCCTGCTTGTTTCACTCACCTGGCATCCGCCCAGTATGAACCATCTCTGGGATCCATAGCAATGATGAAATCCAACCCCCACACTTTATACACACACACACACACACACACATACAAATGTTCATGTCCTCATTGCAGTCTACGCCTGGTAGATCCCATGGCATGTTCACTCCTGCTTCATAAACACTCGCAGCTGCTTGGCAATTAGCCATTAGCTCTTTACTTTTTACTATAATACCTGGTACTCAGAAATCTCCACAATTAGCTCCTTAATTGCTTCTAAACAACCCAGGCGTAACCAATAAATAGAAGAAGGCGGTAGGTGGTTAGGTGACGAGACAGTCTTCTGGGAGAGAATCAAGCTAGCTTGGAGAATTTAAGCTAAACCATTCTTCCTTTCTCCTCCCTTTTGCAGCCTTAGGCAACATATTTTTCTACCGTGACACTGGTGGAAAGGCTTGTGTAGGAGGAGGAAAGACAGAGCGGGTAAAAACACAAGGCGGGAGAGGGCTGATGCCTCATATTCAAATTGAGAGTGACACATCCATGCCCTTTATTCTGTGGTCTAACTATCACTTCACAGAAATGCTAACATTCAGTGTGACAGAGGGTGTTATGGTGACTTTTAGACGGGCAGGAGACGGCGCCCCCCAGGCGTGGATTGCGTGGCAGTGTGATATGACACAGCTCGCTTGACAGAGCAATGGGGATACCCTCAAGATTAGCTGAATGCATTAAAGGGAGGCATGAAATGTAGCTAACTGTTGATTAAATTGCTGTTACATCCAAACTGGCAGTTCCAGTTAACCTGTTTTACATCGACAACAGCTACGCCACTAACATAACAATGGCCCATAGGCATATGTGTGCATTATAGCAGACAGGCGTAAGAAATGGGAGGTTAATAAAATATATTTCTATGAACTATAACACTGCTTTCAGGGTGAGTAAATTACTCGTTAGGTGGAAAAAAATAAACTAATTGGCAAAATTATGCAATGAAATAAAATATGTTTTTAAGAATAAATGAGTATTATAGTTATAATTGTTCAGGTGGCAAATGTGCATTTTAACTGAAAAAATGTGAATTTTTCTTTTGTTTGATGCCTTGGTAAAAAAAAAAACCCAACATTTTCAAATTACAAAATCTCACTTTGAGCCTTAGACATTAAAATTATAATGACTGTGAAACACTAAAATTGTACATCTTATTTTACTATCAACATGTTTAATGAAATTATTCCTACCTCTGTGGTTTTGTCTTTCTTATTCTAAATGGGAATAATAACAGATTTATCTATAAGGTTTTTTGCTTGTTTGTTTATGTTTTGGGTTTTTTTTGGCTGTAATGTAGTGGTTCTGAACTTTTCAACCTGCAGCCCCCAAAATAGTGAGGCTAGAGACCCACTGCTGTGGAAGTACACTCGCAGACCAATCTAAAAACAGGCAGAACAAAGGAAAAAAATAAAGGCTTAAGTATTTAGCTTATTGGTAGAAACTTAAATTAATTTGAAAAAACACTAAACATTTTCTGTTTAACTAGTGTTTTTGTTAAATTTTTACAATAATGGATGAAATGTGCATTTGTAAATAGTTCATTAATTTTGGAAGGCATTTAGTGACCCATCAGTGTTTGGTCAGCCCCACTTTGGGAACCACTGCTTTAATATATGAATTGCTGATCCTCTACAATAAGATCACATAAATATTTACACATTTATTTCAGTTCAGACAACAAAAGGCTCTCTAAATTTTCCTGCAACATGAAATAAGCAAGATTTTCCCTGATAACTTACATATGTTGCAGCTGACCTCCACTACCATGCATTAACTATTGGCAGTGGCTAAATATCTGCTAATGTTTTGATGAAACAAGAATTATAGTTAAACCAGGGGAGTAAAGGCTCCAACTACATGTTGTTTGTTCGTAACAGTTTCTGGCATTCCATCACAGAAACAACATGGATGATTGGCTTCCCTAAATCTTCACATTGATAAAGTGCTTCCAAATGAAAACAATCAAAGCAGGATCAGGACTAATCAAGCCTCGTAATTCAGAGCAGGACGTGTATACGTGTGTGTTAGTGTATGTGTTGTCTACTATTTAAGCAGCTAAAAAAACAATATCTGCATCCAGTTTTCTCTCTCTCTCTCTCTCTCTCTCTCTCTCTCACTCTTTCTTTCTCTCTCTATCTTACACACACACACACACACACACACACACACACACACACACACACACACGCACACACGCACAACAAACACACACACACGCACATACCCACACAATACCAAGGAGGTATACAAGCACCATCTAGTGCTTTATTCTGGAAATTGCTCTGCACAATGTGATACATACAATGAACAATCCTGAGTGTTTTATTAATTAATTTATTTATTTTTCCATTTTATCTTATTTTTTGAGGAGGATTTTATGTTATAACAAATATCTAAATCAAAATATCTGTATTAAAAATATATAAAAACAAAATTACATCAGGATATAACCAGGATAAAAACCATCAACTCTGAACATCTCTGTGGCCTTGCTTGGAGAAATATATACAGTGGGGGAAATAAGTATTTGATCCCCTGCTGAATTTGTAAGTTTGCCCACTGCCCTGGGAAATTAACACACTCTAATTTTTATGGTTGTTTACTGGTTATAAGTATAGACAGAATATCAGTTGAAAATGCATAAAAACAAACAGTATAAAAGTTATTAATTGTTGTGCATTTTATCAAGTGAAAAAGTATATTAGTATCAGCAGGGGATCAAATACTTATTTCCCCCACTGTAAATCCAGCTAGTTTCACAAGGCAAAAGGTATTAAGGTTGGAAACACAATTTAGCATACCTGAGTGACTTGACGATTTAATCTCTACAATTCTGATGTTGAATTTTCTTTCCTTTAAGGAACAAGGGGCTAAAGCTTTGGATTCCCTGCACTCAAACAGCTTTTTTTTTCATCCTTGATTGAAGAAGTCATGCTAGTGTTGCCAGTGGAAATTCTGAATACACTGAGTAAAAACAACATCACAAGACTTCTTTCTTCAGCTTTCACAGATAAAAGGATGATGATGGTGGAAACATGGACCAGTTTCAATAACGTAAGAGCTTATCTGGAATAATTAGCTAACCTTTTACCACTGTAGCAATTCTTCATCTGATATGATGACATATAAAAAGCTAAATCCGTGATTGGCCACTCTGCTCAAATGCCAGTGAAGTTCTAAATAAAATACAAGACAGCACCTGACTTTGATTACTTGGAAAGTTCAAAGGAGACAATAAAAGTTGTTTTTTTTTTATTTCAGAACTAAATTTAGGAAATCTGAATCCCATCTTATATCCTTTAGCAGAACTAAATGAAATCCTTTAAAACTCAAATATCTCAAACCTAGACTGGTATTAATAACTTTGAAGTTTGCTGTCACTTACAGCTGTACTTCTTATTTTCTCTCCCTAAAACCAAAAACAAATATGAAATATGTGACCCATCAGACCCCTCTGCTGGGAAGATCTATTTTTATACAGTGTATTAAAATGTTCTGACTTTTGACCTCAAGGCTTTGAAGCATCTATCACTTTAGATTAGATTCACAAGTAATGTTTTGGGGGTTCTTTTGTCTTAATTCTTAAGCCTTGCATTAAGTATCTGACATTTGACTCTGACACTGAGAGTGTATCTCATGACCTCAAGTTAAGAGACTTCCTCTACAGTATGTGTTTACTTATAGTAACTTTGTTTGGCTGTTTGACCTCAACTGTGTAGAATTTGACACAAGAGGCCTGTTTTCACGGTTATCTACTGAATGTGGAAAAGAGTCTCTGTGGTTGTGCTTCGTTTAAAGCTTCTGAAAGGAACTTCTGTAGATTTGGCTGACTCCTATGAACAAAGTGGTGTGCCTTATCTCTCTGCTGATTTGTCTGGTAAATGTTTTACTGGCACAACAAAATAAAAATAAAAAGTTTTAAAAGATTGTTTTGGTAGTTTGCTTTCATTGACCTCCTTCCCCACAAGAGAGGTGTTTAACAATTTGTAAATAATAATTTTCATTGGCATATTAAAAACTAGTTTGGTTATCAGTCATTCTGTCAAAAGTGATGTGGACGCTTAAAGCCTCCACTGAACTTACAGAGATTATTTGTTTACAAAGACAAAGCTTTAAAGCTTTTGAAAAATAAAAACAAAGAAGACCCTGAATTTAGGCAGCTTTAAAGCAGATGAGACCAGATTCCTGCCAGATTCTGGCAGGACAGACTTATTTTGGAGATTGTGGGCTAATTTGTTGATGACTTTGTCACTTTAATACAAATGTACAACACCTGAGACTTAATTGGGGTTAGACAGATAAAGTTGTGGCTCTTCGGTGTTCCGGCATCCAACTTTGAGACTCACGTTTTAACAAATTGCAATTAAACCTTAAACTGAAACAAATTCAATAGAATTTTAACAATATCAGATTAAATGAGTTGATATTAGCATGACAAACTCAAAATGCCATCAGATTTACAAGGAACACTGACACTTACCAGCATTTTTTTTTTAGAGAATCACAGACACAGCTACAACCTTAAAAGAGAACGTAAATTAAATTCCTCCACATCTCTTCCATGTTTCTCACAATAAGGAAGTTCTGACTTTAATCTCAGAATTCTGACTTTTTTTTCCCCTGAGAATAATAATAATTTTAAAAATTATTGGACGTTTTTTTCAGTGGCTAGAATCCCCTTCATTCCTTAATAATAATTTATGTAAACTTTTAGTAATTTGCTTTGTCGTAAATCACACACTTGACCCAACAGGCAGCCCCCACAGAAAACAGGCTAAACGTCTGCATTACTGCAGGCCAACATGAGAAAAAAAAAACAAAAAACAAACTGAATTTAACGACTTGAAATGATTCCAGAATACATGCTGATTTAGTATTTGTTTCCTTAGGCATAAATAAAGCTATTGTTGTACAGGAGTGGTCCCAAGTAGCGTAAAAACCGGTACATAAGTGAATGCACTGACGAGTTACACATTAGAACTCTACCACACCAGACCTTATAGTTAGTCTGACTGTCAGCTTATTTCTGAACAAGTCTAGCCTACGTTTTCATGAAATATCAAACTTTGCTTCGACAGTGATAAACATCGCCACTAAAACATACCTTTTTGAACCAGATGATGATTTAAGCACGATAGTGCCACGTGAATGCTGAATTCATGTTTCAAAAGCTCAAGCATTTCACATACTAGGACCTGAGACCGTATACTAGATCATGAAGTTGAGGATGAGCGAAGGGAAAATCCAATTCGGCACCCGTAGTTCTATGACGTCACAGTGAAACATGGCGGCTTACTTTGAATAGACTGATTCATTTCACGAAAAGATAAAAAAGCGTTTTTGTAAACCTGAACAAACATCGAAAAGGAAGTTACATCCGCTCTCACCTGAACCACCAAACACCACTGGATCAGTTGATACGACAATGCTGATAACACACTGCGCCGTTACCGTCGCGATATGGAACAATGTCCGAGCCCCCTGCAAGCACATCTGAGTTCAGTGATCTGTGGAGGAGTGTTTCCAAACTTTGTCACAACAAAATGCAGGATAAGAAACCAGGAACACAGATGCCTGGAGGTAGACAATCACCCTTGCGGAGAGGTGAGTCTGTGTATTGGTAAAAATGATCCGTTGCTCAGCATGTAAAGTAAACAAACGTGATAAACTGATGGTCTTCGATCAGTGATGCATGTCTGCAGACTTGGTGTGGTTTCTCCGGCCATTAGGCGACAAAACTGGAAATGCAGTAGTACCAGCATGTCAGTACACGTGAATGCTTGTGGCTTCATCCAGCTGTATTATGCACTCACGAGTTCTTTTTTAATGAAAACATACGTTCATTCAAAGTCTTAACAGTGTTGTTCTTGCTGCTATTCAAAGTAAAAACCTAGGTACAAGTTTGGATGATGTTTTAGGTGTCAGTTTTTTCTAACTCTGTAATTAACATTCTTTGGCATACAGGGACATCATTTTTTCACCTGTTTATTACCTTGTGTAAGCTGCTAGCTTATACTATTTGCCAAAATAATGAGATTTCACCAGATTTTATGTCATAATATTAACAAGAAGGGATTTCTTATATTTCTGTCAGTCTAGAAGAGAGCATCAACATCATAATTGTACTTCAGCAGGACACGTGGATGTATTGGTCTTAAGTTGAAAAAAGTTAAGTTAGAGTAACCAGATTTTCTTTAGCCAAAGCAATGGACTGAAGGTGTTTGTCATTTGGCTAAATGATTTTAACCCTTCATTTCTGATTTGACATACAGATTTGCAGAGCCCACAGCGCAAAGGATACAGCAAATATCATGGCTTGAATAATGGGGACTCTCCAAGTGATGTGGAACCAACGCAGGACATTTTCTGGGATCCAACATCTCCCACCCCAGCTAATACTGGTAAAAAAAAAAATAGTTATTGTAAACACAAGAAGACATTCCCTCTTAGCTGAGAATTCATTATGAAACCACTTCATTGGTCACAATCATCAAGAATGATCTGAAAAAGTTAAATGGTGTCTGTAGTATAATAACTATTTTTTTGTTTCGTTTGTCAGCGTTCAGGAACCCTAGAGTTGTGGAAATATCTGACATAGTCAATCGGATTGCTCCAAAGGTTAGTTTTGTCTCTTTAACCAAAAGTTTCACTGGGACACATGATTACATTTTTGTGATCATATTTTCAGGAAACATATTTCATCTTTTTGCTTATGCAGGATGTGAAACAGAAAGGGCCTGAGTCTCCTCTGCTGCAGTGGATTGGTGACAGTGCCGTCCCTTGTACACCAGATATTCCAAAGCCAAGAATGAGGAAGAGATCATCCAGGTGTGTTTTCAGTTTATTGACTTCGATTTCACTTTCACCGATGACCTATGATTCCATTCCCTTCTTACACTTCTTGAACTTTTAGTGCAAATTGAAAGGGTGATTTTTATCTGTAGTGCTAAATTACTCCCAGTGAGCCTCTGTTTCTTTTGGATTAATGATCACTGTCCCTGATTTTTTTTTCCTCTCTGCAGGCAAAGCAGTGTGGAGGACCTCATGAAACTGGCCCGGCAGTTTGACGAGAACATGCAGCAAGACAGGGAGACTTCAGAGGGGATTAACAGAATCAACAGTAACATCAATGAATCTGTGAACACATCAGAAACAACACTGAAGGAGAATTCATTCTCTACCACTGTGAAGGTTTCAAAGTGTCTGTCCTCAACAGCTGAAGTGGAGGCAGAGCTAAATGCTCTGTTTGACTGTTCCACTCAGAACATTAGTGGCCTACTAAGCCAGGGCTCCTCGGCATCATCCGGCATCACACAGGAAGCAAAAAAACAACCTGGGATTCCAGCTGAGCCTCCAAAATCAGAGCAAAAGGTTTCTAACAAGTCTGACCCAGCTGCAAAACCTGCTGAAGCAAAAGGATCTACTGGTGTCAGTGATGACTTTGATGATGACTGGGAGAATGATGACCTACTGAATGACTCTTTTGTGCTAGCAATTACCCAGAATCCTAACAAACTACTTGACACCAGCCCTAAAACCAGTGTGCAGTCTGACACTAAAACAAACACTACTCATTTCACTTCTGTTTGCATTTCTACTGAAGCTACAAACTCTGGACATCAGCCTCCAAAAGTGCAGTCCAAGCCAAGCTGCAGTGCACTCCAGGAACTGTGTCCTAAACTGAAGACTACCAACAGAAGCACTTTCAAGTTAGAGCCCAACCCCCACTTCCTGGCTGGCAAGGAAGATTCCAAACCCAACTTCACTGCTATACAGTCTGAATCAAAGATGTCAAACAAGCAATCAGCAGCGACAAAGGCACAAACTAATCCACAGCCTGCAAAAGTCATCGATGATCACAAGACCCGTCCTGTCAAAAATTCGGACAAAGACATCTCAGACAGTCTATGGGATGACCAGGAGGATGATGCGTTGCTCTTACAGATATGTGATAATGTGGAAAGCATCTCCAACAGTCAGCCACACCAAGGGATCGGCAAAGAAAAACAAGATATTGGTTTAGATGGACAACGAAAAACCACAGCACCACTGCCAATCCACACAACCTGGTCCACAAACACAAAACCTTATAGAAAGTCTCCATCTTCTTTTGTACGTTCTAACTCATTACCAGGAACCAGCCATCAAGCTGAGAACTTCCAAGGATGGAACGTTCCCATGAAAGGTGTCAAAAACAAGGCAGGGATGTCGCAGAGCCTCCCAGGAGGTGGCATGAGTCTGGGCACATTTAGTAACTGTATGGGTTCAAGTGGAACTTGCCAGACTGGGAATTATAATCAGGACATGAAGCCACATACAGTGACAGCAAGGCAGAACTGCAAATCCCATCACACTGCGTTCAAGAGAAACGTATCTGACTCTGCTGTGATAAACAACAAAGGTAAGCTTTCTCAGATTTTATGAATGATCATTTTGATTAGAAAATAATGTAAACTTAAACAACATTTAAACTACAGACAATTACCTGGAAGGAGAGAAGATGTTTTTAACTAGTATTTCTTTGCAGTTTGACTAATCCTTCTTCTGTCCTCGGAGTTAACTGTAGGACAGGATATTGAACTGAAACATCTTCAGCGTAACAGATGTCACATGTTTTTTCTTTTAATCATAGGCAGTTTAGTGCATGTACACATGAACAATTCTTCCCTAAAGCAAATAAACACAGCTCCATGGCTTTAATTTGTGAGCTTGCTGTCAAGGGTCCAAACCTCAGGAGCCTCCACTGCCAGTGAATAGCAGACTGATTTTGCTCTCCACATAAAGGAGCGGGGCTTTTCTTCTGTACATTTAAACAACTTCACCGTGAGCACCCACTGGGCCTTTTTAATGGTGGCAACAGTTGTTATTTGTTAACAACCTTAAAACTCTGTAGTTAATAAAGATCATGGCAACAACCCATGGGTTTGAATTTGGGCAGGTCTCTCTCTATTCTACATGTCAGTGTCTCATTCTGCCTTTCTTACTTTTCCTTCTCCTTCACAGTTTTCGTCACAAGTCAGATGACAGGGAAGTGCTCTGCAGCTGAGATCGAGAAGAAGAAACAAGAGGCCTTAGCCAGGAGGAGACTGCGAATGCAGAGCGCTGAGAAACCATAGGGGAGCCCTGTCATAACCGAAAAGCTTTTAGAAGTCTTGACTATAGTTCTCAATCCAGAGCAGTGTTTCTACCCCCTCTTTTTCAAGAGGTTTTCTGTGAAGATATCTAAAATAATACCAAAAGTGTTTAAAGTTCAGTATGTGGTCTTCAGATTTAGGCTAACTAGCACAGAGAGGACCATGTGTTGAGAAGGAAGAAGTGAATGTTGTTAGAGCTGCTGTTGTAAAAACTGTAAGATGATGAGAGATTTTTGAAAATTTAACAATTTTTATTCAAAAAGAAAAGAAGTACAATAACTACAATAACTCCTATTTAGACAGAAGTGGGTTTAAGTTTTTTTGTGAAAGTATCTTGTTCTAGCTTACTGTCACTTCTGTGATTGCATTGACACTGGCATTAAACACTGCGTTTTGTTTTTGTGTTGCCCATTAGAAAATGGATCGAACAATCATAAAATTCTGTTTTCTCTTCTTGGTTTTAAAGACTAATATGTGCCTATGACTACCTTGATGTACACCTAAAACTTGGTAGTTTCTGGAGTTTATAATCACAAAGGATTCTATTCAGTTTTGCACAGATCAGAATGAGGTTATGAACTGTAGCAAAAGTGTCATGGCCTTTCTCTGTAGGCATCATTTATTGCAGTAGCCATGCTATGCACCTTTTTAAAGTTGTTTAAAAACAGTGAAATCACAGCCATGGTAGTAGTTTTAAACCCCATGGTCTTGAAGTGAGGAATATTACTTTATTTCATTTTTCTAAAAACTTTGTGAAATTGTGAAGCAGGTATCAGTATACACCTGATCTCTTTGTTTCTATCTAGTGCCTTAGTGTCCAATGGGTTTCCAGCCTGTAACTTTCCTTCTTCATCTTTCATGAGGTATCTCCCTCATATTAACACAAATAAATATCACAGTTGATTACTAAGATACACTGTTGTGTTTTTGTGACTGCAGGTTAGGTTTACATTGACGACTATCACCATCTTCAGACTTTATGTTCTCTGTTTTGTACCTGTTAGACTGAGCACAAAGAAATAAAATGTGAGACTTTTAAGTCTATATATGCTCTGTTTGTATTTTGGACTCTGATAATAGCACTGAGGACTTCCAAAAGTCCAGATTACTAACATGCAATGTTTAGTTTTCTGTCCCTGGAGTCTTGCTTGAGCATGCAGTTATAATAACATGTAAAATGATAACCTACACCATATGACTGCTGATAGGAGTGGACTGAAGTATGATGCAGAAGCCTCCCAACTAGTTGGCTTCAGAAGCCAACCACACCAGTCCCAGGGTCTGTCTCAAAGATCACTAAGCCTGCCACTTTATTGGCCAGATGAGCCAGAAAAAGCTATGAATGCACACTTGCTCCCCTTGAGCGGGTGATGCCCCTGTTTCTATGCAGAGATGGTCTGATGGGCCTAACAGCCAGATCTTCCAATTGCCTTCACAACATGCTATACAGATGACACATTAGCAGCAGCCCCTCTTTTCTGCACCTCTCTAATGCTACTCCCGCTGACCTCTTGAGAGCCACTATAAACAGAAAGAAAGACGCTACAGCTGTTGCATCGCTGATGTCAAGCAGCTCTAGACATGAACCAGAAACAACAGCAGAAGTAGTAGGAAAAGAACTGGACTGTAGCTGAGTGGTCCAAAATCCTTTTTTTCAGATGAAACTATATTTCAAATTTCATTTGGAAATCATGATCATAGAGTCTGTGTGAAGAGTAAAGAGGCACAGAATCTGAGGTATTAGAAATGCAGTGCATCATCGGCTTTTTTTTTTTTCCATCAAACAGCTGGAAAAGATTTCGTAACCATGCACAGACAGCCTCCTTACTTCAGCTGTGGGCATCTATTTCTCTGACCTTTGTGTATTTCAGAGCTGCTGACAGGTCAAGCAGATATTACAGACCCATTTTGCAAACACTCAAATCTGTTTTCAACAAGTTGCTCCCTCAAAAGGAAGACCATTGTTAAGGTGCAAAAGGCTCAGTGTGGAGCGTATTATTGTTATTAGTCATGAGGGATTATTTTAATATGGGGGCTAATTTGTCCTCCAGCCTCTTATCACTCTACTCACCTGTTGTACTGCGTGTGAGGGGAGCACAAAGTTTCTCTTTGTAGTCCCAAGAGAATTCCTCACTGTTCCTCCCTGAAGCCTATCCCCTACCATTACAGGCTTGAGAGCTCTCATGTGTGTGTTTGAGGAGTGGTGTGCAGGTGTGTATATTTGAGTATTTATCTCATTCCTAGCACGTAGCAGACTCCATCCTCCTCCCTGCTCTACCTGTTTCCCCTCCTCCACCTAACCCTTCTGTAAATCAGATGGCAGGGTAATTTGGCAACTTCATAAAAGGCCCCTTCTTTTTATGACTATGATTATGGTTATGATGATGACTAGTATTTATTTCAACTATCTGATGAAACCCTGGGCTAAAGCTAACAGGTGTTGAGCAGGTACAATATCGTGCTTGCTGAAGGATCCCTGTAATGTCGCCATAGAGAGCGAGATATCGTCGGCGAAACAGATGAATGGGCTGTTTCAACGCCTGCTCGTCATGCCATACATGGAGCAATTTCTGATTATTGGATGGGAGTGGAGCGCCACAACGTCCTCTTTGTAGAAAGAGAATGATTTATGGCTGTTAGTCAGGCATAAGGCAGTAATTGCCAGTGACGATTATGTTTCCATGGCACCTGTTTAAACTGTCTATTCCTATGTGAATGTTTTCGTTTTTAAAGAGGGGGATTTGCTGCCTGAAACTGACGTGTGGAAACGTTAATAATCAGAGTTGGGATTCGGGAGTAGGTCTGGAAAGGTGTGGTAACAATTTGGAGGGAAAAGGATAGCATGTGATGGACAGATTTGTGTTGCTTTATCTGATATCTTAAAGGAGAACCTAAACAACCGCTGAATATTTTCTTTAAGCTGCAAGGTAGAGACTGTCTAATCTGCATGTTTGTGAATACACTTAAATGAGGGGTGATAATGCTATTTTAAAGACATGGTGACCTTAATTTTTAAATTTATACCTGCAGGATAGGTGTTTTTTTTAATATTGAGGCTGACCTTTGACCATCTCTGAGTTGCTATTAAAGCAACGAGAACTTACAAGGTTTATTTTAAAAAGTCTTTCAGATGAATCCATATTTCCTCTGGGTGGGTAAACTAGATAAATCATGGTCCTTGATCCCTTAAAAAAAGCTGCAGGGGGTGTCTTCTAGATAGATTTGTATAACTTGAGGGATGTGTTAGAAGTTTAATCTACATGAAAGATGTTTTCATCTGTTAAAGGGAGATGACCTGAAAGTGCAGGCATCATCATGTGAGGCTAAGCTTAGGCTAAACTGAATATGAGTAGTGATCTTTTTAGGGAGCATTTTGTATATAGCAAAAGGTGTACTTTAAATTGGAAGTAGTCTTCATATTTCCCCTCTGTTTCAGAAGTGCAGTTTTCTTTGGGTGCTATACTGGAAATAATGAACTAACTTCTGTTAAACTAGTTTGTAGTGTAGGCAGAGTTGCCTTTCACCTCCTCACTAACAGCTACTGTATGTCAACCTGTCAGCCAAGTCAGCTGTGCCTTTAAATATGCAAAACTCATAATCTTAATATTTTCTAAATGAACAAGTTGTAGGAAAATGTATCCCCTTTACTGTGTGTGCTGACAGGGAAATGAGAGATTCAGACCTACGCCTCAAACGCCTCAAACACACCATATGTGTCTGCAGTCTAACTCTGCTCTGTTGTGTGTTGACTGCTTCATCAACTCACACCAACTGTGTGTTTAGTCCGGCAAGCCGCAGGACTGACAGACAGATGGAGTCGCAAGAAAGACCAAGGAATTCTCACGGCAACTCGCGATCGCAAGTATTTTGTGATACAAAAGTAAAAACAAACAAACATGAGTATATTGATCCTGTGGAGGGATTTCAATGATAGTGATATGCTGGTATCTGTGCCTCTTCAATGACTTTTTGTGGTTCAACTATGGCTGAGCTTACTGAAGGAATCTTTTAGTCATTACTTTTCTTTATTCATCCCCTGGAACATTTGGGGTTCTGTTATCTGATATAAACTACTATTACTTTCTGTTTTTTTTTTTATTACTTTTTCCTCACTGATGAGCTTCTCCTTGTCCATGTTTTTTGCTGCTTCCCTCCTTCTGATCTGTTGACACTTGGCATGCCTCTGCTCATTACGAAGTTCTGTTGTTGTAGTCAAGCTAATTACAATCTGGTTTTGTTTGACAGGGTTTAATTTATTTTGAAAGTCTCAGGCTCTTTTCAGGTAGTTTTTGTGCACTGCTTCCTGTCCCACTCGATCTTCCCTACGGTGAATTGACGTGCCCTAGCTCTGTGAAAATAGGATGGCTGCGTAGACCACAATGGAACAGATCCAGTGTAAGTAGACAAATTGACTTGAATGGAAACCTATTTTATCCAGTACTATGACAGATTGGAGTGGAGATGCATCTTGTGTATTTCAGCCATTAAGAGTTTTTTGTTTGTTTTGCTTTGTGTTTTATATCAGTCGTTTAGCATGTTTGTTTTCCCCCAGAAAAATCAGCTTTATTCAATCACTGTGAACATGGTTTGAGGTATTTCTTAAGCCAGCTTCAAGCCAACATTGGAGGAACCACAGTTTTTAGCACCTCCACATAGGCTTCATTTTTCAAGGTTGGAAGTTGCCATTTTTTGCCAGAAAATACTATTTCCAAAAAGTTAAAATACAAAAGTTAAAAAACATGTAAAATTAGACATTTACCCAAAAGACTTGCAGTCCAAATACATAAAAAGCATGTTGTAGCATACAATAAAGAGCTCCAAAAACATATTTATGAAGAATTTAATATTCTGTATAAATGTGAACTATATGTTTTTTTTTTTCCCATTGAGAGCTTAGAGTTCAGCAGCAGAACTGAAATCAGAAGCTGAACCTCTGTATTGCCACCGTTACCTCACCCCTTTCACTCTTATTCTGTTTGATCATCTTTGTGGAGGGTTGCCACAGTAATGACAGTGCCAAACTAATAAAATCCAAGAGGAAAGTTGACTGTGAAACCCTCTGGCATCAAGTATACTCCAGTACTGACATGTGATAATCCAGTACCTATAAATGCGGAGAAAACACTCACTCTCGCTTCCAACTTGCTAACGTTTTAGATCTCCTGTCATTTGCTTGAATCAATACAATGATCCAGGCAAGTCAAGTTCAATTCAGTGCTTTCATAAATCTAACAATTACCTCACTTTAACTTTTTTTTTCTTTTTAAAGAAGGTTTAATCAAAAGTAGGAGAAAGACTAGGCTTTTGTAAGCACCCAGTTACACCCCACTACTTAAAGTCTCATAGTTTTGGCAATCTCCTGTAGGAATTTAAGGTCAAACTGTTTTCAGAACCACAGCTGGAGGACGAGGGTTATTCCCTTTTTTGTTATGTCTCCTTGCCTCCTACACTCATCCCAGTATGGGGCTGAAGTGGCGGAAGTGAATAATGGGACCTGGAGGTATACTTGTGTGCTGGATTACAGATGCATTTGCAGCAGATTAATATGAGCCAAAATTTTCCAAGGGCATCCACTGTTCCGCAGAGCAGACTCCAAGAACAGCAAACATAAATTAAACGTCTTTAGAAATATGACCTGAGCTAGCTATTGCCTCCTTAACCGGAGTGCAGAGAAGTGAATGGAGATAGCATCGCTAATCGCTTTACCATTCTGCAGGACGGCCAAACACAGCTACCTCATACATACATCAGGTAATGTTTTTCCATTTTTTCATTCTCTGTAGCTCTGGCTATCGCTCCCTCTCATCTGTTGTATATCTCTCTATGTCTGCTGTCTCTGTCCCTCTCTCTCTCTCACACACACACACACACACACACACACACACACACACACACACACACACACACACACACACACACACACAATCACACACACACACACACATTGTAGAGGAGGAGAGGAGGTGTGCAGTGCCGTGGCAGCAGCCTGTCAGCAGCGTAAATGACCTGTGAAGAGTTTCACGGTGCGTGTCATTAGGCAGCTTTAGATTTGTTTCAACAGGGCTTTACCTGAGGGCTCCATTCATGGGCCCCCAGGTATGACCACCCTCCCCACCAGGGGAAGTCAAGGGGGAGTGTTGCCAAATTCCCCTGCTCCCTCCTTGGAGGACAGTGATGGAAAGCTCATGAGGATGATGGGGCAACCCTGAAGTGTAGAATTTGAGGTGATTGGGGGCAAAAAAAAAAAAACAAAACCCAACAACATCTTTTGCATCCATGTGAAGACACTTTTTTGTGTTTTTAGTTCTTCACTGACCAAGTCTCAAGGGCTCTCTAAAGAAAAGTGTCTTACAGCACTGTCAGAAATTGGATATGGATAAACATTTTGATAAATACCTTCCAATCCTTAGTTTCAGTGGAGCTTTTGCATAGTGTTTTTTTTTCCTAAACGTGAATTAGTTTAAGTTTATGACCATTTAATTATTCAACTGTTAAAATTCTGCTCCTGTATTGAAAAAATAAGAATAAATAATTTTGGGAGTCCTAGAGAGAGTATTTTTACCCTGTGGCTAAACCTCATATTTATTTTATAAAGATGAAACTCTAGTTCAAGTAATTTACAAATTGTTAATCAGTAGTAATATCCTTTTCTTTGAAAATAAGTCATGTGTAGTTCAAAATCAACCAGATGATATGGTGATAAAGAGTAAGGAGGTGTCTACCCATGTCTTGTTATTTTAATCTAAATCATGGTTTTGGAATGGAAAGAGTAACAGTACAAACACAGCTTGCGAAGGATTTAAAAGCACACTGAAAGCTCTGTAATCATGTCTACTTGACTCAACAGCGTTCCTCCTTGGATTAACACAATGTTTATCTTTAAATTTTCCAGATCCAAATGTAACCCATATTGATATCTCAGTATCGTCACGCTTTATTAAGCATGCTGATAAGGGTCTGCAGGCACAAGCGTGTTTTGAGAAACGAGACTCTCTTGCACATAGCCAACAAATATCCCTGTTGCCACATTCCTCCGGCCTATATCTGCCAACACCTTTGCGCTACACTGGCTTTGGCCCTTTTTCTCCCCAGCCCGTAATAGTCAGCGTGGGCTGTAATGGTCTGTTGACAGGTTTAGGCTGAGGTAATTTTGTTTCTGGGCTTTACAGTGAGGTGCCAAATCTTCCCCTGAGGAAGAAAAACTGAGCAGCAGATGCAGAGAAGCTTAGCTTCTTAATACACACTTTGTTGTGACTGTTATGATTAAAAAGTTGGAAAGAAAGAGGTTCTTAATCACTTTTATTCAAAGATTTTCACATTTTACGAGTTCATTTTGAAGAAGTCAGAGGTAGTTGAGAGGGTATTTGTTGCTGTGTTGTGCAATGAGAGGCTTAAAAATGTTAGCAGAGCGCTTAAGTGGTGCTAGCTTCCGTGAGTTGTGTGCGTTCGAGTTAAAATGGCTCCCGCTGTGCTGAGACACACTTCATTATATGAAGCAGGACTGAATAAAGAGGGGCCAGCTGAGTGAAACTCCAGCTGCTAGAGTCACACACATGTACACACAAACGCACACAGATGCACACAAATACACCATGGAAAATGCAAAAGCTAGACTTTTGAGGCCAAGGGGTTCCCTTAGAAATGTGCAAAGCAGATCTACACACCCACAAGCCACACATAAACCACACACAAACCTCACACAGAAACTACAAGCACCTGCCAGCTAACCGTTTCCTGTAAGACGGAGGTCCCTGTGCTCCCTAGTGCATCAAACAACCACCACACACATACAAGCACATATTGGTCGGTGAGTCCTGCTCAGGGTCACACTGGGTCCTGCCAGAGCCTGCATGGTGAGTCAATTATGATGATCAGTTTTTGTGCTGGTAGATCATTTGGCCCTAATTTAAGATGACAGCCTGGAGAAAGAAGAGCTGCATTACAGTATTAAAACCTGGAAACATGTCCTTCATTTTCAAACGAAACAATTTGGAATGCCACATAATCCACTTGGAAAATAACGCTTTTGCTGTATTTTTGAGTTGTAAAAAATGCAAACTGTTACTTATTTTTTTCTATATTGCACAAACAGTTCTGTTTTCCTTTTCATTTTAACCGCTCCGGCTAACCAACTTCTCAGCCTTTCAAAACAAAACTACATTGTTTCACCATCCTTTGTTGTGTGCTTGCATATTCCTCCATATAAAACCCTACCATGCACCATGTGTTCGATAGTAAATGTCAGCACTTTCTTAAAGACATTACTTTCAACTTTGACCTCTGAGCTAGACATGCCCGAACAAGTTGCAAGTGCTGTGTGAGAGCTCATATTTTCAATAACTTCTTTATTCTTTTCTTTCTCAAAGTCATTTATACTTTCTGAAAAGATACGAGAACAAACACAGACCTGTTTCAGAGCCAGAGCTTGGTCCACGTCCACAGCGTAATTTCATTTCAGCTCCGATGAAGTTTGACAGATAGAAGAGGTGTAAAGAGGCTCAAATGGACAGAAGATCAACACTTTCACACAGTTATAAGACGATAAATCTTTGTTATGCTCACTACTGCACACTCTTACACTCTCACAAACACCATGTAAGCCAAAAAGAGAAGGAAGGAAAAGAATGCCAGAACAGTACAAACCAAGGTTCGCTGCACAGTCTTCTCCTCAAAGGCAAATTGGGAGTCCCCAGTCAAATTACTCGAGTTGTTTCCAAATGCAAATATGTGTTATCAAATCAACAAAGCAACTAAAGATGCAAATCGAGAGATCTGAGCTCCTCGTTTAGCATCTGTTGGGAGGAAAAAGAAATGAAACATTTCCATCAAGGCTTTGCCCCGTGTTTTCTCCGCTGAGAGTGCAGACAACAGATTTGTATGTTTTCGTTTGAACATTTGGTTTTGAAAGTCTTCACAAGGAGCTGGGGCCCTTGTGGCAGTGTGGGAATTCACAGAGAGTTTAGTTTCTGAAACAGGCTTGTGTTTGTCTGTCAGCTCTTTGCCAAGTTTGCAGTATGTAGAGGGAGGCTGGAAACAGGAGAGGCAGCTGAGCCAAAATGGAGGGTTTGACCCTGCAGCTAATATGTACTCCACCGCAGAATGGAGATTAAATGGCTATAGTAGTATGGCTTAACATTTTGGGGTTATAAAAGAAATTTGACCCTTTCCTTTTCTGTTTGAAGGGTGGCACTTCATGAGGCGTTTCAGACCTCACACATCACCGATTTTGTGATAATCATTGTCTCTTCAAGTCACCGAAACAGAATGAAAGTGTCAAAAGTGCATGCAATAACTTTGACTGGATTTTTTAAATGTAATTCCAATGCAGCAGTTGTTGCAATGGGGCCATTTAAGGTTGCTGAAAAGTGCAAACAGGCTGCAATGGTCCAGGTGTTGAAGAAATTAGTTGTAAATCAGAAATGATGCAAATTCATAAGCACATGCAGGTCTTTAATTTACAAAAAAATAAAAAATAAATGAAACCAGGAAACAAAAGAGAAAATACATGAAGTTGATACATTACTTGCATTTTCAAATTTCTATTGTTTTGGAAAAACCCATGTTTTGATGCAACAGGATTGCACTTGCTGGACACCCCAGTCCCTGGGTTAGTTTTCTACATGTTTCTTTTCAACAGACTGCACTGAGTGACAGCTTAATTGAGAAGACAGAAAGGTCCTCAACAATTCCAGCAGACATGAATCAGCTGTGGCCCTACAGAGCTGCAGACACATGTAGAGAGTCAAGAATGTTTATTGACAGCTTCCTAGGAGATTATCTGTGAGACTTGTTTACTTTTGTTTTGATTTTTTATTCTAGCCATATCTCTGCCCCCTGAGGCCTTGTCCTGCTCATCTGAACACACTGCCTCCACAACATGAAACCAGGCCAACCTGACATTGGTTTTATCCATCAATAGTGGTAAAACATGCCTGTCCCAAGTCACACATGCCACCTTGACACACAAAGCCTGTTTACATGATGCTACTAACCCCCTCGCACACAAACTGCATTAAACCGCCCACACACAACACACACTAAAGGTTACCATGCCTGGATTTTAATCTACATGTGAAATGTGCTCTCCTACGCTTCTTCTTCTGCCTTGTCAGCAATCTGGCTATTGCCGAGTGATTCAGAAAGCCTCACTTTATTGATTGAATGGGTTAGAGTCTGGAATACACACAGTGGAAAACATACATCCCTGCACGTACACACACACTGGTGACTTTGATGCAAATGGAGGGAGGGAGAGGGATGAGTGTCAGGCCTAGCGTGATGGGTGAACATCAATCATTGCTTGTCAGCCTCGCCTTTTTTCTCCACCCCCACCACCACCTCCACCTCCTCTCACTTTTCTCCTGCTTCACTGATCAGCCTTTGTTTTGGGTGGTGGTGGTGGTGATGTTCCTATGTGTGTGTGTGTGTGTGTGTGTGTGTGTGTGTGTGTGTGTGTGTGTGTGTGTGTGTGTGTGTGTGTGTGTGTGTGTGTGTGTGTGGACAAGATGCTAGCGCTCTGCAGGTGTTATCATTCTTAGCCTCCAATTATCAAGACAAATGCATTGAATTTTGATAAGTTTTTCCAGGTATTAGGCACCTGGTCTTCCCCAAAAGGGAAAACACAGAACTCCACTTAAGTTACAGTGAATTTGATTTCCCAAAATCTGTTTAATAATTGAAAAAATGAATGCCATAGTATGTTGGATCAGTGGAAAAGCTTTTTTGAATTTTCAAAAATGAGGAAACCCTCCAAAGATCCAGTTTATTTTGGCAATCTGTCGCCGTTCAGGCTCTTGCTCAATGAGTTGTTTGCTTTAGGTCCAGAAACTAACTGCATTTTCTGAGATAGAGACACAGCTAAAGTAAGAGAGCTGGCCTAAATCAAGTAAGGGCCCATGTCCACCAATGTTATTTGTTGCTCTGGCAGCTCTTTTTTTTATTTTAACACAAAACTCCCTCCATTACCAGCTGTTTCTTGTTGCTACTCTGAAAGCACTACTGTTTGAAAAGAGCCCCGCTTAGTACAATACTACAATAGTGAGCAAAACATTGCTCACTATTGTCAGTTCACCCTGAGTGGACATGGGCCCTAAAAGTTAGCTTGTGATATATAACTACAGCTGGCTGGTAAAATTTGAAGCTACGTTTAGGATTCAGGTTCCCGTATGGCTTTTTGTGTGTAACTCTTTCCATCCCTCACTTTATGAAAGATGACTTTATTCCTTAATAAAAGAATTTACACAATATGATGGAGCCTAGAGGGTGTATTAAAATGGTATATATGAGTATTGTGTGTATTGCATGTATATTTATACCTGTGGCTGTTTCTTTTTCCTTGTGTCTGTGTTCATCTGACCTCCGGACTGCTTCATGCTAAAATTTCAGAGAAGCCAGAGGATTAGAATACATCCGGAACTAATAGACTTTCCAAAGACTTGAACTCAGAAAATTACGATTTATGAATCGACCCGGGACAAGTGCTGCGTCTGTTTGTCAGAGAAACATATATTTCTTCTTTCCCCTTTTTGGAAATATGGATTTGGCTGTCCACCAATCACTGGGAGCATGTTCTCTTCATGTTCTGCCAAAAACTACAGCACGCTTCTCTTTCTCCGCTGGTCTCTCTGACTCTATTTGTTATTATGCTTTGTTTTGTGTGGAGAAAGCCCCAGTGTGTCTTATTTGTAATGGGTGCCAGGGGCTGGGGGAGATGTGTTTTCAATTACCACTTGGTAGAATGACTGATGGTAAGACAATCAAGCACAGAACTGAAGCTCAGTGTGTTTGTGTGTGTGTGTGTGTGTGTGTGTGTGTGTGTGTGTGTGTGTGTGTGTGTGTGTGTGTGTGTGTGTGTGTGTGTGTCTGTGTGTGTGTTCATTCATGTGTGGCTATGTTTGTATGTGTGCCAGCTTGCATGTGTAAAGTGTTTTGTGCATGTTTGTATGGGCATGCCTGCATCTGCGTTTTTATGTGATTTGTGCTCTGATTTTTCCCATATTCTGCTTTCATTCAGCATCGGTGGGTCAGTATGAAAACTGCCATCACAGTTACAGATCTAACGGATTAATTCAGCCAAAACACAGAGCAAGAAGAAAGAACTTGACTTTACTTTTATCCATTAATTTCCCCAAAAACTCATTGATTCATCTAAACAAGTTTGTGGTTCTTCTACTAAATCAAATTAAAACAAGATCAAGAAGATGGAATGGAAAACAAAATATTTGATCATGAAACACAAGAACTAGTGGTGGTCTAGGAGCAAGAATTTGTTCTTGAAGCCTTAAAAAGTTATATGAATCTTAGTGATTATCTGAGATTTACTGAGCACTGTACCCAACATGAACTCAGAGTGGCGACGTGAATATAGGCTGATGGCTGTCAGCCATGTGTCTGGCTCTGCCCAACATTTCTGCCTGTTGAATTAGGTTTTTCCTTCTCACTCTGTAACTTGCTTAATGCTGCAATGTGCTCTACTCATGGTGGGTTTAAATTAAATAAGACTCTTTGTCTTGTTTTCATGTTGGGATTTTGTTAATAAAATAACAGAATGGTCTAGACCTGCTCTTTTTGTGAAGCGTCTCAAGCATACATTTAGCTGTGTATTGGTGCTATATAAAAAAAGGATTGCTTGGTGGAAATCAGTGAATGAAAACTTGAAATCTCTTTGTTCTCTTCAGTGGCAAATTACCCCTTTTTCACCAAGCTGGTGCTACTGCTAGTTTGGTGGTAGTCCAAGTGCTAGTGCTTAGTTGGTTCTAATCCCGTTCTTCCAAAGAACTGGTTTGGTTTTCCATCTGCATGGAGCTGTGTTTGTAGATGTGGATGCTGGGGGCGGGAGGGTGGCAATACAGAGATGGTGCTGTAAGCTCTTAAAGAAAGGCAGAGATTTTCTTTTTATTTACGTTTCTCATGGTAGTTGTGACATTATTTTTTCTGACTGCTACAAGGAGTATGCTCTCTCTCTCTCTCTCTCTCTCTCTCTCTCTCTCTCTCTCTCTCTCTCTCTGTGTGTGCATGCATGGGTTTGTGTCTGTGAATGCATCAGGGCGGAACTCTGCCATGGGCGATGCAGGGAGCAGAGAACAAATGTGAATACAGAACAGTGAGTCAGAAATGACACATGTCATGTATATAAGATAAATAACATAAAGCTAATTAGTCTTTTAAATAAAACAACAAGGCACAGCCCTGATTTATAAGAGAGACAATGCATTGCTGCTACAATTGTGTCTCCTGTTTAAGTTCTTAATGAGGAAATGCCAACAAAACAACAAACAACTCACTCGGCAGCTTTTCTTTTTATGAATGGCTGTTTTCAGTGCTGATTGTTGGTCACAGTAACCTAACCCCCAGCCCCTAACATTGTTGGTGCTTCACTCTGGCCCTGCAAAGAGTTGGTGCTTGCTAAGCACCAGTTTTTAGCACCTGAAGCCGGTATTTTGTTGTTGGAAGCAGAAAAAAATGGTGCTAATTCAGGCACTGGCCTGGAACTGGCACTGAACGAGCACTGGAAAAGGGGGTACATGAGAGGTACTTTCCATGTTCATCCTTTATACCTTTTATTTATGGACATGAATAATGTGTCCCTCGGTCCCTGTTTCCTGCTGTATTATAGAGCCCTGGAGTTTGATGTTGACTGAAATGTCCAGGACACAGATGGAGCTCATGAATGATTAATCACAGGTGATGTAGTTCTCAGCCAGCCAGTCACAACTCCAAGGTAATAGGTAATCTGTGAATAATGAATTATGCTCATGATTTTTAAAGAACGTTTGCAAACCTGTGATTAGAATTTTTGTTTTTTATAAAGTTATGCATGAATTTCTGCAGGTTTCCCTTCAGTTTGCTACTTTTCTGCATTTTTGATTGATGGAAATGACTCTAATTTAGATAAATGCATGAAATTAAACACACAAACTAAACACACAAACTAAACACTTTACTACAGACTCATAAAAGCACACTAAGATAGAGAGAGGACATATTAGTGCAGTGTATTGTATATTTATGAGGCCACATAATGCATTACTCCATATTTGTTTGAAATATTAAAGACTTTCCTCTTCCTCTACCTCTCTGGCGTGAAATGGCACAATGCAAAAGGACAACTTTTTGAAGAGAAAACTAAAAAACAGAAGGATGTAATTTGATCAGTATGGAAGGATTACAAAGGAAAGTTCTGCATGGATTAAACAAATGGAAGCAAATAAGGAGATAAGATTGTCACATTAAAAATAAAACAATCTGAGGGTGTTTTTAATACGGGCAATGTTATGTGACATCAGCTCTTTATAAAATGAAACAATTGAGGTGGAAAGAACTTACTTATGGTTCACATCCCTGTTCAGTTCTCCTCCTCTCCTCTGGAACTACAACAGTGACCTCTAGTGTGGCTGCTTCCCAGAAGACCTGGAGACAGAGAGAGAGAGAGAGAGAGAGAGAGAGAGAGAGAGAGAGAGAGAGAGAGAGAGAGAGAGAGAGAGAGAAAGAGAGAGATGGGGAGAGAGAGGCTCAATCTGCAACAATACAAGCATGCATGACAGCGAGGATTACAGCTAACTGACTCACCTGTATGCCAGTGACAGAAAATTAATTTCCGTCTTGACGTTTCATTCAGTTTATGCTTCGTTTGTCAAACACATTGCATCGTTTGTGTGAAGACAGAGCGACGTGTTTTAACCGGCTGCTCTCTCCAGTAGCTGAAGTAATCCTGTCACAGCCCCACATGAGTCAGAATAGGCTTTCCAAATAATGATCCGTGTTTGTTTTACTCAACTTGCAAAAACAGATGGGTGGAGTTTAATGCCAGTAATAAACACCAGGAATTTTGGACAAGATTTGGAGGGTATTTTCAGCAACACACCACACTATTCTGAGATTAACAGCACTTACCAGAAAGTGAGTCTAACATAGATGAGCCTCAAGAAGTAAATTCTGTTTAAAAAAAGAAGAGGTAGTCTGCATGGCTGAGTAGCATCTTAAAAATGTTAATGACACTCATGATGACACATACATACATCATACATATATACTTCATACATACATCATAGATACATAAGTGCTGAAGTCACCTGCGCTCATGTGCAACCAGCAACAACCATGTGGCAACAAACTACCAACACTTCAAATGTCAACCAAACTCAAATCACTGTGTTGAAGAAACTACTCTCCTTCTCTCACTCAAACACACTTCTTCTCCACTAGCTAGGCCCTTTAGCCTCAGGCGCTCCACAATGAAATTTTCATGCAGCCATATGGAGGAGTATTGGTGATAGAGATTTACTGTCAGGGCTACACGTCCCGCTGGAGAAAACAAGGAAGCCTGAACATATTGGCTTCTGTAAATCAGAGAGAGGAGAGAAGAGAAGAGAAGAGAAGAGAAGAGAAGAGAAGAGAAGAGAAGAGAAGAGAGGGAGTTCTCAGATCATAGCAATGCTTGGGTTGACAATACGCATTCTTTCCTTGCAGGAAAAGACGTGTGTTGTATATTTGTGTCAAAGTTCAGCTAAGCAGGCACAGGAGCAAACAGTGCCAGTGTTGACCCCTATTCTCTGTTGTGGTATTATGAAGGAAATGGAGGAAATAGAGCTCAGAGGCTTTAAATTGACCGTGAACTTTAGAAAAACAACCCTCTGTGAGAGGAAAGGTCACTGTTATTGGAAGACAAAGAACGCTGAATGAGTGCATGTCTGCTGTGATGTAGTTGTGTTTCCTTGGCTACCTGTGCACATGTGTGTGTATTCATCTTATAATGCTGGCAAAACTGACTCAAGATTTGTAATTAGTAGCAAAAAACACACACACACACACACAGACAGGAAATCATTTACATGGTTTATTGAACTATGGCTGTTCAGTTAATTCTTAGTTTAGTTTAGCTTAAATTCTTACCTTTGTTTTGATGGTTACAATGAGATAATCTGATGGATATCAGTCACATATTTAAAGTGGGCCAGGAGGTGAGCAATAAACTGTTCTTTATTGCTTGATCTGTAAATAATCAAGGATGATTTCACAGAGAAGTTTTTTTTTTTTTTTTTTTTTTTTTTTTTTTTTTTAAACCCAGAATAACATAAAACATTGTATAACCAGTTATGGAATCAATTTGTGGCAGGCAGTTTTAACAGCTGTGGAGGAAGAGCAGTGTAAAAAAAGGCAGACTCAAAGGGAACTATTATGACACAAATTTCAGGAAATGATTTACTTTCAAACTGAAAGTAATTTCTGAGAAACTATTAGTCATACTTAAAGGTAGTGTTGGTAATCAGATTTATATACACTGTTTTTTTATTTTAGTTAAAATAATCTTTATGTCCTGATGGCAATCAATGCATGATGTGTTCTTAAAATAGAGTGAAAAATATCTGCTGTCTACAGCAGAAGTAAACCTGGGAAAACACCAACCAATCCTAATGTTACACAGCCAATTTGTTAAACCAATCAAATCCCATCCTGCCGTTCTGCCCACCCCCTGCTAACTAACCAGCTAAACCCGTTCACTGGTAACGTACTGCAAAACAAAAACTATGTGCTGAAGAACGGCTTTGAGTCTATGGTTTTGAATCAGTCACGATCATATGGTCGGGCTAAACATAGTCCTGAGGAGATGCTACATTCAAATTCATGCTAGTTTTCTGTGCCTTTAAAACACTGTATTTATTGATAGGCTACACAACTTTGTTTTTGGTTTCTTTGGTCCAGGGAACTCCTGTCTCCCTTTTTTTTTATTGTGAAGACTCAAAGATGGATCAAAAAGCAGCACCAGAGTTCTACTGAGGGGGGATGTTAATGCTCATGAACATCCATACTGGTAGTTTTGCAAGCATCTGTATGCTGATGGTTGGGTTTAGGATAGATTCTTTAGACACAGACAGGTAGGCTAACTTCTGACCTTGTACTGGGTCTGTGGCCTGAAAAAGGACATTTCATCCCTTAGATCCTCAGTTAAATTACAAAGCTAGTAATTACACCTGCTGAAGCAGCTTTGTAAATCAGTATCTTACTAACAGACTCCTGTACAGGCATTGTAAAACTTATGAAAATAGACAGAGATTTGCATGAACTAGCAAGTTATCATTAGGATCTTTTTATTGTCTGCAAGAAAAACATTTTGTCATTGGTCACGGCTTCTGTATGAAGGGTTAAGCCACTGGTATTGACTAATGTTGAAGTTTTCTTTACTTTAAAAGTTATATCTTAAAGGTGCTGGGAATCAAAAATAGACACAAGTGTTTCATGATCTTTTTGTGTAATTCTCAATCTGATTGATGTCAGTGCTTTCAATTCCAAACTGTCTGGTCCTGGTATCAAACAATAAAAGGACAGTCTCTCTCTCTCTCTCTCTCTCTCTCTCTCTCTCTCTCTCTCTCTCTCTCTCTCTCTCTCTCTCTCTCTCTCTCTCTCTCTCTCTCTCTGCCTCTTTCACAGCGGTACCTGAATAAGTGCCAGAGTCAGGAGAGCAGTGTAAACATCCAGGTCTCTGCTCAGGGCCTGCCAGTCCAGACCGCACAAGGCCCCTCCAGCCCTCAACCTCAGCCAGCACATTCCCCCGGCGTCACTCAAAGACCACAACAATCCCGTCTTTGTCGGCCAGTGATTGATGACACACAGGAATTTCATTCATGACCGCCCCCGTGTTTTCAGGTTACCGTGACGACCAGGTGAAAACAGAGCACATTGGGGGTATTGAGTTTCCCAACCTTGATCACAGGGGAAGAGGTAAGAGGGGGGAAAAAAGGAGAAGCTACAGCAGGGAGGTCACTGTGGATGTTAAACAAACAGCCATAGTTGTTATCTTAGAAGATAAGCGCTGGGAATTATCTTGTTGATTGTTCACAGGTCCAGTCAGTGCTCACTGTGAGACAGTCCACACAGGTGACGTAAAGGGAACATTTCTGCCTCCATTTTTCTGTCAATACAGGACATTAAATTCCTTTAAGGATTCGCTTAGTTACGATCCAACAGCTTCCTTGTCAATCATTTTTCAGCATTTTATATTAAATTTAGACAAGAAAGCCCACAAATGAGTTCACATAGATTCAAATAAAGGAGAAACTAAGCATACATAAATAAGACCTCTGTCCTTATCCCTCAACACGCACACACACACACACACATACACGCACATATGTCATCATAGTGCACACTCATTTAATGGATATAGCTAGTTGGTAAAGTGCACCATTAAGTGAGACGAAAGCCTGAGCATAACAAAGCTCTGATGCAATATTCATGCCGTCTCATTCTGGGCTAATGCTGTTTTCCTCCATTCCAAAGCAATAGATTTGCACATAACATGTCTCTATAAAGAGTCTTAAAGTGTACATGGAGGAGATTTTTTTTTTACTCAGAGCATGCATTTACTTTATTCCACAGAAGCTAATTAAGAATTTGCTTGTTCACATCTCTCTCTTATATAGACTTGAGCGCATTAAAAAGCCGGGGTCAGAGCTACAGAGAGCGAGTTAAGTGGTCAGTTGGCTCTTAAAGGCATTTTGCCAGAGACGGACTCTATGGGACTCAAACTTTTAAAAGCATCTTTAATGCCTGCTGTAAAAGTAGGTATAGATTTACTTAACTTATGTCAACGCATTGACCAAATCAGAAAGCCCTGAACAGGTAGACTGACTGTGAACATCAAGTGTGCCTTGTCTATTATCCAAATAGTTGTTGCACTCCTATTTAAAAGAAAAAGACAAAGCTGCACTTTTTGATGCAATTTGAGTGAATCTGAGTGAATACAGTGTAGGCTTCTCACTATGCAAGACTTAAGCAGAGCAAACAGTCATCATTGCATCCTGAACCTGATCCTGTAACTTTTGTTACCAGAAACCTGATCTCAAATAGCCACGAATAAAGCTCGAATAAATAAAGCTCAAATATTGCTCCATCATACCTTTATTAGTCCAGAATTTAGACAGGGAGTTTATGTTTGAGTGATCGCAAAAGATTTGGGCTATTTAGCATCATATATCTGCATTTCTCATTTTGTAATCAGAACAGCATGCTTAATTTGGCTGCAAGGTGAACAAATAAATAAATAAACCCATGTACTTATGGATAGAAAATGCAAAACAATGCACTAAAACAGTGTCCATGGATTTCAAAAGCCATTTTATTTTATTTATTTATTTATCTTTTTGTCTTTTGGTTTCCTTCTTTTTCTGTGCAGGCAGGAGATGACACAATTAGATAATAACAGCGAAGAATACTATTAGCATTAACACCTAAACAAAACAAAGTGCTTCTGTCTGTGATCTAAGCAGAAAAGGTGCCTTCAAGCTGCTAAACTCTCCTCTACAAAAGCCTTTAAGTGACACAGATTTGCAGCTAATAAAGCACTCAAGCATATTTTAGCGTTCATCTGCTGGGCAATAAATTCATATGTAAAAAAAAAGCTGGATATAGTCATCTCAGCCCCCATCCTGGTATAAATTATTCACCTCAGCATGGCTACTCCATTATGTGGCTACATTAGTCCTCTCTCTCAAACACACACATACACAACTGTGAATAGTGCATGTGCATACACACATTCATAGCTGATATCCGCATGCACATAATAAATTTTATTTATATTTATACAGCACATTAATACAGATATGCTGTATAAATACAGCATACACATATATGCACACAACACATCAATGCATGCCGAGTGATTCAGGCACTCAATAAAAATCTTGCCATGAGTATGGAAACATTTCTCTCTCTCACGCACACACACATTGTTCAAACAGTGTCCTCTTTATCTTTGGTCAGGATGATCTTCAGTGTACACACTGTAACCTATCATCTTAGAAACCCAAAGTGTCATTATCGACTTCCCTCACAGTTTAAAACACCTCTCTTTTATCTGAAGTTAGTTGTTATCAGTTGTTTGTTTTGCACACTAACCACAGGCAGTGCAGAGGAAGATTTGAGGAAGTGATGATGACAGCTTTACGGCTCCTGATTGGGAAACAACCATCTCTTATGGTTTACTGTACCCATAAGAGGCAAACAGATGAACATGATGCCATTTTTATGATTTCTGTCATTTTATATCCGAAGCTTTATGTACAGAACTTCTTGAACTTTTCAGGCTGTGCAGCATCTGTGACACTTATAGCTCATTTTTTTCTTTATCATAACTTTATCCAGAATTTTTTTTTTTAAAACAGTGAACATTAAAATAATGGCACTGCTAGATAAAGAAAAAAAAGAAAGCAGCAACTGTGAGTCAAATACTTTTGGCTCTGACTGCTACAGGAAACAGTTGCAAACAGTTTCACAGTGACATTTTATTACATACCAAGTACTGTCTCAATATCATATGTTTAGTGACCTTTAGTTTTTGTAACAAAGTGCAGATGAAGAATGATAATTTCTGACACAAAAATATTCCAGCATAAACACAAACAAAGAGAGGAAATAAACATGCTGAAGTTTCTCTGTTTCAAGGAAAGCAAAAACTTTGGAGAATAGCCCTTGAGTCAGTGATTAACTTTCTTCCCTTCTGCAGCAAGCCCAGCATGCTTTTGGTTCCAATAGTGCCAGCAGTGTGATACATTACACTACGTTCTCATTATGGCCACCTAGGGTTTTCCAACAGCTTGTACAGTCCGCAGTGAGTCTGCTCTCCCGTAGCGCTCTGACGGTCGGGCACTGCTGCTAGCTAGCACCAGGTGTGACTAGAAACTAGAGCTCCCTGTCCCCCTTCCTGTACCACCACATGGATCTCTGAGCCAGAATCACTTTGTTTTCATCAGGTTCAAATGCATGAGGAGCAAGACTGGGTTTATTTACTGGCACCTGTGTTGGTAATGGGAACAAAACTTTCCAAGATAAACTCCCTGATTCTGATTTAACTTCTATTTAAGAAAAATTATAATACTTGGTAATACAGATGGTTATAATTGTGCCTTCCTTGATTACTTACAATGCAGCATTCATTACAAAGCTCTTCCTGATGTACAGTGTATATATCAATGCCTAAAGGTTGAAAAATCATTGCTGTCACTCAGAAGTCCTGAAATACTTGACCTTGATTATTTGCCTCAGACTTCAAAATGTATCTCTAGGCTTACAATTAGTGTCAGTTCTGCATGTGCAGGGCTCTTTAGCTCTGATACTCATTAAGCACGCCTACGATGGGCCAAAATGGGAAACCAAACTGTGCACTTGCCAATGTTTTCCTACATTCAGAGGCTCTTGATGGGTTATCCAATGGGTTGATGATGGGTCCTTTTGCAGAATACATTCAATGACATATTGAATCAATGTTATGCACCCCATTTACAATGCTGTCTAAATATTTTGCCAAACCCTGAGGTATGTATGGTTGTTTATGTTGTCTATGTCAGCCAAGTCATCCTTTCTTCATATTCTTACAATGTCACTGGAGCAAAATATTCAAATGTAATGTCCAGAATAGATTCCAGATATAATGCTTTAGGTGGAGCCTTTAATGTCATAGCTTGATACAAAGGTCATGTGAGCAAGTAGCTGTGTTTGACATGTTTGGAGTCAGAGCTGACCCACAAAGACAACAGTGTAAATAAATTCAAGCTGATTTCTAAAAAAAAAATAAATAATAAAAAAAAATCATCTTCAAATTATTAATTATTCAAATTCCAAACACTTGAAACAACAAGTGCAAGTACCTGACTGACCCTGTTCTATTTGATTCACTTGGTGCTATGTATTTGTATCAGTGAGAATTCCTGAACACATATTACACTTGGCGATTAAAGCATTTGATTGTAATCAGAGCCAGCCCTGAGAGGACACTAAAGGTTTTCAGGTAAGAGGGGAACCGTCGCCTCAGTCCACAGAATCACCCCATGAAACATGCATGCAATCAACAAGGTCATAGCTCCAACTCCAGTTTCCAGCCAAACTCATCCATCACAGGGAAACTGGATCTGCAGGGGCCTCCATTCTGGCTCTGCACTGACCAAAGAACCGGCACAGAACGCTCCATCAGCAGCATGCAAACACTAACAGGACTACAGAGCAGCAATATGATACATGATAAGCTTCCTCTTAACAGCTCTTGGACTGGTTTCAATACTTTTTCATTGTTTTCACTCTTTTTTTTCTGCACCCCCTGCTCCCAAACTAAAGGCATTACCTCAGCTGCAGTGAGGTGATGACTGAAATGTCAGTGGCTGTAACATTAACGTGACATGGCGTAAAAATTTCTAAATGAAATCCAAGGAATGGCAGTCCATGGGCTGTAATGTTTCAACATGAAACCCGGCTCCCATTAATGTGGTCTGTGTTTGTGAAACGCAGAGAGCGGCTCATTTGATGTCCGGCTCTCTCACTCGTCTGCTTTAAACAGATGGAAATCAATTATGAGCAGTAATGCAGAGAAGTTGGTTTAGCCTTTGGATGTGTTTTAGGGCATCACTGCCCCGTATTTCCATGAGGCCTAAGTCACAGCAAATCATGTAGTCTCTGATGATGGATTTGAAAAAACGTGATGGTGGTTTGTCATCTTTTCCTGCACGTAATGAGAATGTCTTTTTGAATTGCACTCATTAAATTTTCTTGCCAATAAAATGTCTATCTGTGTTTCTTTGAACCAAAATCCTGCACTCCTCCAGTTTAATTACATTCCCTTCTTTGTTGCTGCGTACATATCAATCCCCTCTTTTCCCTTTCCGTCACTCTCCCTTCGACAGCTTCATTCGCCTCGTCGACAACCTCACATGATAAATTTGTGCCATCTACCCTTAATGTTTATTCTTTGTAAGAGAGCTCCATGTGACGAACCAATAAAAGAAGTGGATTTACTGCGCGCTGAAAGCCACACAGAGGGTTATCACGAAATTCCAGCACCGCTTCACTCGCCCATCCATATGCAGTGGAAACAGATGCTGATGGTACATACGACACAGGGTAATACATATCAATGTGTGTGTTAATCCTCTTTTCCCCAGCATGGGAAATGGCCGAGCCCCTAAATCAGCTACAACACCGGACTCAGTCAGAGGAAGAGGAGCTGCTGCATCCAATGCCCCTGGCTGACCCTCTTTAAATAGGATGTCTGGATGTGTTATGGGGGCTATTGTTTCCTATAAACATCTAGCACCGGGGCAATAACAATCGCATCAGGCCAAATGAAGTTATCTGAGAATGGAATTAAACTCGGTGTGACCCCGCTGTCTGCTCGGCTCACAGGCCCTCCATTAATAATGCCTAATCTAATCAAGGAGCTAAGATGGATGGATGGGAGGCCTGTTCATGAGTGAGAGTGTGAGTGCACGAGAGTGTGTGCATGAGGGTGGTTTGATGTCTGCACATATGCCTGTCTGCACTAACATGCATGTTTGTGCATCTGAGTGCTGGTGCTTCTTTGATAGATTTGTGCAGGCGTGTCTTCAACTTTGTGTGTTTACATGCATGTTTTGTGCATATGTGTGTGTGAATGCACATATGAGTGTGTGTGTGTTTGTGTGTGTGTGTGTGTGTGTGTGTGTGTGTGTGTGTGTGTGTGTGTGTGTGTGTGTGTGTGTGTGTGTGTGTGTGTGTTTAGGAGGATCAGGGCCAGCCAACGCCAGGCTTCATGCCAGACTCTTCTATTCAGGCCTCAACCAGACTCATGCCTGCTGCATCGGGCTAATGAACACAAACAGAAGACAGAGGAGCAGAGGAGGAGAGGAGGGGAATATTTGTATGTGCTCATGTGTGTGTGTGTGTGTGTGTGTGTGTGTGTGTGTGTGTGTGTGTGTGTGTGTGTGTGTGTGTGTGTGTGTGTGTGTCTATTTCTGTGCATACATGCCCTTGCAAACAGGGAGAAAGGGGAAAAAGAAGGAAATGGGACTGATGAGAAGGGCAAAGAAGACAAAGAAGAGTGGTAGACAGAGAGGAAGAGGACCACCGCATGGCTTCATCCTCTGTTATCTCACTCTTGGCAAAGACTTGCCCTTGTAACTGATAGACAAATAACCCCACTGTGACTGATAAAGCTTGGTTACAGATGGCGAAAGGGAGAGAGGGTGGGTGAAGAAAAAGGAGAAGATGAGGAACAAAGAAAAAGAGAAATGATAGTGAAATGCAGAGGGGAAGGGAAGGGTAAAGGAAAGTGAAGGAAGTCAGAGCGGTGTAAGAACCAGGGCCTGTGCAGTCATCTTAATTCTTTTCCTGTGGTGAACGTGTCCATAGATAACTTTTGCTTTACTAAACTTCCTGCTTGATAAACAGCTGTTACTGTATGATTTACCGTGTAAGCTGTTTAACCTTTAAATGAGATACACTGCGTTTTGCTGTAAGGATCAAAAGATGTTGAAATGTATTGAAACTTTTCATTAAAAAAGTCCATAAAACAAACTAAACCAGTGCATCAACTGAAGTAAAAATGATGTGCCTCTCACTAAGTGAAATATGTTTAAAATGCTGGCTTACTAACTTGTCATTTTCAGTTAAAGTAACTTTTTAGGGTGAGTGTTGAAAAAACATGTTGTTGATAATGTCAATGTAAACAGTAAAAGGGAGGAAAAGGAGATGAAAAAAAAGATTTAAAGGAAGGATGAACACGAAAAACAGGGCAGAGAGGGGCAGTTAAAAGAGAGCAGGAAAGAAGGATGCAGAGAAGTGTTCAAAAGCTTTAGAAACTGCAACAATAATAATCTCTCTTTCCTTCTTGACAGAGGAAAAGATGACGTTTCCCAACATCTGAGAGAACCAGACATGAGAATTTCTAAATGAGAGCCAGACCCAGCTCAAATAGTATTTGCAAACACTATTGATGGTTTGTTTTAACCTACTGTGAGAGCCAGAGAGGGAGACTTCTCAAAAAAGACTAAATGAGAAAGTATTGGGAAATATCAGAAAACAAATCAGATCCTTCCTATAAAGCATAAAGTTTATGGCTGACAAAGAATTGGGGTTTCTTAAAAAAAAAAAAAAAAAACTCCTATAAATACACTTCCTATGCGGATGCCTCCTGTGTAACGCACTTGTACTGTATTTGTGGATGTGGTTCATGGAGTTTAGTTAAAGTTAAAGGTATGGGGTATGAATCTTTAAAAAAAAAGTGTTGTGTTACAGTCGGTGTTTTCTTTGATGAATGTTTTGAGAAGTTCTGATTTTTTTTCTTGCTAGCTCTCTAGCTCATCATGTTATAAACATAACACTGTGGCTACTGCAAATGTACTTCCTAAGTATTCAGATCAGTCTATGACCATTAATTGGAAGTTCCTTCAAATTGCCAAGCTATATACCACTAAAATTCAAATGTGCAACCATCCCAATGTCTCTGGGGTTGAGCAAAGACACATTGGTCCAAATGAACACAATGTGTCAACAAGCTGATTAAAAAGTTTCAACGTTAAGTCGATGTTTATGGGGTTTTGTATCAGGCATCTTGATCGTGTCATCATGACATGTGGGATGAATATTTTTTGAGGAAGTGAAGGCACAACAACCCTATCTGTGTTTTACACAGGGAAATAAAATCATGTGTGAGTGTAAACTGAAATGCCAGGTGTAAATATAATCCACCTACAGAACATCAGATCCAGACACAATCTGGATACAAGATTTTTATTGTGCATGGCTCTGATTTCAGGCTTTTTAATCTTTCTGCTCTGCAGTCTACTCATGTTTACTTTTCTCATGCTCTCCTTCCATCCTGTTTCTCTCTCTTACTCTGTCTTTATCAGCCACATTTACCAGACTATATTTTCCATGGGGTCTAATCTTTATATCACCCTCCTCATTTCAAGTGGAAAATGTTTTACTTCTGAACTGTGGGAGTTTATGGACATTTCTCATGGGAACAATACTCCTGTTTACCTAAAACTCACAGCCTATGCTGATTTGAACTTGTTAAGCATTTGTGTGTGAGAGAGTTCATTCACAATACATTTCCAGATTATTTCAGAATACTTAGTAATCAGTAAATACCTTTATTTATTTATTTATTTATTTATTTATTTATTTATTTATTTATTTCGGCACGTCAGCACACTTATACAACATCACTGTCATTGTCAATAGTTGATCAAATTGTACATGTCCGAAAGGGAAGATGGGAGAAGCAGAGCTTATCTAGTCCCGTCCCCATTCACTCAATATTTAGTCTCCTCTTTTCCACATATCATCAAAAGCTTAATTCCAAACACAGTTTATTAGTGCTTATTATGTTGCGTTTTGAAACAATAACTTCAAAATTTGGCACTTGCAAACCCACAATGACTTTATACCAGTATAAAACGCTGCGGTCCTCCATCATGACAAGTGAAACCAAAACACCACTTCAGTGGCCACTGAGCCAAGACATGTGCCGAATAAATTTAACCGGTGGAGCCAAAACATCATTTAACTTATAAACAAAACATCGAAGATCCCTCAGGTTGGTAAAGAGCACAGAAGGAAAGATTCTTGTCACTTTGAAATAAAGGCTTCCAGCTTTGGACAGTTCATTGGCTCTTGTGTTGGTGTTTGTTATGTTTTCTCTCCCTGTTCTGTCTCTACTTTTCTTATCCTGGAAAAACTGTTGCAGAGGCCCCATTTGTCAGCACAGCTGGCAGTCATGTTATATATACATACTCCTGTCATAGTAGTTCTGATTCCCCTATATGAGATGATGCAAAAGAAAAAAATGAGAGGTTGAGTTGATGAAGTATATTTTTACTTTGCGCATTTAATCAATTTTTTCTCTTTTCCTCAGATTCAGTTTGACATTTTTATCCCTTTTTTTGTGCTCGTTTATTCCTATTGTACTACAGCATCCAAGCGTTTCAGAACAGAGATGAAAATGTAAAAACAAAAGAACTGGGATAAAAAAAAAGAGTAGCTGCACTGATGTATACTTTTTATATTAATGTTCAATCATTATATATCATAATGATGGTGTACGTTGCTGAAAGGGCATTCTGCTGCAGGGGCACGTATTGGTCATGACATAAAGAGTCAGATGGGCTTAAGAACAACCAGCTTACTTTGCTGTACGATGTCCTGCTCTCAGCCGTTTCCTCCCTTCTCCTCTTCTCCTCCTGACATAAACAACTCTCTAATTTACAACCAATAATATCCTGATTCAATCACCTGATTGATTTTGGACTTGTGTCCCACTAATAAATCTCAGCTCTTCTTCTCTTATTGAGTCCTCCGTTGAATCTACACACTCCATCCACCCAAACACACACACACACACACACAGGAGCACACATACATCCATATATATGGTCTAATGGCATTAGAAAATCAAAGTCTCTCTCTCTCTCTGTCTTAGTATATCTGCAGGGCCTGGTAATAGATCTGAGCATTCTTATATCCGGTGAAGGAAGGAGGAGGAAGTGGATAAGGACAACAAGCAAAGGAAGAGGTCGAATTACGAGGAAGAAGATAAATAAGGAGGAGAAAAATTAAAACACAAGAGCAGCAAATATAGAACGATAATCAGGATGTGTGTTTGTGGACTGAGACTGGAAAGAACTTTTTCCAGTCAGCAGCAGAGACAGAAATAGTAAACCAAAGCAGGCGTGGATGAAACATTTTCTGCTCTTGGCTTTGACTTGCTTTTAGTCTCACAAAATCACAAATCATTGCTGATAGAAGCATCACATGAATTTCTCATACAGGACAAGTCAATAATTTATTTTTGATGGACAAAAAGAAGCACTAGGCTTACGTTCCATTGACTTGTCATTCAACACAGACAACGAGACTTTTCTCATCTGCCTCTGTGATTTTGGGTTTGACTTCATTGCTGGTTAGTGGTTCCAAATTAGCCCTCATCTCACTTCTAGCATTAGTCAATCATAAATAACTGCTTATTTATTTGTTTGTTTGTTTGTGTAATGCCACTGCTGCAAAATTTAGTGCCCCAGTTTGGCCACCTATTGAAAAAAGACTCCCTCTGATGTATAAATTAACGTCATATTAACATATCAATAAGTAAAAAAGTAAAAATTATGATAATGGGTTAATGCACTTTAAATTGACAGTAACCGCCAGTTTATGATTTAAACATTTTTTTTATTATTCATTCTTTAAAACCATGAGAGACTTGGACTTTCAAAAAAGTGCCCATCTCTGCCATAATTGCTGAAGTTCGACATAATAACAAGACTGCAATGTATGAAAATTGTTTCAGAAGTAAAGTGTGTGTGTGTGTGTGTGTGTGTGAGAGAGAGTGTGTGTGAGTGCATGAAGACATGTATTTATCAGCACAAGCAGAGTCACCCATGGTGTAATCATATCCCAGTTGAACTCTGTGCACACGTTTGCAGATCCTCTCACTGTGCACCTTGCGGCCTCTCCCCCATTAATATAATTAAATTCTACTACAAACTTTCCCTTTGAAACTAATTAATTAAGACGCTATTATTTAGCCATTGAGAGGTTAATGACCACCATTAGCAACAAAGGCTACATCCACCATCATCAGCCAAACTTGGTTATTTGGTCCATTTTGGTTATTTACGGAGCCTGAGATTGATGGGAGCTGATACAGCTAGTGACGCTAATTAGCTTTTAAAACATAACACACTCCATCACCGCTCAGGACCCTACAGCAGCTAGAGAGCAATCCCATCATCCTTTGCTCCTGTCTTAACATAGCAGACAATGAGGGCAGTGAGGGTATTCATAGATACTAAACTCTAAAACATTATCCTATACTTTTAGGGTTAACTGAAGTAGTTTTTTTTCTTCTGATTCATGAAGTCTGAAAAATGCCATTTATTTATTTATTTATTTATTTATTTATTTATCTATTTATTTATCTATTTATTTATTTACTTATTTACTTATTTACTTATTTATCTATCAGAGGTAACAATTTGTCATCAGTGGCTGCTTTTAAACATGATTGCTGAGCTACTTAAAAGTCACTGTACTTAGTGTTTCACACAGATTCAGTATAGCGTGAAGCAAAGCAGCAACAATATGAATCTCTGCACTACATCCCCCCCACCCCCACCCCCATAACGTCCACATATTTAATAGACAATAAGATTTTCCTTCCCCTTCTGTCACACTTCACAAAGTTAAATTAATGACCAGGCGTCATGATGTCACTGAAGCTACAGCCAGGGTCTGCTGGATGTAACGCCCTGGCCCCATCAGGTTGCCTGATTGGAGGACTTCAGAGCTGTAGCCATGGGAGCACTGGTTGAAATCACAGAGGATCCAGGATGAGTAATGGCCTCCCCTGTAAAGGGCACTCGGATGACATTGAGGAGATAACAGAACTTATCGTGGGGCATTTTCACTGAGGGCGATTTACTGCTGCTCCATAAATGTTTATTAGCTTTTCCTGTATTTATAACTTCTGAAAATCATGATGACTACGCCCTTGTGTCTCTGTGCTTTTATGATCTGGGTGAACATACCGAGACGGGCAGCACTGAGGGATCTTTGTGTGAATACGTGTGTGTGTGTGTGTGTGTGTGTGTGTGTGTGTGTGTGTGTGTGTGTGTGTGTGTGTGTGTGTGTGTAAGTGGGTCCATCAGATTAATAGCACCTTCAGTATATCTCTGTGCATGTATGTGCTTTAAAAGGACTACTATGTAAATGCTTTTATATCTGAAATACACACACACACACACAAACTCATGGTCTTTCCTCTCTCTCTCTCTCTCTCTCTCTCTCTTTCACTCACACAGCTGCTCTGCGTAAGCATTTGATTTAAGGTGCAAGGCAGGTTTTTATCTGCAAGTGTGTAAATCATCACAACTTTACATCAGGAGGAAGTAGACAGTGTAAAACAAGCTGAAAGTTAGCTGGAGCGCCGGAGGGGAATGGATTTTACATATAAGGAAAAAAATTGAAAACTCAACTCAGACATTTATAAATGTGTTTTTACTGAGTCTACTTAAAATAGGGTCATACATATTTTGAACCTGACCTCTGCTTAATCAACTTTTGATTCTTCTACTATGATGAACTCTTTATTTGTATTTTCATCACTCATGAACCAAAGTTTTGACATTTTTGAAATCTAAACACTAATATGAATTCTGAAATTCTAAAATCTGACATTGAAATATATGTCAGATTTATAGTTATCAATAACTGAGGCTGTTTCACAGCTAGCCAACCGTATTCAACATCACCTGAGACATATTATGTTATGAATACACGTAAAAGGTCAAGGGTCAAGCACAGTCCGTAAATCACAGCTTTCAGTTTGAAAAATCACCACAAATGAGTTGATTGTTTGATTCATAATCTCACATTACATGTGATACATGTTTATACGTTTTGGGATAAAAATGTCACAAAACTTTAACCATCAGGATAGTTGTTCAACCCCACAGACCCAACAGTACCCCTACACTGAATAGGAAACATGTTTTAGGTCTCTAAAGAAATTTAATTTTGAACATTAAACATAGCATATGTGTTAGTAGAAAAAAAATCTTTCCAAACTCTGATCTGTAAAACCCTAAAAGTCCTCACTTTATGTTTGCATTCCTTTAAATAAAATCTTCTGCTACATGGGAAATTAATAGTGACATACCCGTAAACACCGTGATTACGTGTGTTTGTACTGTTACCATGTTACATAAATTGGCAGAAATCTGCAGATTACCACTGCTGTGCTTTCAGGTCAGGGTGAGGGTTGTAATGTTAAGAGCAGTCCAAAATGAGAACCATCTTTACAGCTGGTTATTACTTCAACATGTTGAGGGTCTGATTCATTTCCAAATGACAGAATTTCAACCTGAGATATAAGTTGTACAATCATGTCCAAAAAGGAAGACCTCTTCTTTGAACAAAATCATAAATAAATAAATTTCATGGAGAGAGGAGGGCAAAATGTTCCTGTGTCTGACGCCCTCGCTCCCCCCTTGTCTACTTGTCATGCAGAGGGTACTTGTACAAATTGGGCTCGCTGTGCTATCCTCCCTGGCTGGCTGCCTGCAGACGTTAATCATTGGCTCAGGCTTTTAAGTTTGGGCCAACTGTGGTCATCTGTGACAGCGAGAGGTGTAACTTTATGAAATAATTACTTCACAGGCCTTTGGAGTATGCTGAGGGCTGAAAATAAACAGCCCTGAGGGAGGAAAGGCAGAGCGAAGAGATATCAGCGAATGAAATGCAAACGCTAGCTGCTCTCTCTCTCTCACCCTCACAAAGATTTATGAGAGATGTACATGACATGGCAGCAGCTCAGATGATATCCTTCCCTCTCCTTTTCTCCCTTCTTTCTCTCTCTATCCCTCCCCTCTCCCTTGCTGTCGTTGCAGCTGTTCCAGACCTGGCACACGTGCTGCACCTGCCCAAAAAGGCCCTCGATGAAGGCACGCTCAAACACATGCAAAATCTCTTAAAGGGATACAAGTGCTTTTTTATACATTAGGTCATAAAGGTCAGAAAAGTTTTTAAAAAATGAAGGATCATACATTCAGTTTTTGCATTTAAATCCTGAGCTGTAGAACAGCGTCCTTAACATAACCTGTCCAGTCTCTTTCACCAATAACAAAGGGGCAAATCTTAAAATGAACAGCATCATCCTTTAACCTGAAGTCACATGATTTCTCTGAGCTGTAACCACTCCTGGCACAGTCTGGACAGAGGTTGTCTTGTGCTAGTCCCCATGTCTGGGATCCGTGGTTGATTTATGTGACTATGAGGCCGGTAAAAATCATCACTGACTCCTTGTCCCAGACAGGAAATCAAAGATAGAGCAGACAGCATTATCAGAGGAGCAGCCTGACCTGGATTCAGAGCACTCACAACCACCATGGCAGACAGCTGCTTTCACTAGAGGCCTGGCTGGTCCCTGACATCAAACTTTACAGATGTGAAAAACAGAAAAAGACGACAGAAAAGAGTCTGCATAAACACAACGAATAGGAGAAGCTTAGAGCAGAGGTTCCCAAACTTTACCATGCCAAGGCCCCCCAAACAACCTTAGCTTCTAGCCTTGCAAACTTACTTTTTGTTTGGTGCGTGGTGTGAGGCTTTCAGGGCCCGCTCGAGCAAGGTATCTTGCTGTGTGAATGCAGCAGATTTCCTGACCAAATGCTCTTCTTTACGTCTAAAGAAGTCTACTTTTTTTTCAGCCTCTGTCAGGTGTTTTTGTATCAAGTGACGCTGAATTTTTGAGGGCTTTAAACACTCATTTGAGAGGGTTTCGAGACACAAGACACATTTCTGGCTATCATGGCCATTGTTCTGTATGGCTTTGAAGCCCAATTAATGTATGCTGCTTCATATTTTCAAATTTTAGCTCTGCATGAGTTCTTAGGTTTTCTTTGCAGCAGAATCCTCCAAGGCAGGGCTGTTAGACTGCTCCTTCTGCATTTTTCCTGTCAAAAACCTGCCATTTCATGCTAGCTAGCAGCTTAATAACAGGCACAAACCACCAGTTGACAAAGATGATGACATCATCATGCACAAGTCGGAACTGTCACACGAGGTGTGGTTAAGTACAGTCGGAAACTTGAGAAACTGACGATTACGGCAGTTTACGTGTTGAATGTTCAGGACATGAAGAAAATAGAAAAATGAAAACAATTTGATTCCATTTTTTCCCCTTTCCTTCAATTTTCTGAGGCCCCCCGTGTGCCCCCTGGCAGCCCCCACTTTGAAAACAACTGGCTTAGAGAACAAACTTTGACCATTTTCATAGGATCCTACTTTTTCCATTTTCAGTAAAAATATTCTCTAATTGATTTTTCAATTTTTCTTGCAGTTATTTCCAAACAGTTACTGCTTTTGATTTACCATTATTTTGTATGATATGAGGCAAACTTTGTTGGATATAACTCTAGTAGGTTACCAAAACTTAAATGCAAAGGGATACGGAAAATTAGAGTCTTAAGTTGACATGCGTGCATAGATATGCTTTGTTAACCACATCACATGGGTGTTTTAATTATTTATAACTTTCTGTAACTTTAAAAAATCTAAATTTGCTGATCCTTGTTTATACCTGCTGATTTTTGTTTATAGTTATCATATATCATTAAAAGTTGTCCCGTATGGCTGATTCATGTTGCACATGCAAACCATCTGTGTACTTTCATAAAATATTGGGTTTTGCAACTTTTTGGTTCATTAACCTATCTTAATTTCTCCACTTTTCATTATGATGTTTTGTCAATGCTTCCATCCTTTATGGTCTGAAACAAATGTAAAAAAAAAAAGTTTTCCTTCAATTATGTATGCCCTCTATTGATTATTATCTATTGAGTGCACATATTACTCATTTCACATTTACCTCTTATATATATATATATATATATATATATATATATATATATATATATATATATATATATATATGTATATATATATATATATATATATATATATATATATATATATATATATATATATATATATATATATATATATATACCACAATAGTGGTTGTGTAGTCTTTCCCCACTCAGTGAAAATTTATTACTCTATGTTTCATGATGTGTCGATTTTTATGTGTTTGTATGTCTGTGAGTTCACTCAAGTATGTGACGTGGTCAGTGTGTCCGTACGTGTATGCAAATGCGCCTGCATGCTCACATTTCTTAGTGAAGAATGTGCCTCTAATCCTCGTTAGAGCTCTGATTTAGCCGTGAGCTGACGGACTGCCTCAGCCAACCACCATGTGCATTAAACTGACGGAGGGAAGATGAATGCACAATACCCAGATTAAAGTGACAAATAGACTCTGCACGCAAAGTGGCAAAGGTAAATTGTGCTGCTAAATGTGAGTGGAGACAGTTTCTGCGACTGCAGTGCCTGGACTCTGTGATAAACGAGGGATAAGTGCTAAAGTCGAAACCACTAAATTTCACACTGCTCTCTGACCACTTATTTCCCTCCAAAAACATCAGAGGCAAAGCAAGATGTTAAGTGTAAATCAAGTAAATGCACTGATATGCAGAAATGTATGACACTTTCAAAGAACCTGTAATGTTTTTTTCTTGGCACATCATGAGCACATCTGTCGTTCAGGCTATTTTAGAGTGCAGGCTGACATGTTAGGGGAGCCATGTTGACAAGTCAGGCAGCTCTTGCTTTAACTCTCATGATAAAGAAAAAAAAACATGTTAGTACTTTATCCAATATAGAAAAAGAGAAGTATTTATCATTTAGAGAAAAAAGATAACCATCACTATATCAGGGAACAGTGATTGAAATTGCACAGCCAAATCAAAGCTGTTGTCAGGTCTTGCTTTAATCTTTTAAGACGGTTGGAAAAAGTCAAATCCTTTCTGTCCAGGCAGCACAGAAACAGTGATCCATGATTTTATTTGCCTCGTTTGGATTACTGTAACACTCTTTATGTTGGAGTGAGTCAGTCCTTACTCTAGCGTCTGCAGCTGGTTCAAACGGTCCTGCACGACTGTTAACTGGCACTCGAAAAAAGAGAGTACGTCACCCCTGTATTGGCTTCTCTCCACTGGCTGCCTGTGCTTTTTAGAGTTGACTTCTTATGTGTATCTTTAAATGTTTAACTGGTCTTGCTCTGCCTTACCTCACTGAGCTTCTTCACCCCTACTCACCTTCTCGGCCCCTCAGGTCAGCGGACCAGCTGCTCCTGCAGGTCACGAGGTCCAGGAGGAAGCTCAGAGGGGACAGGGCTTTCTCTAGTGCTGCTCCCTGATTGTGGAGTAGTCTGTCCTTGCACATTAGAGAGGTCCCTTCACTGTCCACTTTTAAAACTTGTCTAAAAACCCATTTTTTATTCTTTGGCTTTTAATCTTGGTGAGACTTAGTTTCCTCTGTCTGATCTTATTTCCTGTATTTGATTTTAGTATTTTTTCTTTTATGTATGTCTGTTTTTTCTTATCTGTTTATTTCATTTTTATTGAGCTCTCTGTACAGCACTTTGTTTTCAGCTGTGGTTGTATTAAAGTGCTTCATAAATAAAGCTGGTTGATTGGTTGGTTGGGACTTGGATTGGCTTTACCCCTGACATGTATTTCACTCAGTCACATATAAAGAGCTCCAAACATGCTTCTCCCAACAGTTGTCTTCATATCCACTCATTAGAGTATGACCGGCATGTTGTAACCTACATGATACTTGTTGCAGTTGCAATGCAGTGCACACTGTACACTCATATCATGCCTGTATGTTATCACTCTCATATGACGAGTCATGTAAAGAACTAACATGCCACATTTGACTCCCATGTTAAAGCCGCAGAGTGGTATGAGTCGAGGAAGCAGCACAGTAGTTGCATGTGAACTAAAGTAAATCTGAAGTGGATGGTCTTCAGAAAAACATTTGTTACAGAAGCAGCAGTTATGGCAGCAGCACAACCACATGTCTGATAATTGCTGTGGCATCATTGCCACAGCATATTTGAATTCGTGTTTGTCAGTGAGAGAACAGGACAGGTGGCTGATCATACAAAACAGCACCTCAGGAAGTGCTGATTTATTGCTTCATTTGCATCATTGTGTTGAAACTTAACGCCACTCTACTCTTCCACTGCACCTGTGCCTCACTGATTTACATTCACCACGCAAAGGAAGACATGCCCAAACACTGTTGACAATTTAAAAAAAAAAAAAGTTTCCTGAGCTTTGAAACACAGTACTGCTTTACTGGAACATTTTTAGAGGAATCATTAACGATGGACTGTCTGGTAGCTTGGTTCAGTGAACAGTTTCAAAAATAAACAGATTAACTGGATGAGCATGTTTATCAGATACAGCAGATTAACATTAAGAACTTAGGTTGAAACTTGGACCAAGTGTTGGGCAAGAAATGCTTGAGTTGTCAAAGCAAACACTAAAAAGACAAACTTCAGTTGAATATTTCACAATATCATCAGCTATTGTAAAAAAAAAAAGTTGTCTCTGTGTCAAAATTAAAAACATCAAAAGAGAACAATTTTCGAAAAATAAATTGTCATAGTTATCTATGCGTCACTCTTAATGAATCCAAAATAAAGTTGTTGTTTTTTTTTTGTTTGTTTTTTTTTGCTGCAATGAAACCCTTTAGATAAAGTAGCTAATTTGTCAAATCAAGGATTATCAAGTATCAAGAAAAAAACTACACCCAATTCAATGTACTGTATGTTTGTTTGTTTGTTTTTTGAGTTTTGGACACTTTTTGTCTGTATTAGATAGGGCAGCTGGTGAGGCAGGAAATGTGGGGGGCAGAGGGTGAGGAGAGACATACAGCAAAGTGTTATGGCCAGGATTTGAACAAATGAAAACTGCGTAAAAAATGAAAACTTGCATACGAGGCAAAACCAGAGGTCAATAGCAGAACATTTTATTCTCATCTGAGAGAGCAGTCAACAAACTTTAATACGTTACTCAGCTTTCCTAAATTAGAGGTGAACTGTAATAGCATTAATGACACCTTGTGTGTGTGTAGGTGTGTGTGCGTGTGTGTGTGTGTGTGTGTGTGTGTGTGTGTGTGTGTGTGTGTGTGTGTGTGTGTGTGTGTGTGTGTGTGTGTGTGTGCTTGTCTTTCAGTGCTAGTTCAAAGATGTGCACTCCTCCATGTTGTGTGTCAGTCTGAGAGTGTTTATGTGTTTTCAACACAGATGCGTCACTTTGGCCTTTAAGACTGAAACATGAACTGACAGAGTTGAGTTTACATCAGTACAGAGCAATCACAGATGCTTCAAAGAGCTTCTCAAAGAGTGTCCTCTGACCATGTCACTATAGCCATAGAAAGATGAAAACAGAATACAATGATTTGCAAATCCTGTTTTAATCTATCCAACTGAATACACTGCAAAGACAAGACATTTATTGTTCAAAATGATAAAATTGATTGTTCTTTGGAAATATTAATTCATTTTCAGTTTGATGCCTGCAACAATTTCCAAAAAAACAAAAAACAAACAAACAAACAAAAAAAACTGGGACAGGGTCATGTTTGCCACTGTGTTACATCACCTTTCCTTTTAACAACACTCAGTAAGTGTTTGTGAACTGAGGACACTAATTGTTGAAGCTTTGGAGGTAGAATTATTTCTCATTATTGCTTGATGTACAACGTCAGTTGCTCAACACTCCGGGGTCTCGAATGTTGTATTTAGCAATATTCAGCAACTTCATAATGCGCCACACATTTTCAATGGGAGACAGGTCTGGACTGCAGGCAGGCCAGTCTAGTACCCGCACTGTTTTACTACTATGCCTCGCTGTTGTAACATGTGCAGAATGTTTTCTTGGCATTGTCTTGCTGAAATAAGCAGGGATGTCCCTGAAAAGACGTGGCTTGGATGGCAGCATATGTTGCTCCAAAACCTGTATGTACCTTTCAGCATTAATGGAGCCTTCACAGATGGTCAAGTTAGCCATGCCATGGGCACTAACACACCGCTGATAAATATCCTGATTGTCCTTTTCCTCTTTGGCCCAGAGGACATGACGTCCATGATTTCCAAAAACAATTTGAAATGTGGACTCATCAGACCACACAACACTTTTCCGCTTTGCTTCAGTCCATCTCGGATGATCTCGGAACTTGCACGATAAAACATGTCACAAGATTTATCCAGATTCTCTGAATCTTTTGATATTATGGACTGTAGATGATGAAATGTCTAAATTCTTTGCAATTGTACGTTGAGAAACATTGTTCTTAAACTGTTGGACTGTTTGCTCACGCAGTTGTTCACAAAGTGGTGAACCTCATCTCAGCCTTGCTTGTGAACGACTGAGCCTTTCAGGGATTCTCCATTATGCCCAATCATGACACTCACCTGTTTGCAATTAACCTGCTCACCTGTGGAATGTTCCAAACAGGTGTTTTTGAGCATTCCTCAAATTTTCCATTCTGTGTCCCAAAACAGTGAAGCCACAGTGTTTGTTTACACCTACGATCACATTTCACAACCCTTCACAGGTGTTCTTCTGCTATTCATTGCTTACATCCATCAACCATCGTCTGACCTGATACCATCCCTTCCTCTACATAGCCAATCGTTGAGTGTGAGAAGTGTCCATCGTTCCACACTCAAGTTTTTGCCCATTTTGAGTGCATCAAAGTGCACTGCATTTTTCCATACTGTTAGTATGAACGTGCTTCCACACTCAAAATCGTAAGTGAGTGAGTGCAAAAGTATGCGATTTGGGACACAGCACCAGTCTTTTGTTTTTCCTGTCCTAGCTTTTTTTTTTTTTTTTTTTTTTTTTTTAACATGTTGCAGGAATCAAATTCAAAATGAGTGAATATTTGAAAAAAAAAAAGTTTTTCAGTTTGAACAATAAATATTTTGTCTTTGTAGTGTATTAAATTGAAATAAGTTAAACAGGATTTGAACATCATTAAATTCTGTTCTTATTTATGTCAACATTATTGGATTGTATTTGGCCCCTTTGCAGGGATGGTTTTTTTTTCGTGTGTGATCACTGCGTGGAGGAAAGCCATCACTTTTGCTTTAATCTAAAACAGGCGGCTTAAGTCTTAGTTGGCTCTAAAAGGCAACAGGAAATACTTGTTTTGACTCTTGTGCATATGAAGCTATTTATTACTTTATAAAATGACCATACATGATAAAAATAAACTTTGATGTTATTTAACAGTTTTGACATGATTTACTTTATCTCCCTTTCTCTGAACATTCAAGTCTTGATGTATTATATTTGTTCAGCAGCAGATCCTCCTCCGGACATTTGTTTTTGTGCTGAGAGTATGAATCTTTAGCATTAAAACAGAGGAATAGAGAAACTCCTGTCTGCTTAAGGCATTTAGAGTTCAAGACACATAACACCAAAAAGCCATGTAGGGTTTTTTTAAAACGAAAAAATTATCTGTATAGTATCCAATAATCAAATATTTACTCTAGAAGCCTATCTCATCAAAACTGATCTGAATTTATAGCTGAAAAAAAGGCTCATACTGAGCTCTAAATTTGTGTACAAAAGTAAAAGACAAGACTGAAACAGTTATGGAATCTAAAGATTTAGCTACTTTTGGATTAGACAATATTTTTATGTTTCACTTTACAGAGCAAAAAAAAGACCAGAACACCCCCCTCCCTGCAGCTGCTGCTGCTCCTATCTATTGCTGGGAGATTAACAGAAAAAAAAGTATTGATGCAGGAAAAAAACATCAGAAAAGAGAAGAGGAAAAGATTTCATCTCCAGTTTTTTTCTGTTTGAGAAGCTGTATAATCTTTCTCCGTCTAGTAATCGCACAAATAGAAGGATGATATAAATCAAATAAAGGGGTTCTGTCCTCGGGGCCCTCGGAGCTGAAACCCAAACCAAGCAGAGGTTAATGGAAGTTCAGCTCAAGATTTATTTTAATTGTTCCATTTAAATTTCTGTAACTCAAACAAAATGTCTCCTTTGTTGAAGTCACTCGCTAAATTATGCCACAACCGAGGTTGAAAATGTAAAGTGTCAAAAATACTTTCCCCCACACCCTCACCGGGTTGAATCAATGGAGTGAGACAAAGTTTAACTCTGTGATTAAAAAAGACGGAGAGGAAATACTGAAATTTCAAAAAGGACATGAGAAATATGGCAAAAGAAAAGGACAAATATGTTATATAAGCTTACATGAAAGAGGGAAGCAGATGTTGGACAAAAATATTTTCTGAATTATTATATGTTTCAGTCAGCAGAGGCATTTTCAGTGTTATAAATAAACTGGATATCATATTTACAAGAGGCGCCAGGTGAAAAACAAGCTTTCGGTCATTATATGCACTTAACTAACTATGTTAAGTGCTGTTTCCCAGTGGGACGCTCTGTTACTGGCTAGTCACATAACTTTTATTAAATGACTGGCAAAACAATTACCTACATCTCCTGCTGAGTTTTAAAAACTTATTACCAAAGGTACTGTCCTGTAGATCAAAGGGCTAGTCAATAAACAGGTGTGACACTCATCGCACAACGTAGACTGACTTCTGCCCTTGATCAGTGAGCCAGCGCCCGTCCTTGATCACTGCCAGGGAACTTAAAGCATGGTTAGCATGAATCAGTCAAGTATTAGACCTCAAAATTATGACAACCACACAAGCTAGCTTTGCTATGAGTTATACCAAACTGGAACTAGCTGGTAATTTGTTGCCACAACTGTGCAGGCGGGCTATTTTAGACACCAAAACTGCATGCTGGGATACAATGACAAGCCAGGAGCAGTGATCAGGATGTGTTGCCATGTGGAACTGTTTTTGTGTGAGAGACAGGGTTGGAGCTGATGATATTATAAGTAATTATTGAAATAACTTCCTGCCACCTGTCTTGCTGTTGCTTGTTGCCAAAGTACGACACATAGTGATGAAACTGTTTAAGGGGCTTCAGCCAAACTGACAGCTGATGTGGCTAACTGATGCACTGAGCTTGACCTCTGAAGCTAAAATGGCTCTGTATCAAAGTGGATAACACCTCTTCCTTCACTTAAAACTTGCCCCTTGTTTATTCATTTTTTTACTTTTTTTTTTTTTTTTTGTCATTTAACGTATCTCACAGCACATATTTTTGTAGGTTTTATCTCAACTGTAATTTACTTTTTTTATTCAACATTGCACCATTCACTATCCCTGGTTTGTTTGTGCTAGCTATATACAACCATCTACCCATGGAAGTTTAAATAATTGTAATCCTGTACTATTTTAAAAGCGTGTGAATTTGTCAAAATGCACTGTGGTTTCTTTGTTGTTTGTTTTGGTACATGCTTCAGAAACTGAGGTGTCAAAGGAAATCTTTAAGCTTTATAGTAGATTGGTTTTTTTTCTGAATTTGTGCTGTTTTTGTCCTTATATTTAGGTTAAAGACAACTAAAGAATATAGTTGCTTGCCACCATTTGTTTTTGATTCAGACTATTTTGCAGTCTATGATATTTATACTGATGTCAGTTGTTGCTGTGATCTACAAACATCTTTACAAGAAGTAAACTGGAAGGTGTTATTTTTAACGTTGTTACCAGTAGTAGCAATAGGTGAGTCTTTTACAAAACCAACGACTCATTCATTCATCTTCTGTACCTCTTATCCTGTTCAGGGTTGCAGGTGGTTGGAGCCTATCCCATCTGTCTTAAGGCAAGAGCCTGGGTACACCCTGGACTGGTTGACAGTCAATCACAGGGCTAACACACAGACAACCTTTCACACACACATTCACGTCTACGGCCAAGTTAGAATCACCAAATGACCCAGTTAGCATGTTTTGGACTGTGGGAGGAAGCTGGAGTACCTGGAGAGAACCCATGCATGCATAGGGAGATTAAAAAAAACGCACCGTCTAGATTGTTTATCATCTTGAACTGACACAGTCCCATCTTGAATCATCACCCTTGCCCCAGATCATTCTGCTCCTACTTACATCCAAATACTGGGACCACCTAAGTACCAAGGCTCATGTAACTCTTGCCAGGCCAGATCAGCCTTTCCTCTTAAACACCTCCTCTGACCAGGAAAAGTGCTGAAGCAGCAGAGCTATGCTGAAATGAAACCACTTTTAATGTTACAGAGGTTTAAGCTGTGGGATTGCATGGGAGGGTTGATAAATAACACAACTATGGATTTTTATTACATATCATATTAAACTTTAACCTTGTGCCCATCACTACAGCTACTTTTTAATAATGGTGATATTATTATTATTATTATTATTATTATTATTATTATTATTATTATTATTATTATTATTATTATTATCACATATTTGCTGAAGAACTTACAGTTTTAAGGATGAGAAGATTTTTTTTTATTAATCTCAAGATGCTCTGTTTCCAAGGGGGAAAAAATGGGGTTAAAAAGAAGGGAAGAAAAGGAAAAACAACAAATTTAAAAACTGAGTTTTAGCAGAAATTCATCTGCTTCAATAGGTTCCTGTGGAAATGAGTCCAATATTTCTAAACAGGATGATATGATCTTTACATTTGTGTCCTTTTATTTGGGTTTTTAATAATACAGATTACAAGTTACAGCTATTAGGAGTAGATGTGAAGTAGGAGTTTTGTTTTAAGGTCTTGTTACATCCTCATGCAGGGAGAGCTTTGTGAGGATAGTGTGGAGAATGAGAACACTGTTATCATATGGTCGTCTTTAGATAGTCTTAGAGAATGTGGCATATGTGTTTGTGTCACGAGTTGCAGTTAACCAAAAAAATTAGTGCCACAGTTTTGACTGCATGTGTGTAGTATGTGGTTCCAGTTTAATTTATGTTCTTTCTACAGATTATAGAAAATAGCAGCGACCAGTTGTATCTTCTCTGGTCTGGTTCAGACCTTTATACAAGCAGCAAACATGGTTAATCTAAGATTTGTGACACAGATGCTCCTGTTATTTGATCACTATTCTTGTTGTCCCCCTTTCCTCTTTTAGATATGTGCTCTAAAGTTTTATTGATATTATTATTACTCCATTACTCATCACTTCACCATCACCCGCAGTGCTGACGTTGTGTCGCCTTTGCAGCTCCATGTGCTGGAAGACAAATGGGTTTAAGTATACCTGCTACTCTCTCTGGTATGAAGAAACACAGTGCCAGGCATACCTGCTTCAACCACAGTTGAACCACTTCTTGCTTAAGAACAAGATGGCAACGTTATAACAGGGCAGAGACTGAGATGCTGATATTTCACACCGTGTTGGTTTCCACCCAGGCTATATGACGCCGGGCTGGCGGCCATGTTGAAGCTGAAACTGCAGAGGGAGATAAGTGTTGTGACTCTGAGGTTTCATTACTACCAGCACAGTTTAGCACAGGATAGCATTAGCTGTTAATGGCTCCTCTAACTAAAACGGGTGATTCAGGCGGACAGCATTCAGCTCGTAAAGCCCGCACAGAGAGCGTCTCGCTAAATAAGGACTCGCTTTTAAAACACAAGGTGTCGTTTTCAACACTCCATGTGTTGACTTTCAGATAGCTCATATTTGTGTCACTTTTCAAGAGTGTTATTTATTTAACACATATACTGATACAGCAAGTTATTAATGGCTGTTGAAAAGTTACACACACAAGTTAAGTCTTGGATTAAGCTGGAAGGAAACTAGAATATACTGAAAGAGCAGTCAGTTACGGCCTTTAAAAGGCTCAGAAGATAGTACTGCCAACAAGAAGTAACAGACATTCAGCATGTTTAAGTTTATAAAATTTTTTTCTTTTTTTTAACTTTTCTAGGTGTTAAAGTGACTTCAACGACTTCATCAGCTTCAGAGTTGCCTCAGCGGTAATTAGATGAAAGCTGCACCTCGGCTCATCCACAACTATATAACAAGATTAGTATGATTTGATTACAAGGAGCCTAAATTTAGCAAGCAACTTATCAAATCAAATCAAAAAAGCTAAGATGTACAATTAGGGTTTGGGCCTGCTAAGGCGCATTATTTAATAAGAGAGCTCCAATGTAATCTAAAGTGTAGCTAAGAAAAGTTGCTGTTGTGCTGATGTTCCTGAAATTAGATCTGCCTTATTTGCTTTTTATTCATGCAACTAACGTGCATGTGTGTGTGAATAAATGTATGACATAATGTCATTGTTCTGCTTGACTCTGCTCAATTTGTGGCTGCAAAATGAAATGAGGATGGCACGTGTGTTTGACTGGGAGCAGCTATAATAGATTCTCAGCAGGGACTATGTTCAGCGTGCAACAGTGAAAATGCAACCTTTTTCCAGTTGTTTTAATCACATACATGAAGTGTTGTGCATATAATATTTTAAATGTTTTACTTTTGGTCCTCCAGTGTCAAGAGTTCACTGTAGTTTAACAGTTTGAGAGTGTCTGCCTTACTGGCAGTGTATTTAATTGAGATGTCTCATATAAGCCACTGTATTCTGCCTGCATCTGGGCAGTATGGCCCGGTTTTCCATGCTGTAAAACATGTGCATACAAAGGTCAAGGGCCCATTTGGGCATGTCGAGTGGATTTGGCAGCACATAACAGGAATCTTGTCTCTCTGATAGACAGTAAAAGCTAACAAATTAAAAACCCAGTGCAGCTCCCAAGACTGGTGACATTTACACACTGATCAGCTTGTTTTTATGGTTACAATGTTTGGCATTCCATGGCTGCTGTCTTACCATGTGTCACTGACCTATTTTTTCTCCTGTCATATATGTGTTCTTATATTTGCACGACCAAACACAACAGTGTCTGTTGAAAAAGGTCATATACATATTTCAAGTTTCTCAAAGCTATTAAAACAGATGCTTACTTGTTCAAATATGATTTTAATTGTTTTCCTAAAATGCAAAAATAAAATAAAATAAAAGTTGCTTTTTGGACCTATGAGCTGCACCTGAATTAATTTTTAATAATAATAAATACAGATTTAATTTGTAGTTATCTCAATCTGCCACCAGAAGTGTCTAAACGTGTAGATAAGGAGGTCGGGGCTGGTATCAACCACTGCCATTCCATCCCTCTTTGATACGGTGATATATGGCACACACACAGTAAATGTTAAAACATAGCATGTTGTCGGCAGAGGATACAAACTCAAAGACTGTTTGCGCGGGTCCACAATGTTCTGCGGCCCTGTCATTCCAAGGCTAATCCTGCTTGTTCGTCCCTGGCCTTGCAAACAGCAGGGTCGGGTTTCGAGCCCTCCTCAGTCCACTCTGGGACAGTGATGACAGCGGACAATCCTGTAATAGACTTCAGCTCTTATTATCAACATGCTGTAAAAGTGTATGAAGGTGATTTTCTTGGACTAACCTGGAATGTCAGCCTATTTATCACATGACTGATCTGACACACGCAATATAAACTGCCGCACTGACTACTGTGATGTTTTTTTATTAACCTGCTGCAATCACAAACTGAATCATTGTGTTTCATTTGAGGATGCTGCAGTTGATACAAGTTAATCACAAATATTGTAATATAACTTAACTCCAAAATAACTTAACTTTTTCATTTGTGTCTGTTTCAGACAAGCTTCATGTGACCCAAAAGACTACATACAAATGCTTCATCAGAAGTCAGTCCATTACTGGAAAATTATTGGCTGTTTCCAATCATGAACTGGGGGTTTGCATAGATTTATCAAAGTAGTTCTAAAAAAATCTAAATTACGCACACACCTTTTTTTTTCACCCAACCCAATACAAGAATCCTGGACCTGCCATTCATTATGGTGTCTTGCTGCCCTCTAGAGTACTATTACACCTTCCTCCAACACCAAAACACACACACACACATGCACTCACACCAGTCTGCACAGCTTCAGATTCACATTGAAAGTTTAAAAGCACTTGCATATTGAAGTTGCTGAATAAAGATAATGCAAAGAGTCAACCTTATGCATGTGTGTGTTTTGACTTAAAACCTTTGGAAGATGTTGGTCATGCCTCATCTGGAGTACAAACCAAAGATGTGAGTCTGCAGATTTAAATACAACAAAATAGAATATCCTTTAATTTGAGAGGTGAAAACTTTTTTTTTTTTTTTTAAATGAGGTTAGTGAAAGTGAGTAAATAAAGGATAAGAAAAGCAAAAGTGTGTACAATCAGTAGCACACTGTTCAGTTCACAAGTGCCTCCTCAGTTCTCTGTTTCAATAGTTAAACAGCCCTTAAAAACATGATGGTGCCTGCGGTGGGGGGATTCATCTCTCTGCATAGCTATGTGGTGATGTCTTCATCAGAGAGGCATGTAGCGAGCTGCTGCCCTGATCCGTTTAGTGTCGGCAGAAGTCCTGCACGTCCCCTCAGGTAAGCCTCTGTCAGACTCCAGACAGATAAAGCAATATGAAGAATAACAAAGCAGCGGACGTATTGCTGTGTTACTGCTTGAGGCAGTCGGCCAGTCTGTTTTTGCCCGAGACCTGTCAAGCTGTGAAGAAAGGCTTAAAAAGAGGGGAATAACCCTGGGAGATGAGAAGGAAAGAAGACAAAAAACAGAGAGATTTCAGTGGAAAAATGCACGATACTTAAAGCCTGGACATGCATTAATCATTTCAGATTGATGTGTTTGGATCATGAGTTGAACAGAAAAAATTTAAAAGGATCTGTTGGAGAGGAACTTTTGCTGCAATACTGACCTTGTTTCAAGTTGGACACTGTTGACGGTGACACTACAGACTGGTTGTTCATTTTTTTTTCTTTTTGACAGGCTGTTGAGTGGCCATCCAGGGCAGGCAAGGTGTCAGACGGCCTCTGGGGTCCTCAGGCCATCTGTTTGGGGTCCTACTTTAGCAAAGGGAGATGTGTGGCCGTTTTCTGCTTAATTAGGTCCAGTAAACAGGCACTCATCAAAAAGCAGCTGCTGACGTCCCCATTAAGAAACACACACACACAGATACACACACACACCTACACAGATACACAAGCACAAGGACACAAAAACAGACGTGGGGTAAAGATAAAATCACACAAACACATCAGTAATGGCTGTGGTGATGATTACGGTCAGTTAGGGGGGTGAACCCTCTCACCTTGACCACACAAACAATAAAAAGACCCCCAATTGTCATGTTCTGTGTGTAAATGTGTGTTTTTCTTATCCTTGCAGTGGATGTGTGTGTTGCACATGTGTGTAAAGACACACTAGTTGCCACATTATCACCTCAGAAATATTACAGAGAACATAAGAGCGCAAACAATCAAAAGCCTAATAGAGCAATAATGGAAGCTGTTGTGGATTCTCTCCACAGTAACACAAAACAAGCCAAGAGGAGAAGCAGGAGCCACATCTCACATCCAGCCTCCCTGTTTGTGATTTTACACAACAAAGTTGTAAACTGGAGGGAAATATACTTAACCACACTGGATGCTTGCCAAATTTCCATCGGGCATTAGCAACCAACTGGTGCAGGCTCATTAAAGAGCACAGAAACCTATAACCATTAAAAGACCATTAGGCAGCATGTAATTTTGTGGAACTAAATGGCGGAGAGTAATCAAAAGCACATGAAGCCCAGCTGGGCGACTGGGCAAACTGTTTCGATTAGGGAGGAATCCATCATCCACAATGGCAGCTTTTTGGGGGGTCAATTTTTTCCGTGCGCTCCATTCTTCCCCTCTGTCACTTTCACTCTCTCTCTCTTCCTCGGTCTGCAGTTTTGATGCTCTTCGTCATTAGGATCATTATTACACTTACAGTCACAGCAGCAGTAGACGGCCTTTCCAGGCACAAGCATACACCTGTACTCGTACACTAAATCAAATAATGACGCACCAATTACACCTGCCTCTTAGGTAGACACAATACATTACAGCTTCTGCATTCTCCCATGTTTAAACAGTCTATCTGACATTGACATAATTTCTGGGAAGTGTTTGAATTTAGGAGAAAAGTCATGATTCACTTAATAAAGCAATCACAGAGTTTCAGTGCTGGTAATCAGCGGGGCAACAAGAGCTACTACCAGCTACTCAGAAGACCTGCATGCTTAATGCTTAAACACCAACTTTAATAAACTGTACCAAAAAATGTTAAGGCCCACTGATTTTATTGATATGTTGACAATAGTGATTTCATTTTTGCTTTCCTAAACTTCATGTTTTTATGTTTTAAGTTCCTCTGTTGCTTTTTAGACATTAACTAACTGGATTTGTTTGGAAACACACTGTTTTGTTTACAGAACATTATGAGACAAAAAAATATCACCTACCTAAGTGAGTGAAACTGCTCAGAGTTTCTGGCTTCAAAACAACCAGAAATACTACAAATAAATGATTTCATGGCTCAGTGGATCTCAATGACATCCAGTCCTTTGCAAATATAGCACCATTTCTTTTACTCTGATAGATTACATTTGACATCTCGAAATATCACAGCAAAAAAAAAAAGTGGACCTTAACTTTTTTTGAACCGTATATCGTTTTTATGTCATTCATAGAAGCAGTTGGGGAGAGCAAACCACCTAAAGCCAAGTAAAAGTCAAGTCAAATTGTCAGACCAGTTCCCAATAGTGCTTAATGGTGTCCAAGAGCCAGTTTATGAAGTGTAGAGTGTCATTAGGCAAGCCAAGGCACACGTATCTCATGCTGTCCTGGTTTGTGGCCATTGTGATTATTCAAATGAGAGGAGAGTTTGAGCTGACACGCCTTTCAGCACCTTGTTTCAATCAAACAGTATTTCTACTCGCACCAGAACACCAGGAACATTTATCCTCTACACCAGGGGTCTCAAACTTGCGGCCCGCGGGCCAACTGCGGCCCCAATAACAATATTTTGTGGCCCCCTGCCTGAAATCAAAGCTTTGCGTTAGTGCGGCCTGTGTGTTTTTTCTTATATGCATCTGGGCGTTTTATATTTTTTAACACTTGTGGGCTACCATAGCTCAGGCTCATGACAACAACCTAATTAGCAATTGGTCACTTGTAACATGTTTGTGTCACCGAGTGGAGGGAAAATATATCCTGTCACCTAGAGCTATTCGGTGTTTGGATCATGTGCCTTTTTGGCAGCACCAATCTGTGTGAAAAGCTCCTCTCCACAATGAACTTGAATAAGTCAAAGTTCAGGTCCAAACTTAAAGATGAGCACCTTAAAGCCACACTGAGGGTCTCAGTTGCTTCCTCCCTCAAGCCAAATGTTCTAAAGAACTGTTCATGTTCTGCCTGTTCTGATCTATTAAGACTGAGACGATTGGATCAGTTGTACTTTTCTCTTTTTTGACCTCCAGCGGCCCCTTGGTAAATTCAGTTTGAGACCCCTACTCAGCACATATAAGGATGAAAGTTGTTGGAAAGGAAAGGGTTCAAGAGAAATCTTAGGTCCCCAGAAGTTGTTTTGTAAAGATGCTTTATTGGGATCAACAGAGAATCCGCATATCAAGGACCAAAGGGATGTGCCTGGTAAATTTAACAGTGATCCAAAACAGAAGGTAACAGTTCATATGGTATTATCTTGTTTTGTTTTATATTGTATCGTACTGCATTGTCGTTTCATACTGTATTGTATCATAGTATGCCAAACATAACACACCATACTGTACTGTATTACACTGTATCCTAAAAAGTCACAATGTATAAAATACTGTCACGCTATTGTATCATATCGTATCGTAGCATATCAAGCTATAACGTACCTCACTACATCCTATTATATCTTAATGTATTGAATTGTATCGCATCATATTGTATCGTATCACGTACCATCACATCATATGGTATCGGATTGTATCAGATACATTGTAACCTTTTAATCATGTTGGGTCTTGTAATACCACATCATAAGTGTGGATTTTTCAGAGCATCCCTACTTCTCTAGCATGTTTTGTTTCAAGAAGAGCTCATTTATCAACTTTGATGAATGACTGAATCCATTGACAAACCTCTTAAACGCCTCACTTAAATGATGAATAGTTTATCTGTTCAGTGGCACAAAAAGCCTCTACTTTCAGAGTTTCAAAGTCTGCACACTCATAACACAACCACATAGACTTAATGGCACCGTAAAACCCATTAGACGAGTTACACAACAGGCACAGGAAATAAGAGCACAGGCGAAAAGGTGTCAGAGACAGAGGCTGACATTAAGGTCATCAAGCAGAAGAGGGGTTGGTGGAAAGCAGAGGATCTAATATGTCAGAGGAGGAGAGTGGGAGAGGGGGATATGATAAGTTTCCTCTTTCAACAGCTCATTTTCTGCAGCTGTGTGTATGTCTGTTTAACCAGTTGAGGCACATAGGAAGCATCAGGGCTTCACACAGTGTCCATTCTTCACGGAAACACTGTAGGTCCTATGACGAATGATCTGTGGTGCAGAAGTCACTTGGGCATTGATCTACTGATACACTTCATTTGGAGCATGTTTATGTTAAACCTGGGGGACGAGGTGGATGATTTTTTTTTTCTCTTTTATTTTAAAGTATGTTTAACTTAGATACTTTCTGCGACTGAACTACAAGTATGAACAGTGTGGTTTCAAACTTACTGCCCTCACTTCTGCTCAGTTTGGAGGACTACATAATGTCATTATTTTTAAGTGTATCACTTTTAATTTCAAGGAGTGTCCAGAACAATTTGTATAAATGCAAATTAACTTCGCTTAAAGATTTTATTTGTTCATTTTGAAAAGGACAGATGTTTCAAATCCAACTCAATTTAGTTGATTTCATTTATTTTACAGAGTCGTTGACATGACGCCAGCGCTTTAACAGGCAGTCCAGTTAATCTGGGAAATGTAGGAGAGAAAGAGTGTTTGCCTCGTAAAGGTGCAGCATGCCTTTGCAAAAAGAAACTAAAGTTTGAAAACAATTCATTACCCTCTGTTTTATAGCCTCCTGTAGTTACTGACAAAGCTTTTGGTTTGGTCTGATGCTCTGTTAACAGTTTTTATGTGCAGTATGAGCAAGAGTGCTCTTTTGTTTCTTGTTTTCAGGTTATAGAACTACTTTCTTTCATGAATTTAATCAATTATCCTGAACATAAAGGCAACATAAATTAATGTTAACAGTGAATATATATATATATATATATATATATATATATATATATATATATATATATATATATATATATATATATATATATATATATATATATATATATATATATATATTTACACATACATACATACATACATACATACATACATACATACATACATACATACATACATACATACAAGCATATTTTGCTCATATACTCTGGCAAATTTATATTTATGTAAAATAATAATGCATTAAACTCCCTTGGAAACAATGAAACAACAATGCTACAGGTATGATATTTCAGATACCAATGTACACAGTCTAAAAGTGTCTGTATTCAGTGTAAGGGATCGTGCGTTATAACATGTAATAACAGCTGCTCACAGTGCATCTCGTACAAGATTCTATATCTTTAAAGAGTGTTGGAGATTTTCTGTACCTTCTGGGCAGAATCAGATGATGCAACCTCCCACACCCCTCTGATGAAAAGACACATCAGCTCCTCCCCGCTGTGAGAATTTGCTAATTATTTCTCATGTTCCACAGGTAATAAATAGCAGGGAGTCAGGTGAAAACGGCAGCTCTGAGCTCATTAAGGACTCTGTGTTACACCGATTCTGGCACTTCTGATACTTTCTGTCTGTTTGATGTTGGGGAGGGATGTGGTGAGTTTCATTAATTCCAAGCAGAAGAAGAGACAACTTTTAGATGAGTCATAGGAGAAACTGATTTGGAATCAAGCATGACTCCTCACAAAGGTGGCCAATTTAAATTGAGCATGCTAGTTGTTGGACAGCTGTTAGTTAGCTATGATGTTAACATGTCTGAGTTGGAAAATACAAAGGAGTGTCAACCTGTCCAGCCCTCCATATGGACTCGGCTTGCAATTTTTAGTGTTAGAATTACTGAAGCACAAATATTAATGACAATATATAACTCAGTGATGACTCTTTTTGGCTTTTGTTGGGAGCAACTTTCTGTATTCAACTGATGTAAAGCTCATCATTTTGTCCTTTTACTGTCTGCAGAGAAAATAATTTAAAAGCCATTATACTGATGAGGAACTTGATCAGGGTCCAAAGTTGTAACTCTCAAGCTCAAGCTAGCTAATGTCTGTGTCACTTTGACCCATTACACCACCTGCAGAACATTAACAATCATATTAAAAGTCATTATTTTGGCTTTCTCTTGCCTTCAGATATATACCAAGATGACAGTAAGGAACTCCTCTGCTCTATGTTGTGTGGGTGTTGTTGCCCAGCTAGAAAGGCATCTTTTTAAACTCAGACATCCACCTATGCAAGGGAGTTAGATTTTTTACTTTCTGTGTGTGTGTGTGTGCGTTTGATTTTATGTTTGTCTTACATTACAGCACATAAACTGCCTCTAGTTTCCTTTTTCTTAAGGACTGAGAGGGCGACACTCAGCTTTGTTTAATAGTGTTACCATAACCCCGGCAGCTGCTGTCTGTAAGCCCATACACTCAGCTGCCATCCCACCTACATATACATCAACTCATTTAGGGGTGTAGTCATGCCCCATGTAAATGTTACAACACGTCATATCCAGGAAGTAATAAAAAGAACTAAATATTCATTTTAAACTGTTAACTGTACTTTTCCTTTGTGTTTAGCTCAAGTACGGTAGTCTTCAGTGATATCTAATTCAAATTTGACACGAAGTGCATATTGCTTTCACATGTCCACTGAATCATCTGAGACTTAGCTGGAGAGTGTCAAAAAAAAATGGAAATAACACACAATTTATAAAAAAAATCAACTTACTTCATAAACTGAGGGCCTTAATCACATTGCAATCAACGCATTAACAGCTCCAGAAAGAAAACTTCAGTGTTAATGCTTTAGTGCATCTCTGAGCGGGGTCAGTTTGGCATCATGAAAAAAACCTAAACTTTCCTCTCAAAGCGCTCCCTCTCCCCTCTCTCTTCACTGACGTCTGACTAGTGTGTCCCTCGGCTGTGTCAGGCACTTAAGCCCCTGACTCGTCTGATTTACTGGGTTGAAAAAGGAGAGTTAAGATGTTAGTCGATGAGCTACAGTTATGCTAGCTTTCAGCACCGTCCTCGCTCCACTTTATTAGTATTTTACCGCCCAACAAATCTTCCCCTGCATCTAGCTTTGTAACTTGGCATGAGGAGGAGCCCTGGCCCAAAATGGAGTGAAGCCAACAATCACAGTTGGTGTACACGCAACTTACAGTGCACATTAAATCAGAGAATTAACATCTGACATGACCAAGAGCTTAAAAACAAATCTGATTTCTGAACGGATGCAGTTTATATAATGGCAACTCCTTATTTTTTATTTCATTTTGAGAGGTTTTTTTCCTTCTAATTTAAGTTGACAGTTGCTGACATGTTCATTTGCAACTTTCTGCTTCTATGAATGTACCAGGAAAATATTCAAGTAAGGGATAATGTATTTGTGAGTGGGCTGTGCTTGCAGATTGGGATCCAAAGTGGGCGAGCAGTACCTAGAAACTTTTAGCACCTACTGAGAAACTACTCTCAATGGTAGGACAGAGGTGCACCAGCATCACTAATATACAGTCAAGGAATCAAATATGACAGAAATTTCCAGTGATGGATTGCCTTGGCCCAGTCATCAAAAAGCTACAGTAAACAAACAAGATTTAAAAGTTTGTTGGTTTGTCAGGACTTTATAGACACCCGGCAGCCAATCCTAACTAAGTATTCACTCAGGCCATGGGTAAAGAGTTCTTAAGCCTCCATTAAAGTGATACTCTCACTGTTCTTCTATATAAAAGGTCATTCACATGAATGTTCTTTTTATAAGCACTTTTAATTCTATATGACGTATTTGTCCTAAAATAGTATCTGCTCTTAAGTCAGTCCAGCATCACCCTCTCACCACAGATTTATCACATATTTCCCTTTAGACCTCACCCTGTGCCGAATGTCTCGCTTACTGAAAGGCGCCACTATGCAGCCGTACTCACACCCACTACATCATATCTGGAGCTAAGAACATAGTAACCCAATATCTGCAGTTTCTTCTCGCTTTGCCGGAGTTCCCATCCACCCCTGAGGTCCACCCTTGGCTTCAGCCCCATGATTCACTGAGAACAGGAAAGGCTAAGTGAAGACATGTAATCCATTACTAGAAGAGATGGAGGAGGGAGATGGGGAGGAAGAGGAGGGGAAAGAAGGTAGGTGGGTGTAAGAAGAGTGGACAGGAGGAAAGGAGATAGAGGGAGGTGGAGCGCTGGAGGAAAAAGAGGATTCTGCTCATCTCCCCCAGTTTATCAGAGGATTTCAAAAAGGGAGTGGGAGCAACAGAGTACTCATCTATTCAAAAAAACCCAGCTTTACATAAAAAAGTGTGTACAGTTTGGCACAAAAGAAAAAAAAACGACTATACAATTTGCACATTGTACAAAGGTTCAAATTTTTATGACTTTGGGTTGAAATAGGGGCTGCACGGTGGAGCAATGGTTAGCGCTGCAGCCTCACAGCAAGAAGGTCACATGATTGAATCCCAGTTTGCCTGGTGTGTCTTTCTGAGTGGAGTTTGCATGTTCTCCTTGTGTATGCAGGGATTATTTTCAGGTACTCCGGCTTCCTCCAACAGTCCATATACATGTTTATCAGGTTAAGTGGTGATTCTAAATTACCCCTATATGTGAATGTGTGTGTGTGTCAGCCCTATGATTGGCTGGCAACCAGTCCAGGGTGTACCCAGCTTCTCGCCCTCAGACAGCTGGGATAGGCTCCAGCTACCCATAACCCTGAACAGGATAAGCGAGATGAATGAATGACTAAGAATATAGTTGACTGACAGACAGGCACATTGTAAATGTTAGAAAACAGGCTAAAGGCCTACCTCATAGTGGTGTGCGATTCTGCAAAATTTGGTACCAATCCAATACCAGGTAAATACGGGGACGGTTTCGTCGATACCAATACCAATACTTTTTACATAGAAAAGCAACTTGTCGAAATTAATCAAGGATAACAAACAACTACTAAAACTAACATTCATGCATGCACGGCAAGCAGTGCACGTCTGAGTGCCATGACTGAACAGCTACACTCACAGTAGAACTGGAGAGGAGGGAGCGGGGGGGGGGGGTAGAATACGCATGAGTGAAGTTGGGGAGAGGAGAGCACATAGAGAAGAGACAGTAGAAATTTAGGTATCGATATTATCACGCAAGTATTGATCAATACCAATTGATCTGCCCAACTGTACCGCCTCGACTTGACCTCTTTGCCTTTTTTTTAGGTAAGTTTGTTAGCATTTGTAAAATGGTGAGACACACTGGGAGGCTTTAAAACTCTATTTCAGATACTAATTGGTGATGCCACTGGGACTACAGCATGTTCTAAGGGTATTTCAATCAACAGTTGCTACTGAAACTCTCCACCTCTGTAATAAAACAAAATACAATTTCCGAAGTACTCTACCATTTGCCTAAAAGATTACAAACGTTTAACATGGATAGGATGCAAACTTCTTGATCCTGACACTGAAGTTTAACGCAGGTGAGTCAGCCATATTTGTTACCATCAAAAATGTTCATGGTTTTTTGTACCAGACTCAACTTTCTTAGCAGAATGACTTGCACCTCCTGTGTCTATATGTCCTCAGATAACCAGAGAGACAGTCAGACTGACACCCTCTAAGACCTGTAATGCCACCCAAACTTTGTCTCCTTTGCTCCATAGACCCCTTGCTGCTGTGTGGCAAGTTGTCTGTTTTTATTTATATCAACAGGGAGGAGAGGTGGAGAAAGCTGAGATGATGAGGAGGAGGGATATCACACACCCACCCAACACATACTAGGACACGGCACTCCAGAGACGCACTGCACCTGCTATGGCCCCTGGCACGCAAGGCTCATCTCCACAAACACTTCATATATTATGGAGACACACACACACATCATATATTATGGAGACACGCACAGACACACACACAAACACACACACGCACACACACACACACACACACACACACACACACAGAGGCATGTACACACATCAAATTCATGTCATTGCTTTGCGTCTTGTGTATTTATTCGTTGCCCTTGTCTTGCAGATACACTTTGTCCATTCAGTTAAAAGGCTGCTGAAAACAATAATAATTGAATTTTAGGCCATGGTTTGTTTGTCTGGGACTTTGTGAAATCTTGAAGTGCCACCTAAGATTAAGATCCATTTCAAGGAAGATCCTAGACTGAACAGTACAAAGTAGCCTTGTGAAGAAAATGAAGATTAAAGCTGCAGCTGATAAACGTTGCCCTGGTTTTTAGCATAAATCTTATCCTGACTGTGAGTCTTTGTTGTAACAAATAACTAACACAAACCCCCTGGCAGCTGATCTAGGAATAGAAATTTTATCTTTTTTTAAAAAAATCTGATTTACAATGCAAATGATGTAGTACAATTTCTGCTGTAGTAACTGATGCTTTGTATGAAGAGATTATAGTTACTGCTAATTCTTGTCTCTTGTTATGCTTTTAGTATGGAAAGAAAGAAAGAAAGAAAGAAAGAAAGAAAGAAAGAAAGAAAGAAAGAAAGAAAGAAAGAAAGAAAAAGATTCATACATTAACAATTATGGTAAAATAATAAGACCAGCGTGTAAATACATAAATGCAACAAACTGTTAGTTTATTGGTTAAAAAAGTTCACATATCTGCTGTTACTTAAGAAATGCTTTAACTTTTGTGAAATATCTTCATGTTAAGTTTGTTTCAGTTGCCAGTCCGCCAGTGAGAACCTTTTATAGAAAAAGCCAACTGACCTTGTGAGACCTTATGCCATTTTTAGAGTTGCCACTAGCTGTTCCCCTGGTGTTCCTATCGCTGTCGTGCCTGTTGGAAAATGTGCTTGAAATGTCTGTTTTTAAATTTTGCAAACATTCAAAAGTCAGTTCAAGATGCAAGAATTTAATTAATCATCAAATCTGAGAAAATTACATTGTTTCAGTAAGAGACGCCATCGCCTGGATTATTTTCTCCATTATTTTCAAGGCTTGATAAAACAAATTATATTCATACCACTGGTTTTAGTTGCTCATGAAGGTCTTGACTTTTATACATTGATTCCAGTCTGTTTCTTTAACACTCTTTAAAAGTGCTTTTAAGTCTTAAATCAAAGATCAGTTATGCGATGAGGGGAAACCAGGTCCAAGAAATGCATTAAATGCATATTAAACTCCTCATGTGATAAATTTGACAACTTTTTGAATCCTCACACACTATTTTGCCAGCAGCCATGTTGCTGTTGTTTCAAATCAGTGGTTACCACATTTGGAGAAGAGGGAAGTATGAAGGGTTGGCAGATGCTACTAAAGCTGTAAAATGTTTTCATAATCTGCAACTTCGTTTGATAACCATTTTTTTCTCCCAGAATGAGATTTGTAACTGATGGTTGCCAACCTGGGTAGTTTTTCTACAAACTCAATAAAGCTTGTGGAATGTTACTGAATCACAGTTGCTCATCTTCGCCTAAAGAGAGATAGGGAGCAGCAGTTGAACAACCAATATCAGGGTCACTTACAAGTACATTCCGGGCACCCGTGTGATTAACACCACAAACCACTCCAGTGATGATACCACTAAAAGTTAACAAGCCATGTAAGGGCAGGACAGGACAAGCAACAATGACTGTTTGTTAGCCCATTGTTAGTGAGTTTCCCTCACTGAAAAAGCTGGAGAACAAACTTTTACAGTCTGTTACAACAGCATCAATCCACCACTCAAATAACCATGCCTGTAACTGAGCATTAATTTAAGCCTTAATATGTCTTTAACTGGTGACTCATATATGAAATCACCCCTGTATAGTCCGCCCTTGCTGTATGTTTATTCCAACAAGTTTCATTGCAAGTAATGTTGTCATCAGCTAACTGTCCTGTTCAAAGGCATCAAGGGTGATGATAATTCCAACATGCAGTCTCTCGATCAGCCTGTGCATCAAGTTGCATTTTACGAAGTGACAACACTGAACCCGGGCGGTGCATTAAAGAGTCTGATTGTCGTCACTGCTAAAATGCTGACAGCTTTATCTTGAATCTTGGATTCAAATGATGCCACATTCTATTTAGGAACCAGTACTGCTGTGAACTAGTCCACTGCAGCTTTAAATGAAAAAAAAAACAATGATAAAAATCTTTGTGCATACGCTGGGTGTGGTTAAATGGGTAAAAAGGATTTCTTTAATCAGTGTATTTCTTTCTCTTCCCTCAGAATATGGTTGTTTTTACATTTCTGGCAGATTCTGTGAAAGGTAATTACCTGTTTGGAAAGTTCAGGTTATGTGGAGGATTGAGTCAACTCAGTGGGATGGAGAATGGGAGATGGGGGATAGTTTATTTGTCAAACATAGTTATTACCTCTGTCAGGCCCCTCTTTTGAAATCCAAGCCTTTTGACTCACTGATGGCTGTGTAAAAGCAAAAGTGTTTTCGTAGTCAATTTAAGCCTCAGAGAACTCAAACAATAAACAATCTGCTGGAAAGCTAATATTTTCGAGATGATATATTTATTTAAAAGGCAGTTTTGGACGAGCTGGAGATTATTTGTGTGATCAAAAAGCACTTTTAGCTGCTCAGCCTGCAGCGCTTTTAAGTCCAACCATGTTCAAATAAATATGGAAAATGGCCTGAAGTTTAAAATCACACGCAGATGATGAGGCCTGATGTGCACAGTCACGCCGTGGGAGCCCATGTGCTCACTGCAGGAATACAAATGGAGTTTTTAATTATTTCTGACTAAGGTCTTGGGGCTTGGTCTGGGTAAAGTCAATTAGGAGACTAGAGGAAACAGTGAAGGATTGTCTGTGGAAAAGGGCTGCAACTCTGTGTGCACTTTATGCAAGACTACCGGTGGATACTTTGTGTCTGCATGAGCTTTTCTGTCTGTGTGCTGGTGTCTGTGTGTGTGTGTGACAGGGAGTGAGTGCCCTTTGAGTTTGTGGAAGAAAATGTCATATGGCATATCTGATTACTTGTTGTATTTTTTATTTTTTTTGCCACAGTATTTACCCCCCCCCCCCCCCCCTCCTCCTCCTCCTCCCAGAAACTGAAAGGCCAAGCTGCTGCAAAAGTATTTGGAGATTGAAATCAGACCCAGAAGTCTGGTCAGACTTGGAGCTGAAACAGAGAGAAAAAGCAATGCCGCGAAACCAGCTCTTTGGTTTTATGTGACTTATGTGGTGCTTGAATTTCACCCATTGTTTTGCATAGTCAAAACAGTGTTTCGGGATAAGGAGGAAAGCAGTCAGTAAAATTTACAGTGCTGGGACTTTATACCGAGAATGGTTTTCAGTGCAACATGTTGTCCAGTGGGCACTTCATCACTTCTTTGTGTTCCTACACTTTTATTGTATTTGGCATTTACAGTAGTTCTGAATCTGATGTACAACACTGGAGAAGCAGTCAGAGAGTAATAAAGGAAGTGCCTTCATGCTGAGCAGTGGAGCTTCGCCTTTTTTTCTTGAATTTGTATTGTGAATTAAAAGTTCTGATTTATCTCTTTTCCTGTTTAATAGCATTCTCTGCAGTACAGTTCTTCACTTGAAAATGTGATCGCAAAATCTGGCATTAACATATGAGTAAAGCTGATCCAAATCTAGTTTGAGCAAAGCTCAATCACAGAGAAAAATCTCTGGAAATTAGAAAAAAATATTATAAAGACCCAATTTTCTTTACAAACAACACATAATTTTCTAAACAATACTTGTAAATGACCTAGTGTCACACTTGACACAGACAATACTAAAAATGTTAAAAAAGTGAAGTGAAGTCAAGTGAAATCTGCAGAGCTTTTTGTTTTATACCATTTATACTTCATATATTTCCAATGCAGTGCTGTTATTAATAATGAGGTCCCTAAGGCTTGCATGCTGACTGTGTGGTAGTTGTTACTAGCAACTATTTAGCCAGACTGAAGTCCCTGGTGGCTCCTAGAGTTCCAAATAGAAAGCACTGCAGCACAGCACACATTTCACTAAGCTGTTGTAAAAGTAGAATATTACCCCACTGTGAGTGAATCTGTGTTCAGACAGGTGTACTTATGCATTTGAGCATAGGTGTGTCAGTATAACTGCTGCACAATTTAGAGACTTGGTAATGTTTACATGAATTGTTTTGTCTGTATTCCTGTGTTGCATCTATTCTGGTTATATACTAAAGGGTATCAGCAAGTCTACATGTACATGTGACCTTTCCTTCAAAGATCTGCATAGATGTGTTTTTTTGTTTGTTTGTTTTAATGCATGTGAACACGCAGGTCGGCTGGTGTTTGTCAGAGGCTACTTCCCCCTCTTCTGGAGGCCCTTTTCAGATTCCTGTTTGAAGTGATTTCGGCTCTGTAGTTTGGCTTTATTTTTGTGACAAACCAATTTTAATAGCTTATTTTTCATTCTGCATGAAAGAAAACAGTTTTAATCTTTTATGCTTAGTAGTGACTGCCCGTTTCTTTTTCATTTCATTGTTGGGGGGATTCCTCGTCTGATGTATTTTTTTACAGAACCTTAGAGTTCTATTTGCTCATCAGTTAGAGCTGGGAAGAACATCACAACTACGTTCCAGTCGCAAGTTGGAAACATTCGATGAGTTTTAAGCCATAAGTTACTGTTGTTATTAGCCTAAAAATAAACTTCATACACATTAGCTTTAAAATCACAGGCATGCACTTGTCTGATTTTATCTCAGACCAGCTTTCTCTTTCCCACCTCCCATATCCGGGCCAAAAATGACTCCTCCCCTTATTTCCACTCTGTTGTGCACATCTGGCCGTGGGCTTGCTCTGGTCTGACTCTGGGCAAGGCAGGTCTGCCTGGGGCTCTTTTGAGAGGAAGCTTCTGCTCACCTGCTCCAGTCCTGGTGGGATGAGGCAGAGAGAGGAGCAGAGGAAAACCAGGAGCTTTAGAGATGGAACAAGAACTCTACTCTCTGACTATGAATTTTATTTAACGTCATGTTTTCACAAATTTGTGCAATTTATGTAGATATGTCAAATATATAAAATGAGACAAAAATATAATTCTGTTGAAAGCTATGAAACAGGATTTCATTCATTCATTTTTGAGATAAACATAAGGAACTTGTAATTTAATATAAAGGATGAGTGCTCTGTAAAAAAAACAAATAATAATAATCTCATCATGTCCTCATACCAATATTTTCTACTGATTAGTTTCTTATCTTTCCACATGGTTCTCCGTGCCCCCCACAGCCCAAGATACATGAGCAGCAAGATCCATTGCAGCAATAGGGTTATCAAGTGTGCCCCACAACACCTTAGAGAGGCCAAACAGCTCTGGCATCCCAAAGCCACCACCCTCTGTGCCAGCTCCTTCTGTCCATCGTATAACAGAGCTGTCACACCAAGGCTCTGGTCATGCAGTCACCAGAAAGTTACAACATCAGTACTAGCTGCTCTACCACAGGGCCCCCCAGTAACCCCTACAACCCAAAACACCTCAAAGACTCTGAAGCATCAGGTTAGAAAAAGGACATGGAAGGCAGAGCTGTGTCACAACTAGTTTGAGCTGGAGCTCATCCTGCTAGGTTAGGCTGTATGCTCTACTTGCCCCTTTTATTCAAATATTTTTTTTCTTCCTATGTGTGATTACAACTACTTTCAGTGATCCTAGTTAACATATCAAAGTCTTTACTTGAATGCAAACTATATGCATTTGTCATATGGCACTAAAGAGTTATTATACATCAGTCTTACTTGGAATCATGTGATGACTGGGATCCTATAATGAAAGGAATTTAGTTTGTACCTTATATTTAAACATGCCCCTATACCTGTAATTTAAAAAAGAGTTTGACAAAGAAAATGTTCAATAAGTTTCACTTAATGTTGGTATTTTCTTCTGTAATGTGTTTATGACTCTAAAACAAATGTTTATTTTATGAGTCTAGTCTTGGAGTATAAGTTTATAAAAGGTGAGAGGGACACACTGAGAACAATAAAGAAGTAAAGTAGTCAGCAGGTAGCCAATGAAATGATGGAGAGAGCATAAAGAGAAAGAAGGGTGTTGTTTGGCATGAGATGGTTAGGTTGTGAAAAAATAAGTACATGAATGCCACAACATAGTAAAATAGATGAACTGCATGCACCCACCCCAAGACCACAGCAATGTCGACTTTTACGACAAAATGGAAACTCCACTTTCTCTTAGATTTATTTCCTCAAGTGCAACAGTTCCCTCCCTCACACTCTTTCGCTCACTTTCCCAGTTTTAATCTAATTTGTTGTGGTCAAGTTGCTGGCCATAAACAAAGCACACACGAGAGATTGATGATGCAAAGGCACACCCTCTCTGTCTATTGTGTGATCATTTTCAAAAAGCCATGAACTGTCTGCTTGTTACAGAGACGGTGATGTAGCGATGGGATTTTCTCAAGAAGCAGAGCGAGTTAGCTCTGTGCTTTGTTTCATGGAGGGGTAGGAGGAACTGTTGAAAAGTCCAAGGGAGATGTTTGATGATGTGATGGGAGAGCTAAATGTCAATGCACGCTTACACAAAGAGAGAGAGAGAGAGAGAGAGAGAGAGAGAGAGAGAGAGAGAGAGAGAGAGAGAGAGAGAGAGAGCATGAAAAAGTCCTCTTATTAAGCACATTCACAAACAATAACATTCAGAAGAATGCACTTGCAAGTTGTAAGCATATCCATATGTGCCAGTAAAGAACTTGCACACACAACACACAGACAGACAAAACTATAAACCACTTTCTTTGTCTCAGAAACACTCAGTTCTGTGGTAAACCCACTGATGGACAACACACACCAGGGAGTGCTGACCTTCACCACAGACACAACATCACTTCATCGACCACCTCAAATTTGCTGCAGGCTGAATAAAAGGTGAAGGTGGATGCAGACAGAGCAGACACAAAGCAATCCAACGCAGCCATACTACTAACCATAGCCTTAGACGGGGAGTCAGAAATGAAGAAGTAAATTTAACATTCTATCTGGTACAAACCAAATGTCCCCTTTCTCCCTTTATTTTGCTTGGTAAGGATTTTATCAGTGGAAAAAACTGTGGCAACTGAATCTAAAACAAATGTCAGGTCCCAAAAACAAATTCTTCACATACGACTGTTAAGAGTCTCTAATAGGAGCCAATACAAGTTAAAGCAACAAAAAAGAAAGTTAAAAACATGCTTTCACAAAATAATGTCATAAGCGTACTGATCAGAGTAAACTAGCAGTGTATTTGAGGAACTATGAGGCCTTTCAGGCTGGTTTAAAACAGGCATCTCTATTTCTTACATACTGACATATTCTAATTCCAGAGTTCAAAGGCATTAGTTTACAAAGACTGAGGTATTCATTTCCAGTTTTATGGTCCTGGTGGTTAAATCGGTACAAAAACACTCAAAAACATGTTTCAGCACCTTCTTTTAATGTAAATGTGCTTCCTTTTTTTCCATGACACCAACCCAACTGGTCTCAGTTTGACACTTATGTATCACCTGACCTTTCATATCTGCAGCTGCTGCATTCAACCACACACACACACACACACACACACACACACACACACACACACACACACACACACACACACACACAGCTCTTGCTGCGGATGGATCCTTGTTCTCCAGGGGGCCATTTAAATGGTCACGCCTTCCCCTCTTTGCCACTGAAGCCATGCCACTGTCTGTTTCACATTTAACATGCCGATGATAACCCCCCCCCCCCATCTCTCTCCCTCTTTTACACACACACACACACTGACACACACACACATTCTCACAGTACACTCTCTCACATGTAAATGCTTACAGTGACATTGCCTGTTTCACATTACATATACATGCATGTGCATGCATAAACACGTACAGTACATTCATCCAATACTAACTGACAAGCATACAGACAGACAGACACACACACACCCACACACACAAAATAGCTCTGCCCCTGTCTGTTTGACATTAAAGCGTGTGAGTCCCTCTGCGCCAGGAGGCAGTTGTTTATGTAGATATAAACTATTGTTCTAATTACCCCATATGTAGTCCCCCAAATACAATGACACTCTCTGATGAATATTTAACAACTCAACTCGTACACACCCATATGCATAATAATGAAGTGTGTGTGCATGCCATTACTCACTGCCTGATTAGAATTGATCATACACATACAATATGAAGGTAGCTAATTCTCTCTCGTCTTCTAGTGATCCAAACTTTTTTTTTTTTTTTCAAAATTTCCAGACTGTATTTACCGTTTTCCTTTTTTTATTATTTACTAAATGCAAGCTACATCCTTACCAGGCAGCAACGAAGCAATGAAGCAGCAATGAAGCCAATGCAGAAGTGTTAATGCTGCAGATCACTGAGTGTCTGCTCGGGACTGGATGCAGAAGCACCGGAAACCACACAAACATCCATTTAAAATCACATTTCTGTAAAAATAAACATGTTACTGCCTGGTTTAAAAAAAAACAAAAAAAACCAAAACATTTTGGTCTGATTAGCTTATTTCTGTAATGGCGCATGCTGTACAGGGTTATTTTTCTTTTTATAACTTCTTAGTTTTGAAGATGTTAAACTGTGAATGTGCCCAAGAGAAAGAATGGCTATTTTCCTTTGTAAATGTATATTTACTAATTACTATTATTTGTTTGCAGTTATAAGGATTGTGGGATAGTGAATGAAGAGACCTTACAGAAGTGCGACACAAGTAATGGGAACTGATGACAGCTTCCTGTGGAGAGAGGAGAGAGGTGGTAAAGAATCCATCTACTCCTGTGCTGGCCCTACACAAACAAACAGAAAAACAAATTTAAATGAGGTGTTTCATTTCTAATACCTTGAATGATACCAACATGTTTTTAAGCAAACAAATACACAGACAAAAAAAAATAGTGACTGAAACCCTCTTACCACATTTAAAATGCTAATTTAATTAGCATTAGCTCAGCAGTTTTGCAAGCACTTCATCAGCAGCTGCTTTACTATTCTTTTTGATCCAAAAAGTAAAAATATGCACATGATGGTACCACACCTAATTTTCACCAACAGCAACCAAGCCCTCTCTTCATCAAACGAAGAGTCAAAAGTTTATTCAGATGCTTCAATACTAAGAATTATGAAATAATTCTGTGATTGCCTTAAGATTTCCTCTTGTAAAAGAAATTCAAGTGCAGAAATAGTCAGTAAGCTTCTTTACCATCAAACACTGTTTTGCTTTCACTTTATTGACATACTGAGCTGAAAGAACTAATTTAAATGCATCAGTTTTGTTCAATTAACACACCAAGATAGTCACTTGATGGTGTTTTCTGCTGTATTTCATCCAGATATGCATAAATAACTTATCACTTCATAATAACTCTCATCTGAGGTTTCTTTATGTTGAAATTGGTGAAATCTAAACTTGCATTTAAAACCTTAAATGCAAACTGTGAAAATTAAAACATTGCAAATGAGTGTTGATGGGAAAAATCTGTCACTAACAATGTGCCAACCATTCAACCTCACTCACACACAGATATAGATCAACACATTCTGGCCCAAACGCTCATATATCAAGGCATACCTGCAAACAATATTTATAAACAAGCACCTAGCATGCTTCATATTGTTTTATGTACATTACTTGCTGTTTCCATCTGCTATAATGCACCTCATACATGATCCACCATGTTTGTTTGAACTGGTCAATGAAGGGTCAATGAAGACGAAATATCATTGCCACAATCTTTCTTCACTGCATTAAATCAGCTTACATCAAAGTCCAGGAAAGAGAAAATAAACTCCCCTTTGTGTAAGATGAGTGGGAGAGAAGGGAGGAGATAAGCTGCACTTTTAACTTTGTCGTTCTGTTAAGATTAATCACTTTCAGCTTGTGGGAAAATGTACCAGTTCTTAACATTTAAGTGAGCAGCAGGAACCAAACTCAAGAATTAAAAGGATCTTACCTCTGGAAAAAGTCCAGTATTACAGCGATGTTTAAGTAAAATGAAACGGTACGGACACCAACACTCTGCAGAGCAAAAATGAACTTTACCCTTTCCTGTAGTAGAGTGTGTTTATCCAAGGAGTACTGCAACTCATGGAGAGAAATGGGAATCAGAGTATTTCATTCCTCAGTAACAAGGAGGAGTTACTCTTGACAACAATTTTAACAATACTGAGCCAGAAATCCAGAGAGAGATAGCCCCAAAAAATGAGTCACTGAATCACGGCTGAATAAGTTCAACCAAGCCCTCCTGGTAGCATTCAGTCTTTTGAGTTTATGATATCGCTTCTGCATGAAATTCAATAAGCTGAAGGACCCAGGCTTGCTCTGCTGGAACTGAGCCAGTTCTTCACTAAAACACTGATACATAACGATTCAATGAGAAATGAGGATTGTCATTTTTAGAGTATCAAGCAGGGTTTCATTTTAAACAGACCTTATTCTTTACTTTATCTAATAAAACAATGCCTTTATTTGATTTATAGCTCAAATAATTTAACTATTGTGTTCTCTGGGATATTTGCAGGTTATGGATATGCAGCATTTGGCTAAGTTTCTTCAAGCTCCCACTAGAATAAACATTGTATGGTTGAGTTATCATCACCTGATAATACAGCAAGAGACATTAAGGGAAGAAGAGAATGATATAGCGACAACACACATGGTCGGCTCATTCAGCAGCTGCAGTGGTGAAGGAATATGCAAAGTTGCTGAAAAGCCTGTTCCCTGCCAATAAATAACAATCACATAGAGGTCACTGATATTGCAAAATAATAGTAAGATAGGGGGGCAGAGATGCAGAATTCAACAAACCTGACAGCAAACAAACCCACTGCTCTGATCCTTCACCTTGTAACTCAGTTCAAACGACACTATAGAGCACTGACATGGTTCCCCTGGTGAGCCACCTCGGGCATAGAGGCACACTGTTGGTGGATTTGTAAAGAGGGCGTAGACATGGTGTATAGAGTGGAGTCAGGCCCAGAGGGAAGAACAGGCCTGCCCTCCTCTGCTCCACCACCTCCCCGGTGACCTTTCACAGAATACAGTACGGTAGATATTACAGCTCAGCTCCTATCTCACCAGGCTCTTAAAGGATCAAATAAGCCCTGGACCTGGTACACACACACACACACTCACACATACACAATGAGTGATTGTACTGATATAAAAATATGTCCCGCATGCATCTAGAAATATTCCCCCCCTGGAAAGTAAAGTGGAATTTAATTGTACAGAAATGCACACAAACAAGCATAATGAGCATTGCAAAAGGTACTTAATTGTATGAATAAACACATAAAACATCTTTGCAAGTGCCCACAGACAAGCAAATGAAAGTCAAAGTGCCTACACATACACACTCAACATATGCACCTCACACACCTGCACCAAAACAAAATCACTCCAATTACATGGCTTCTTTGTTTTTACCGCTCTACCTCAGTGCAGTCCTGAGGGGCCAAAGATGGGAGCGATAGAGAAGAAGAAGATAAGAGGATGAGAAGAGTGCCTGGAGCCAAAATGAGTTGGTTTTCAAGAACAGAGTCATCCAAGCTGCCAGTCCTTGTCTTTTTCTTTTAGAAAAAGTTAATCCTCATCCCTCTCCCAGCAGATATGATCCCTTGTCTGCAGGAAACGACCTGCATGAATAGAGGCAGGTGAAATGTCTGCGGATTCTATCATAGGAGAAGCGATTGGATTCCACAATGCAGAGATGAGCCTCTTCTTTTCATGGGCCAGCAGAGTTATCTTTCCCAAAGCCGGTCCAGTGATCACAAACGGACCTCTGGTTGCTCCTCTGTAATGTGTGTGCCAGGGTGAAATGTGAGCGGAAGAACATCTGTGTGAGTGCGCTTGTTACAAGCTTACAGATTACAAAGCCATTCGAGCACATTTTTCTGTCCTCTGCTACAGAAAGTAGGTTTTTGTAGTGAGCTGGCTACTACTTTTACAAGCAGGTTTATAGATAATGTGCTGTTTTGTGAGACCTGGCTATGCCAGATACCTGACACAGTGAGTAAGCAGAAGTGCAAAGACAATACTGACTGAAAAGGCTTGAGCTGAGAATTGTAAGCTGTGCTCAGGGCCTTGCAAGGCGTTTACTCTCTAAGGTCTTAGGATGAAACACAAAAGTATTGTTGCGTTTACAAACAGTGTGTTAGCTGACCTAAAACGCTGTTGTTGTTTTTTTAAATGCCTCCAGTGGAATTTTTTCGAAATACTGCAGCCACTGTTGTGTGTAAACAGCAAGTCGGAGTTATCAGTGGAAATACTGACGAAACGCTCGGCTTTGCGTATGTGCATTCCACTTTCATTGTGGGAACTTTTAGTTGCCATGCATAAACCGGACGACAACAATGGTCCATAGCTGACAATAGTGTTGTGCTTGTGCTGCTGAATCTGCCTTTCAACAGAATGTGCATCTGTTGCACTTCTTCTGCACTCAGATAAGATGAGTTCAATATATACGCCAGATGTTCAGCCCACCTCTACTCAAGACTCCAAAATTGAAATTGAGACATGTAAAATTATAAATACAACAAGAACATTTGAAAGTAAAATGCTGTACAACCATTGCTAACATTTCTTGAAAATGGACTTTTAGCATACTACATGCATGCTACAGTGATTTCAGTCCCTAAGTGTTTCCTTGTTAACAGATTTTTTTGCCTTTTCAAGTGAAACGCTGTGAAATGTTGTCGTTTAAATGGGGCCTAATACTCTAACTCTTTACTTGGATCTAAGAGCGTGGTCACACTGGCCAAACGTTCTGTGCTTCAGCCCTTAAGTCCACTTCATTTGGCCACTGTGACCACAAGCATTCAGTGCTTGGGCGTGACACAATTCACTTCTTTGGCATGCTTTGGAGAGGTGTGCTTCAACATTAAACACTTCATGCATGAGCACGAGTATGCGGACACTATTGCCGTGACCGCTCCTCTTGACAGTTATTTTAAGCAATAATGCCGGTGTTAAAGAAATGCATTGGACCAAAACAACATAACATGAGCCAAAAAGTTATTAAAGTCTTAATCCTGTTCTCTGTGTCTCATTGTGGTGACATGATGAGGCTGCGCTGCATGTAAACAGACACTTTATCGTGACACAGGTGGGCCGTGCCTATGCCTAAATTGTGTTAACCAAACAACACACACACACATACAAACACGATTAATCCAAAATGTGGCATTGGAAATGTGTAAGTTGACAACAAGATTTGTGGATATTCAGACAAGATCATAGTCACTGGTTGCCCATGTTTACTCAGCTTAAATGACTAAAAGGAACCTTTCAATGTTTTAAATAATTGCTAAAAAATGAAGAAAGATAAAAGTTTTAGAGTCAAACAAAATGGACACAACAGATTAACATTAACATTATTTTGAAGAATAAAAAGTAAATTTACTCAGTATGCAACAGCCTTCACTGTTCTACTATTCCCACTGTGTATGTTGACACATAAAGGTGCTTGTGTGTGTGTGTGTGTGTGTGTGTGTGTGTGTGTGTGTGTGTGCGCGTGCGTGCGTGTGTGTGTGTGTGACCCCTCATATGATCATGTTCAGCAGCTGTGATGGGGCCCTTGTGTTTGGGTGGTCTAACACCCACCCATGCATAAATTACCTTACTCTCCTGCTGCTGCTGTGTGTGTGTGTGTGTGTGTGTGTGTGTGTGTGTGTGTGTGTGTGTGTGTGTGTGTGTGTGTGTGTGTTGTTTGGGTAACACAATTTGTATCGTAGGGTTTTTGTACTCAACTACCAGCAGGACAAAACTATGGACTATACATTCAGATGTTCGTGATTTAAATTCTCTGAGTCCAGTTATGAGTCAGATTACTAATACTTAATAAAATCTAATGCAACGGATGGAAATGTGAGTAAACCAACCTATACTGCCAACCCTGCAGCTTTTATCTTGAAAAGAATTTTGTACAAAGTTTTATGTGGGTAGCCACCTGTATTCCTCATGGTGATTGTGCTGCATTATGTTCATGATCAGAAAATTCTATCCAGTATCTACAAATAAAATGAGAATTATGTCAGACTTTGTTTTTGATTATGACACAAAATGAGAAAGAAAAATGCAAGCTCAGATAAGACAAACAAACCCACACATGCTACCTAAAACATAATTCACTGCATATTTTTTCTGAGATTTAATCATTCCCCCGAGTATAAAAATTACTGTTTTATCTTTGGCTATTATATGTAATTGTTGCCATTGCTCTTATAATCAGTGGCCAGAATCTGTGCATGTTTCTGAGTGTTTTTAAGTGAATGCACCCACAAATGCCTTAGTGTGTTTTTAAGTTCGATGTCTGCACTAAATATACATGTGAATATACAAAAAGTGCCTGCATGTTGACACAAGTGAAACAAATGGGGCACATTTAGGAGGTGTGATTGCATATCATAGCCCTCTAGTACACTTAATATTGGTCAATATTAGTAAATTTGCAGAATTTCAATAGGCACAAGTGTCACATTCATAGACTGTAAAAACATGAATAAAGTCTAAGTGATGTCACCCACTAAAAGCTGTTACAGCTGTGGCCTGTAATTCCTGCTGTATTTCATGTCTTGAATGATATTCTAATATGGACTGAGATATGTGCCACCAAAAAAATTTTATACTGAATTTGAAAACCATGATCTGAAATTGAATTGAATGTTTTTAAAAATGAATTTTTTTTATAATACCGGTATATTCTTTTTAACCTACTTGAAAATTCAGCTCTCTATTTCTTGAATTCAAAAATACAAAATTTCAGTCCACAAAATTCAGATTCAGTTTTACAACCACTTTCAGTCCAGCTTGATGTGACTATTAAGTCATCTACATCTGTGAGGAAGAGTAAGTCAAGAGGAGTATTCTAGTTTTTCGGTCCCCACAGGTTTTACAGAGTGTATTACAGCGATATAACATTGAGTTAGTTATGTTATGCTGTTATGCTTCTCCAGGTATTGTAGCTCAGCAGTTCGGTAAAAAGCTTGCCAAGACCAAGAGTAGATGGAATACTAGATGGCTCACTTCAGTCAATAACACATAAAACAATACAACCGTTAAAGCTGCGTGAACTATCTTTGTGAGATAAACAATAATAGATGCAACTGTTAATTTATATGTATATTGTTATTTATTAAAAGACTATTAGACAGCGTTTTAAAGTTGTGTAGGTTGCATCATTGTGAAATAAAGATATATGCAACTGTTAACTCCATAGAATTTATGTAGAATGGACAGAGTATATATATATATATATATATATATATATATATATATATATATATATATATATATATATATATACATATATATATATATATATATATATATATATATATATATATATATATATATATATATATATATATATATAAATAAAAAGCCAACGTATCGGATGTCAGTCATGCCGGTCTAATCACCACCAAGTTTCATGAACTGACATCAGTTGTTTTGACTCTGTCAGAAATGAAATGGAACCATGCTCTTGGCGTCTCGCTAAGGTTAATGTTGTGGCTTCAGAGCCAAATCAAAACATGGCTTTCCACCAAGGCATCCTCTGCAATGCTGAACTTTATGGAAGTCCCAGTAACACTTCCCTCAACGGCTCAAAAGCAAAGTGAGATTTAAAGTAATGTACTCAGCTGTATAGGACAGAGCTCTGTTTGATACTGATACTAAAGATAGAGATTGTATAACTTAATCAAGCATGAAAGAAGGCGATACAGAAACATTCAGGGCCAGTTCAAAAACACTGGAGTTTTTTGTTTGGGGTTTTTTTTTTTCATCTCTTTGCATAGTCTGTCCAATTCCTAAGCCTCATTGGGAGCCATAGCAGCATTGTTATGAAGCCAAGATTTTATGAGCTTTGGCCCTTCACATTGATGAGAGCATCCCTTTATAGTAGAACGGCTTGTTCTTTGCAAACAGCCTTTGGTTACTCTGGTGTTAGCATGCTAGCACAGCACAGCAGAGGAAAACAGAGACCCACAAAATTCTTGAATTCTCATTGGTTGTCTGGAAGTCTGTGAATCAAAGAGAAACCAAATAACTATACAATTTTTTTCTGACATCAATGAACTGAAGAAACATAAAAAGAGAGAGACTAATTTCTGGTGTTGTTTTCAAACCCCATCCCAGGGAACAGATGTTGCTCATTCTGCTCGGCTGGGCCTAGGAAGAGCAACCAAATTGTGCAGTTCTCAGCCCAAATAGCTCATGCACAATTACTCTGCCGGGGATCTGTGTGTGTTGGCATGTTGCTGCAGTCTCCCCCTTTGTTTTCTTAATAATTAGCTTGTGTTTTCACGGGGGCTTTATATGTGTGTGAGGAATCCAGTGAGGCTAGGCTACTTAATGTACTTCCTTGATCTGTCTCTCTTTTCTCACCTCCGTCTCCTACACAGCTTGTCTCTCCCTTCCTGACATCTTTGCTGTATCCCTCCTATGCCCTGGGCTTGCATGATGAATAAGTGAGGGTTCAGGTGATTTTATAGCAGCTCATACTTGATCTGAGAAGCAAAGTAAAATGATGAAAGTGGCACCATTTTTGCATCATTGGCCTAACGCTCTCCTGGAAGGTTTGTGAATTCTTGACAGGATCAAAGCAGTAACAAAGGTGGGTGGTGGGTGGCATTCAGACTGTGTTAATGTGGAATTAATTGCAGTACGGTTCAAGCAAAGAGAAAATAAAACGTAGATTACCAACATTATTCCAAAGGAAAAAAAAAAATCTCCCTTTATCTCGCAAAGTTTCACAAGAAAACATAAATTTTCCTAATGTTACTACTCAAAAAAGTCATTTCAGATTAGACGTATACTACAGTGCATTTTCCCCTGACTTTGTACCACGTCCACTTAATGAGTGCTCAACAAGAACTCTGCAGTGAATCACACTTCCGCTATAAACATGTCAATCAATAGTGGCTGTGTTTGAACAGCGGTCAATACGCTCCGTGTGAGCCAATTTCATTGATTTTCCACCTGCTCAGTCGCCTTGATCACCTTGACCCTTTGGGATCTGTTCAATAGCCTCTGTTTAATTAAACTAGACCGAGGACACCCATTTAACAAAACACACAGATAGACAAAAAGACAGTCATTCACACACACACACACACACACACACACACACACACACACACACACACAGGCACAGCTACATGTTTCAGAAGTAGCAATTTAAGTGGAGCGTCAAATGTCTTTTTGTTTCTTCATCGTCAGAAATCATTGGTAGGGAAAGTAAATGAATAACTTTGCCTTTTACAGCTGCCCAAGTTCATTTAAGAGAATCACTTCCTGGATTGAGATCAGTTAATGATTAAAAATACAGAGTTTAAAAAGTTTGAGTAGTGTGAGGTCCATATTGCACAGCAAGGAACACACATTTCAGCCAACTTTTCCAAGATTGTTGGGCCAAACGGTCGCCAGTGATCGATCTGTAAAAATAAAACAATGTCTGTGAAGGCCAGGTGGCTGAAAATTAACAGCTCCTGTAGAGCTGCTTTATGTCTGACAGCACAAGACTGTGCAGAGCCAGCCCCAGGTGTGAATGCATGAACCTGTATGAATGTGGTGTTGATGTTTATAGATGAGAGAGTGCATGCTTAGTTGACTTTAAATCAAACACACAATTCCCTCTCTCTCTCGTACACACACATGGACACATACTGAACCATGCAGGCACACACACCCTGTGGATACAAAGACACCTTTGCATGCTAGAAAGTACTGCTGAAAAAATGCAGATATTGACAGGGTGAAATTTCCTGTTTTAACATCAGCAGCTCATATCAATGCACCTGTTACTGTGAGACACTTAACTCAGGATGTTTACCAAAAGAAGAAGCACAAAGACAGGAATCTATAGAAACTGAGATCACAGGTAAAGAATTTGGAGTTGTGGCTTGGCTCTGACTTGCTTCCTCGGCTTTGCGTAGATATCTTCCAATCCTTCAGTGCAAACAGATGTCCAATAACACCAACTTTCTGAGGCTGTTTAGCTTCTAAAACCTGCTTACATTCTCAGCAGTCAACAATAGAGTTAAGAGGCCCTCCATAAATTAACTTGACATATTTTTACAGTAAGAATTTGCCCAATGTAAAAGAGAGAGGGAGAGAGGGAGAGAGGCAGTTTTGATAAATGAAAGGCATTTTATGTATCTTCAATGTACCCGACTTTAAAACTGAGAAAAAAAACGAGAAATAAACCATGAAATATTTTAGGTATGTATAACAATGGCATGATGTCCTCTTGTGGACATCACAGTCTACATAGTAGTAGTAAATATCCTCTTTTACCTCATTAAATTGTAAAAATCTAGTTATAATCCAAGAAATAAGTAGCAGTAGCCAGCGACAAATGTGGAGATATTTAGCCTGCTTAAGCTAACCCTTATAGAGGCGTGTAAAACAATTAACAAAGTTTTTGTCATGTGATACCAAACACAAAGTGAACATTTGTACTTACAGAATGTTTTTGTTGACCTGTCTTTTGCTAAAAAAAAAAAAAAAACCCAGATATAATCTGAAATCAAGAGCCTATACCTTTTTGATGTAAAAGCTGAGTAAAGTGGTCTTCAGTGTTTTGGGTATAGTGCTTGAGTAGCATTCACATAATTGTACGTGCATACACAGGCATATTTTTGCCCCTGGCCCAGGTTGGATGAAGCTGTGGGAATTGGGTCACACCTGCAGTGGCTGGCAGGGGTGATAAACGATGTTGCTTTAAACTTAGGAGACCGTCATTTTTGGGAGCTGCTGTTTACCCTCCATTGAAGTATAATGGGGGCCTTTGAAGGCTGGGGCACGAGGGACAGAGGCTGCCCTCAGTCTGTTATTTTGAAAGGAGGAGAAACTAGCCCTCGATTAGCTAATGACACATTCTGCTTCGATTTGCCATAATAGGACTGAGCAGGCCTCTGACATTAGAACTGGCATTTCCTACTCTGGCTGCTTCAAAAAGTTTCTCACAGTTTTCACTGGTCAAATCAAATAAGTCAGTCTTACACACTCAGATTTGCAGATTTTTTTTTCCTCTGAAAAAGTTTCCCTGGGAAAAAATTAACTGACATACATTTTTCCAAGATGTCTACATGCTCTTAACAAGTGTTAACATTCATTCTCCGAACACAGCCCCTCAAACTAAAAGATACCTGTGCGGGTCTCCCTCTCCCTCACTAAAATTGGGACAGCTCACACTCTTCAGTCATCACCTGCCCGACAGATTCTTTGACAGAGCTTGGGGTATAAGAAACCAGAGCTACCTTTTCATGCTAGTTTGAAGACGTCATCAGAAGAAAGTCTCTTACCACCTCTCTTATCAGATGAGGCTGCGTATCTGGGTGCTCCTCCTTATTTGTCTTTTAGGCCTTGAAGTGATAAAGGGATGCAAGAATGAAAGTCTAGACTGCAGCTGTCTTGGTATGAAGCATTCCATGTCTTCACTGTGAGCACTGTAATCTCTCTCTTTCACACACACACACACGCTCATGCGCGCAATTATATGGGTATGCACATGCACAAAAAACAGCCAACTGATGTTAATCCAAGCATGCTGTGGCTGTGTATTAGATCATAATTAGTCTGTACTGCCTGCAGCAGACAGAATGTAGAACATCCATTTATATTATTATTATTATTATTATTATTATTATTATTATTATTATTATTATCTTCAGGTTTTGTTGGGAGATTTATGCAGCTAATAATACAAGCAACCTTTATTGAATGTCTTATATCAGCTGTCTTTCAGGCCTTCAGAGTCAGCTCAATAAATTTTGATTGTACACTTATTGAAGACTGATATTCATCATGGCCAGTTTAAGGGTTCAATATACCCAATTGGCAAAAAAGCATACCAAACCTAAAATAAAAATAGCAAACCTAATGACTTCGACGCAATCCTGGAGTACTGTTTTTTTTTACCTACCAATCAACAATAATATCTTTTGTCATCTCAAAAAAAAAAAAAAAAAAAAAAAAAAGAGGGGGGGGGGGGGACTTTTCTCCACCTCCTCTTTGAAATCCACTGACTTCCCTCAGCTAAACAACCCCAGAGTAAAAGTTGCAGGCATAACAAATGGGTTTAAATAACAACCATGCAGCAACAACCTCCTCACAGCGCGGTGCATTGCGGTCGTCATTCATCACGCCACCGCAGCATAACGTGGGACTTCCACAACAATTACCTCTGTCATTAAACTCCCAGTATTGTTGTCGTTTTTTCGTGTGATAAGGGTGATTACCGGCCAAGCGAGGGCTAATCTTCTCCAATCTGCTCTGCGGTAGGAAGAAAAGCAAACCTCAGCTTGTCACTCATGCCTGACCGGAGGAAGGGCCTGGACTGTTGTGTTGGACTGCCCCCCTGTGGCTCTTAGCATGAACTTCTGATAATAGTTTGACCCCCTCAATCTGTAAAACTTCAGGGTAAGTAATGAGCACTGCATGTCTGGAACTCCTCAGGGGGTTGAGCTTCTTTTAGTAACAAGCTGTCTTGCAAAATTGCACCAACTGGGTTTGCCTGTAAACAGCAATGTACCTCAGATTTATGCATTTCAGCGGACTACTTGTTGTGTGCATTAATCAGATGTTTCTAATATTTCTGAAATGAGTTGAAAATTACGATATTTTACATCACGTAAAAAAAAAATGCAAATAGTGCGTTTGATTGAGGACAATGGAATTTAAAGTGCACATAAAAGCATGGTTTACAATAGAGCTGAGAGATGCACTGGATGTGTTTGAACAGTTTCACACAACAATATAATAATTGAGTCCCACCAGGTGTTTTCTCCAAATGTACTGTTGATAAAACTCATGAAGGTTAAAAAATAGAACATACTTCAGTATATCTGACTTGTTACTGTTCAGCTAAAATGTATGCTCTTTTTACAGCTTACCATAATTATCTAGTTATGAGTTATTTGAAGTAAGCATTTGTTTACTGATAGAAGCATAATATTAAGTCAGACTGCTTCAATTACCTCTCTGGTTCACGGAGATGGAAATCTATAAAACAGGAATGATGGTGATGTTTTTAACATTATTGGCTCCTACCATGGTTCCTAATCCCCAAATTTAGTTGACATGAATACAAGTTTATCATTTAGGATGATAGCATCTGCAAAAGTCTTATAGTGGGTGTAAATATTAAGTAGCAGGGCATATAATCTAGCCAGTTCCCCAGCAGTCCAGTCATGTACAGTATATGGACACACCACTGTTCTCACAAGCTCTTTTACTCTCTCAGGCTACATCATTCACATCATCGTAAAAAGCAGAGGCCCTTCATCACTTTACAGTACCCAGCGCTACCGTTAGCCCAGGGCTCTCACATCAAGGCCTGCAGCCTTTACGCCCAACACAAGCTGTAAACCTCAGCTCTGAATGGTAAGAGGGAAGAGGGATGAAAGGGGTTACTGATCTGCTGTAAACCCTGATATTTTATCGAGGGAGAGAGGAAGCAAGGCGTGCTGCAAAAAAAGGACAGAAGAGGTGCCCTCAACTCATGCAAAGAGAAAAGTAGATTTATCATATCATCACCCCCAAATACTGAAACATGTTTCTCAGTTTAGATGAACCACTAACCCCTTGTCTTTTAAGATGTTACCAAAAACACTGCCAAAGCTGCTAAAATCCACATAACTCTGTACTGTGTTTACATTCAGACATATGATACGACTCTGGTAAAACAATATGTCAGTATAACAAGCTACATACAACCATATCTATCCAATACATTCCAATAAATGTGCACACTTGTTTTCTAACATGAGTCGTGTATTAGCTACTGTATTTAGAGAAAAAAATGAGTTTCAGACGTTTGTTTTATGAGATGTGGGCAGCTGTCCTGCTCTTCTTCAACAGCTGCTGGGTCATCTTGAACAACAGAGGAGATCCAATCCCATCTGCACACTACTTCAACCTGCAACACGCACGCAAACACACACATAAACACACCTCTTCCTGGATATTTGGCTACACATGGAATATGTGTACACCTGGCATGAGAAAAAAACACAAAACAAAAGGGACTTGTGCATCCAGTGACCTTCTACATGCCTGTATGAGAAACATGTTTCAGACACACACAGTCACACACATACACAACAGTCTTTAGGGCGATCATTTGTCATCCGCTGAGGAATTTACAGTCATGCTCTTTATGCTGAAGGCTCAGATTTGAAGCATTCCTCTGGAAATTTATGTCCAAACAGCTGTGGTCTCATCCGCCTCCGTATGGACCTTGAAGACAACGCTGTCCCAGGAATTATGAGGGGGATCCAATCCATTACACACCTCAAGTCCTCTATGTTGTGTGCATGTGCACGTGTGAGCTATCTTTCTGTTTCTCTTTGTACATCCCTTTAGCATGTGTAACGGTAAGCGTTTTTCTACTTTCACAGTGTGCTCACAGCTGGCTAACTCCCACTGTATGTGTGTGTGTGTGTGTGTGTGTGTGTGTGTGTGTGTGTGTGTGTGTGTGTGTGTTTGTGTGTGTAAGTTTAAGATTGATGGATGGTTTTGCATTCAGCTCTTTGATGACTGAACGGTTATCCTGCAGCTTTATGCATCGGAAGCCTGCAGTTTGAAGGGGAAGCCCTGATTTCACATTGCGGCCATATGGACTGTTATGTTTCCTCTCAGAGTGAGGTCAACATCAGAGGTAAACACCAGGCCACAGTAATAGATGAGGTCTTTAAATGACCACAGATTCGGCAACACAGTGACATCATCATAAAGCTGGAGTGCACATGGGAGAAAGAAGATGAACAACCCCTGTTTAATATGGCTGTTAAATTTCAAAGCTTTATTCGTCAGTTTAAGCCATTTGTAAGTAATTTCCTACTTTAACTTCCTCAGCTACGCAATCACTGCAGAGGCTTCTAAATTAAAAAAAAATGGCAGCCCTTCTCGGATTTGAACCCCTAACCCTCCACGCCTCACTTTCATTCCTTAAAATGATTCTGTTTTCTTTCCTAATAGTTCATTCAAAGCTGATAAATGGCAGGCCAAACCCCAACTCATTCAGCGAGGAGTGTTTCTGTGCTGTTATTTTTTCTCTCTGTAGATTAAACCCACTGGCAGGAGGAAGGTAACGTAAATGATGGAAACTCAATAAAGTGTGATGATGATGATGTGATGTGTTTAGCAAGGAGGGTTCAAGGCACCGCTTTGTGCGTGTTTTCAGCATGGCGTCACTTTCTTAAACTTGTGGAGTCCACTGGAATGTACGCAAAAGAGAGGAAGGGTGAAATAGAGACATTACAAACCTTGTGTTCACTGTTGGGGATTTTGTGACTCTCTGAGTGATGTGAAAGAAAAGTAACTGTGGAAAAAGATCAAATGGATGACAAGAGGTGAAACGGGGACACAATCTTGTTGAGTCAGACTGATTCCAAACAACTATTAAGTGCTGCTTGTTTCCTCTGAACAGTGCAGGAGTTACACGTAAAAATAGCAAGTCAACGTAAGAGAGGCTATAATCAAAGTAAGGGGATTTTAAAAAGCAGTACTTGATTGTGTAAACTAGGTATCTGCAGCCTAGTGAGCTCTCTTTTTCTGTTTGAAATACTTTTTTAAGTGTAGTTGAACTAATTTGAAGAAAAATGATAATTTGAAAAACAAATAAATATAAGGTTACATTATTTAATGTGTCAAAAAAAAAGAAAAAACAGCTTTTGTCTTTTAGTTGTACACCCTGATGATCTTATCTTTAGTCTCAGCAGCTGACTCCTAAAAAAGTCATTTTTGTCAGCTGCTCCAACAGAGAAGTAAGGTGAAAAGAAAGTGGCACACATGGCTGTGGATTTGTCAGACAGCATGAAATAAAAACTTGTGCTTGCTTTCAGTTTTATCCACTTATTCAAAGCTAAGCTTCTTCATGTGGGCTGTTATAATAAGTGATGCACTTCAAGTTTGCAAAATGTAAGAATTAGTGGCACCAGGATTACTGGCTTTAATGTGGTCCAGACTTTAACCCTTTAACTACCTCTCATTTTAACCCTTCAACTTTCACTTTTTAAATGCAAGGGATATGAAGTCTATTTAATTTTTAACCCTTGAATGTTCCATCCAAAAAAATAAAAATAAATATATAAGATTTTTTTTTTGTATTTTCCCTGTGCTGTTGGGGAACTAAAATCAGAAACCACAAAATTTAGAAAAAAAATATTTTGAGCTGTAGAGACGATTCAATAAAGTTTGATTCAGTTCAACACATTTTCAACAAGATATTGCGACTCAAAAAAATGCTCAACCAAATGGTTGAGTTGGAAGTTAAAGGGTTAAGTGCCAAGGTGTTCTGGGCAAATGAAAAGAGAGGGTTTAAAGTTTCCATATACAACATTTGATCTTTGTCAAAAACATTTAAAAAAAAACCTATAGTGCTTTAAAGTTATTGTTTTTTAACATGCACGGGAACCTGACCTACAGAAATAAATGAGGGCAACTAACAGATACTTCTGTTTTTAAATCTGTAAACTAAAGTATCTATTTATACTTTTGTAATAAATTATTATTCAAATCTTGATGAGTTCTATATCAATTAAATAAGGCGCCATAATTCACATTGTTTTAAGCTGGTTTAAGTCTGATTTAAGGTGGCATGAAAAAGGGAAATTCCAACATTACCTCAGGTAACTGATGCTAATTTAGTAGTGGGAAAATGCTGCTTCAGTGATTTGTTTTACATCCAGGAAGGACATGTTGCAAACACAAGACAACATTAAAAGAATGGGTCACAGAAACTATGAGTTACAGCTCAAATGCTGGCTGTATTAACTGTTCTTGATATCACTAATAATAAGAGCATAAACCTGTAATGCATAATTCTGATGTCTAGTCTTTTCTACGAACAGCATGTACTCAGAACAACTAAACCATCACTGGATGATTTGACCCGATGTGCTGAACTAACCTGGGACCATGGTTTAATATAGTCTGTTTCAAGCTCACTGCACTTTTTTTTTTTTTCTTGGAGTTCGAAGAGTCTAAAAAAGAAGGCTGCCTCTACCTCCTTGCCCGAGGTGGTCATTTGGTCTGATGCCTTTCACTCCATGTAATATAAACTTCCTCACCACACTCTGCACACAAACAGCATAAATAAACAACCACAGGGACAAAATAGAGCTTGGAGCTTGTTAGGCTTCACAATTTCAACATGAGTTTGTTTGTTCAAATTTGCTCGCTCAGTGACCTAACTCCTTTATACTGAGCACATGTTGGGAGGAGAGCATAGGAAGGAGAACATTATGGGGTAGAAGCAGGGGAAGGGGGGAAAAAAGTGGAAAAATCCATATTTTTCCAATATGCAGACGGGGCTGTTCATCAGGCAGAGTTTGACACAAGTCTTTGAACAGATGGAAACAACAACTTGGCAAAAAAAATAAAAGTACGGAGAGGAGGGTGGTTTGGCTAAACAAATGTCATTTTTGGGCATTGCTGCAGGGAGGATGAGAAAAGGCAAGATGATGAAAAGAATGAAAAGATACATTCCTGAGAATCTAACTCACTGCCTCAGTGTTTCCTGGCCATGATTAGAGGGATGCAGTGACTTGCGGCAACATTAAGATTAAGATCTCAGCTGTCTAGAAAGCATTAGAGAAAGGAAGCAATATGGATGTCTTTATGAAACATGACATGTTCTTTTTTATAAAAGGAAGTCTCATTATATCTTGTGCTTATTCTGTGCAACCATGCAGTCACATCACTGCTGGTGTGAGTTACAGTGTTTGACCCACAATAATTTATGCAGCAGTTGTCCTCATAAGTTCTTATAAAAAATTTCTAGAGTGGATTAAAACAGTTTTACATTCGTCTCGTGTTTTGTTTCTTTCTCTGCTTCTTGGTCTTATATATTAATACATATTTTATTTGTTTTACATTTCGTTTAATGCCGTCAATGTTTACCATTTTAAACTGTAAACCACTTTACAGTAACTTTCCTTGCCTGGAGACAGTAGCAATCACTGGTGTTAAGTTTTCAGACCCATGTACTTAAAGTTTATCGTCACTGTATAGCCTGACAGGCCTGGCTATTTAAGATTATCTTCACTGTGCAAACATACACATATTCAGACATCCTTCCAATCAAATTTAGCCTTCAAAATAATTTCAATAGTTTAATAGTAATCTTTCTTTAAACCAATTTAAATGTGCTAATGATCCCTCTTCACATAATTTGCATAAATACACAAGTTTCTGTTTTAGCAGTATTCAAAAGATTCAAAATTTCTAAAGCAGGTATAACAAGCAGCCTGTGTATGTTGCACAGTTGCACATTACTTTTGCTTCATATCTTTGATTAGCTTTTCTTTTTGAAGATCTACTAATGATTCACTGAAACTGGATTCATGATACACACACTAACATCTGAAGAAGAGTAGTACCAGCGCTCAGTTTCACCACTTGTAAGCACTGCACATGGGTCACCTCTTTAGGTCAGGAAAATCCAGTTTTCTGGATTTATCTGGAGGAATAAAGTGCATCTGGAAAGTGTTCACAGTGCTTCACTTTTTCCACATTTCTTATGTTACACAATTTTTAAAAAAAAACATTTTTTTTCCTCAGAATTCTACACACAACACCCCCTCATGACATGATTTTTTTTTTTTTGGCAAGTTTATTGAAAACAAACAAACAAAAACTAAGACAACACATGTACAGAAGTATTCACAGCCTTTGCTCAATACTTTGTTTATACACATTTGGCAATAATTACAGCCTAAAGTCTTTTTGAATATGATGCCACAAGCTTGGCACACCTATCTTTGGGCAGTTTGGCTCATTCCTCTTTGCAGCACCTCTCAAGCTCCATCAGGTTGGATGGGGAGAATCAATGAACAGTCATTTTCAGATCTCTCCAGAGATGTCTGATGGGATTCCTGACTGGTGGATTGCTGCAGAGATTGTTGTTCTTCTGAAAGGTTCTCTCTCCACAGGGGACTGCTGGAGCTCTTATAGAATGATCATTGGGTTCTCGGTCACCTCCAAATCAGTTTTGAGGGGCGACCAGCCCTGAGCCCTGGTGGTTCTGAACTTCTCAGCTCATTGGGACCTTAAAAGTAGCAGAAATCTTTCTGTACCCTTCCCTAGATTTGTGCCTCAAGACAAACCTGTCTCAGAGGTCTACAGACAATTTCTTTGACTTCATGCTTGGTTTGGGCTCTGAAACACAGTCACCTGCGGGACTTTATATAGACGGGTATGTGCCTTTCCATATTCTGTTCAGTCAGCTGAATTTACCACAGGTGGACTCCAATTAAGCTGTAGGAACATCTCAAGGATGATCAGTGGAAACAGGATGCACATGAGCTCAGTTTTGAGCTTCGTCGCAAAAGGCTTAAATACTTCTGTACATGTGATTTCTAAGGGGTTTTTTTAATTTTTTTTAATGAATTTGTAGAAAGTAAAAAAATAATCACATTGTCATTATGGGGTGTTGTGTGTACAATTTTGAGGGGAAAAATAATATAATCCATTTGGAATGAGGCTAAAGCATAACAATATGGAAAAAGTGAAGCTGTGAATACTTTCAAATGCAGTGCAAGATCCCTGCTGTTAAAAAAAAAAAAAAATCATAAAAATGTGCCAGAAAGTCATCCCCAACTCTTTCCAGTGTGCTTGGTGACAGGTGGGAAGTCATTTAGACAAACCTGGTGATAATGTCTCTGGGAGACACGACAAATGGTGTATTGTTGCATCTCAAAATTGCCAAGACAGTGAGAGCCAGCTAGCACAACATGTCAAACTCAACCCGTGGTCAATTATGCCATGTTATCTTTATAACATACACATGTGCATTTTCTGCTGTCATGTCAAATTGAAAAATGCAGATGAAAATTATATATCCCAGCAAAATGTTTTAATAAAATGGTTAACACGTGGCACTTGTGTAAAAACATGCAAACTGCAAAAGAGATTATGATTTATAGAATCATTTTTGAATACAGAGAAAAAACTTCCACTCATTCAAAGGAAACAAATGATCCATACCATTAAACACATTTCATTGCCTGGTTTGACCCTCAGTTTACTACATAAAGTTATCATTTTTTTCTGTGTTATAAACTCTTTCTGGTAACACAAAATCCTGGCAATAAAGTTACTTGGGGAAAAAAAAGTGAGTCAAATCATTGTTTTTCATATTCCATAATACTGTTGCAGGGTCATCAAAAATCTGACAGGCTATTTCAACAGGTAAGGAGCACAAAGAATTGGTAATGTGTTTTTTTACTAAATGTCTCAAGTTGACCAGTACAAGCCTGGAAAAGCATTATAGATACTCAAATGCCTTGAAAGTGAAAAATGATTTCAGTCCTTTAAAGAAAGAGCGTGCAGCTCATCCTTTCTCTCAGTTCTGTTTGGCACGCTTTGTCTGTGGGCTGTCTGATGTTGTGTCAGCTGCTTTCTTAGGTGCTTTTTTTCTTAAGTCTTTTTCCTCTGCTTCATAGAGAGCATTCCTGATAAACCGTGCAGCTGCTCCCTTATCGAGACGAGCAGCTTTCTTCTTGTCTGTGATCTCTTTCACTCTGTTCATGTAAGTCCTTATTCGCTCCTGGGGGATAAAGAACAGGTACACATGATAACATCAAGGCTCTTAAACAAAAGATGAATTGAGATTGAGACAATGCCAAAGAGGCATACATACCAATTCCTGTTTTATTCCATGTTCTCTTGGATTTACTCCTTGTGTAACTAAGTACACTGTAATAAAAAAAAAAAAATATTCCAGCTTAAGACAGTTGTTTAGGCATTTGTAAATCTCAGAAATTCTTTAACATGTCTGATTATTCTTATGGAAAACTGTGATGGGCAGTAAACAGTGGTAGAAGTCAACAATGAAACACATTTTGATCATAGTGTTTTAAATAAAATCTGAGGTCAAACAATTTAATTTTCCGAAGTGTAATATGTAAAGGAAGAAACTGACTGAAACTGAAAGTTTCTAACCAATATTAATATATTACAAAAAGTGCATTATGATTTTTTTTAACTCTAATCTAACACAAAATGATTTTAAAGTCTCTAGTCTGGGAACCTCTGAGTTTGCAAGACACCGTGACTAATTTGACAGAGTCTGTTGTCCTGCAAACTAAAGGACAAGGCCAAAAACAGTCAAACAGCACTGTATGTTCCATTATCCCTGCTAAATTAAACTCGAGTTACTCAAATAAACAAATAGTCTAAGAAACAAAAATAAAATACTTACTCCAGAATAATGAATTCATGGTGTAGGCTGACATGAGGTCAAGCTTTGCTTGATCTAAAGGGTCCAGCTGTACAGCAACAGATTTTGTTAGTTCCCTTTGTTTTTTTTATATATATATAGAAATAATGTCCAACTCCTTCACTGCAAATAAAGTCATGTGATTGTGAAATATGACAAATGTACTTGGTTGTACCTGACATTGGATCACATTTTAAGACATCAATGCATCTTTACAATAAAAAATACATGACTACTAAAATGCACTTGCACTTTTGCACTGTTTGGTGCAGTAGTAGTATGTCTCGTGTGTAAGATAAGTTACTTTGATTCCTTATGTCTCTTTCATCATATCAACACAGCAAAACCTTTTTGGTATCAAGGGCAACATTTTGTCAAATAAAAATGAAGTCATGGAATGTGATTTATTTCTTCTTCGTGTGGCACCATCAATCTGTGCCAGATGAAAAATTTCAAAGCATCAGTTTCATGTTCGCATGTACTCTTATTAAAAACTGCTACAAACAGACAAATAAATAACAAAAGTTTTAAACGCATCTGTTACCTTTTGTAGCAGTTCGTTCCTGGGCATCGCCATGAGCTTCTCTAACATGCTTTGAACAGACGAAACTGAAGAACTGAAGCCTGTGAGCTGCTCCTCAATTTCGTGTGGGTAGTCATCTGTCCTGGTGTCCCCCGCCATTCTTTTTTTACTGTGAAAATATTATCACAGTGTCAAACACCTCAGTGCTGATATAACTAGAGTCCAGATCTCAAAAAGATCCCACTCATTTGTATGAACAGAAGCCAGGAGGCTAGTCGGGTAGTTAGCACACACTGCTAACAAACTAACATGAGAAAGCGAACGTGATGATAGACATGACTAAAATTGTTTAAAAATCACTGAACAAAATTAAATATTACACTAAGAAGATACTTACTCTCCCTGTAACCAACTTTGACGTATGTAACAGTTGTTAGTTGACTATTATGTTCTTCTTTCAGCACCCACGACGTACATGCTTAAACCGGCAGGAAATGACGTTAAGTCTCGAATCTCTTCTTCTACTGTTTTGTATCTGCTGTACTCTACTGCCGTCTGTCGTTCAGAGAAGTCGTGCTTCGAGTTAAAATTAAGAAGAAAAAGTGTTGGGGTTTTTTTGTTTTCTTTTTTTTTTTTTTAATAAAAACTGTACCCGTTGAACACTTATCTATGGAAGCGTATTTCCTCCATTAAAAAAAGAAGAAGTACAAAAAAAATAGTAAGTCAAAAATTATGATAGTATCTTATAATAATGTCTTGGACTTGGTATCTAATTTTGGGGGGGATTTCATAATAATAACTACTTAGTATATCTTATAATTATAACTAATTATCTTACAATAATAGTATCTTATAATCATGAGATACTTAATCATAATTATGAAAAAAGTTATATTCAAAATGATAAGACAGTATCTCATAATTATAACTTAGTAACTCGTTATTATGAGATACTATCCTTTCATTATGACAGCGTCTGAGCATAACTTTCCTTTTTTTCACTTACAGCATTTTGTTTTGCTTGGTTTCTTTCTTCTGACAAATTGTGCTACACTATGTTTGCCAGGCTTTTTTTCGGTGTGAGCACAAACCTTTTTCTGTGTCATGAAGTCCTGAGAAAACAGTGTCTTTCCATAGAGAAAATAACTATGGTTAGCAAGCTAGTCTAGCGTTACCTCTGGGGTGTTCACGTTTCTATGGAAACCCCAGGCGTCCGTGCGGTTAAGTGAAGCTGAGTGACGACCTGAATGTCAGACATCAGTTGGAATGAGTCTGGAATACATTAGGAGACAGGACACATTCAGTGAACCCAGCCGGTGAGAATACTTCAGTCATGGACAACTGTGATTTGGAAAAGCTCTCCGTCTCTGTGGGGAAGCTTCAACCATCGTTCACACCAGAAGTTACAGACTACATGTTGACAGTTGAGAGCCATGTCAGCAAAGTGACTCTGGACCTGCTCACCAGTGATTGTGGGGCCTCATACAGTATTGTAAGTCTTTCCTTCAATATTTGCGAAAATCTTATCAGGTTTATAACTTGATATGACAAGTAATCTACATCCAATTTTTATTTTGTTTCAGCACTTTGGTGACGGTTCCAGCACCGTTAAACTAACTGAGGGGTTGAACAGAGTAGAGATCGAGGTGGTGGCTGAAGATGGTACCATAAAGAAATACTGTGTGGAAATCACCAGGCTCTCTGCGAAGATCGCAGAGCTCAGTGGTCTGGCTTTGGAAGGAGATATTTTACTCCATCCTGCTTTTTGTACAAAAATCTGTGACTACATCAGTGAGTATAAAGTCTTCACAAAAGACACTAGATGGTACAGTATGTTACATAACCTGACTAAGTAAGTAAAGAGACAGGAAAACTAATTCCCTCTCTTGTTAAAACAAATGCAACATTTAGATATTTTATCTTATTTGAGGTATGCAGTTGATTGTAAAAAAAAAAAAAAAGTTTGGTATTTTTTCCTTGTTTTCTTGATTCTTGTTCCTTCCTGTGCATATTTTTTTGCAGGTAGAGTTCCCTTTTACTGCATTTCAGTGACTGTGCTTGCCAAGGTGCCAGACAAAAATATTAAAGTGACAGTGAATGGAGAAAACATCTCTCAGCCAGTTCCTTTAAATGTTGGAGAAACAGTGGTGGAGATCTGGGTCTGTTCAGCAGATGGCAGTAATTCACAGGTACGGTGAGAAAGTGCATGGTTGGCTCCCTTATATGTTTTGTGTTTTTAGTCAGCAAAAACCATCACAAATTATATCAGGATATAAACTTTCAGTCAACCTCGTCTTAACCTAATTTCGTAAAAGGTCACTTAAAATCATTTTACATTAAGTTCCATTCTTACTTTTGGCTTGTGCTCCAATTTTCCAAACACTTTGTGCACAAATATGTAAGTTAGAGTGGAGATGTCATTCAGGACTTTATAATGCTGTTTGGAACTGGTTAAGTTTTCTCAAGCTACCAAACCTAATGCCCCATAACACTTTCAGGTGTACACTGTGTTATTGATTAGGGACCTGATTCCCATGGCTGTGACCTTCAGTGATGAGAAAGAGCAGCTGGAGTATGAATGCCCAGTATCTCTAACTGCTTTTTATAGGCCTGTATCCATCAGCAACAGGTAAATCTTATACAAGGAGGCTCTAAGAAAATATTAGCAGTTGTGCCAATAGATGGCATATTCATGGTTATTTTATGTAACATATCCTAAAGCAAGACTCATGGCTCATGAAGTTGTAAAAATTGAAATATAACATAAACTTGACAGTTTCATAGCTTCTCCTCTTAATTTGCAGTGACCCAAAGCACATCTTTTCAAGGCCTTATATTGAGATGCTGGCCCGCCGATCAAAAGTTGACCCACTTACCGCTTGTCCCCTGGGAGAAGGCTGGAAGGTTGTTGAATTGGACCTTGATAAGAAGATGTCGGCTGCTCTGGTCAAGTGTTTCTTTACTTACAGAGGTGAAACTTGGGGTCCTCAAATCGAGTCATGTAAATCAAAGCTACTGCTCAGGCATAGCTTGTGTTGTTCGAGATAAAGGTCACTCAATAGAGTAGATGAACCACTCTAAAAAAAAAAAAGAAAGCTTTCTTACCCTTCCCCCTAAGACCTTGAATGTCATAAGACAAAATGATAAGAAGGAAGCTATCACTATTACATGCCTCCTTCCTCTGTCACTCTGGTACAGTACATTCTGACACAGTTAACCTGCACTCAGAGTAAAGACTTCTCTTGCTTCACCACTGACGTTATTCCTATAAAGCGATATGTTTCTGCCTCCAGATCAACTCTTTCTAGAATTACTTCTCAACTTCACCATTAATATGCCAGATACTTTCTACCTTACCTCTCTTAGCAGTCCAGATTACACTGCCTTTACTATCATATGACATGATGATACTGTAGACTGGCTGTAATGAGAGGGATAGTGTTACTTAACTAAGGCTTCAAGTATCTAGCTGCTGTGTGAATTTTGTGTCAGGCCTCTTTAAATACAGCAGAACCCTCATGCTTGGTCAAATAAGTAGGTTAGTTCTTGAGATTAGGCAATGTTTAATAGGGGTCTTCCCTGGCCAGTTGTATTCCTCAAGATTAATTTCCTTTTTTTAAAACACAGGATGTAACTGTGTGATGAAACTGACTGAGCTAGGGTCACACTGCCTGGACTGTCCTCACAGGCCCACAGGGGACCTGGATGCAAAGGTCAGTGTTAAAGATTTAAGAGTGTCCTGCCCTGCCAGAATCACTGTTATCGACCTTGACTCTGTTCATCCTTTATTTACATCACACTGGCTAAGTGCCAGTCCACTTTTTAATGTGAAGTGTTCGATGTTTGTGCATTTGAGGTAGTAACACAATTCAGTGTGGCTGTGAACAGTTCATGTGTTTTTTCTAAGTCGATAAAAAGAAATATAACCAAGGCTTTTATTATCAATAGATTTACCAAGGTCTAGAAAGCTTTGATCTTTTATTGATGGAACCTGTATTTTTCTCCTGTGCAAATACTTTTGTTTTGCTTGTTTTTTTTTTTTTTAATTTCTTAATTTTCATTTTTCAGGATGTCACAGAAACGAGTTGGTATAAGCAGCACTTTGCATCATCCAGTTGTTTAGAGATAGAGACAAAACATATATTAGAGGTAATGCATTTATTTTACCTGGCATTTTTAGGTTGTGACTCTGCAGCTAAATTATATTACATGATAACTATCCTTTTTCCCCCTTTCCTCTGTGTTACATACTGAAACCCAGTGTATAAATCCTATACTGTATGTGGATAGCTTAAATACAATGACATTGTATTTGCTCGTAGCTTGGCCTGTACTTTTTTTTAATAAATCCTTATTTGTTTGTTTGTTTGTTTGTTTGTTTTCTAAAGTTGTGCAAATGGGAGGAAAGACTACAAATGACAGCTGGAGAAGACAATGTGGACAAATTGTGTGCCTTAGCCAAAGATCACATGAAATTCTATGGACAGAACCTTCCAAAACCAGGTGGGTAGCAGTTTTCAAACCAAGAGCAACAGACCAGCAAGGAAAAGAAATGAGTGTATAGATTCAAGTCAACTGGCCACTAGCACATATTTCTCCGCTACACTTAGAAAAAGTCATTATGCATATTATGTTAAAGTTTAAAACATTTTAAAGGAGTAGATACCAAGATGGAAGCACTCAGCACAGCAGCTCAGCTTCAGCCATTAAAATATACATGAAAACGGGCGCATTTGCGGTCTCTTCTGGGGCATCTTCCTCTTTCTGACATACCATGCACTCATGTTACCCCCTATACTTGTTCCCTGCTAATTGTTTGATGACTCTAGAACTGACATGTGAGACTGCTCCCAGAGGACTGAATGAAAGAAACCAAACTGAATAGTAACACTAGAGAGAGAACCAGAGAGAAAGTTTATACTTGAGAGGTACAATTCACTACAATGAAATAATGAGATATTGTGACAGATAATTAATAGCTTCATATAGTTTCTTTGATATATTATGTAAGATTTATTGAATTAAAAACTGTTCCATCAGTGCTCTGTGTCAGATAAAGGGCGCTCCCACCAAACAAAGCTGCACTCTATGAATATTTCATGCAAAGATCACATGCAGTCATTAGTAACTGTAAGAGAAAATGAGTTACACTGGAGCAGCTTTAATCCTCATTATGCAATTAACTCTGATGGTTTTGTTCCTCAATGAAGCAGAAACACTTTTTCAAACAGCAGTGAAACAGTTTCAAAGTACACCGAAATATGAGAGCTGTACAGAGAAGTATGTGCATTCTGACACACAACTTTTCAGTTATAGCTGACATCTCAAGGATTGTTGAAAATGTCTTTTAAGTTTCCAGTAAAGTTAGGCAGTTAGTCATGGTAGGTCTACTGTCAGTAAAAGCTTGTTTTTAGGTAAATATACTACACCTTAACCTGTTATTTTCTTTTAAAGGCGGATTTATCTGTTTTGTTTTTCAGCACTGCATTGATGTGTCCTCCACAAAAACGTAAAGATATCTATTGTTGTTCATCATGTTTACCTTATACCACATCATTTATTCTTCTATTTCCACAGGAGATAATTTGCAGTACGATGAAGGTCAGTCTCCTCTGCATAGCCTGGAGCAGGCTGCTGTTCACTATGCATCCGCTATCAGACTCAGCTCCAGAGATCCAGGTCTTCACTTTCTGCTGGGTGTTGTTCTAGAGGAGCAGCACCGTGCTCAGGCGATGTACGGCCTACAGAAGAAGGTTGTGGCAGGAAATGCTCTGAGGAAATACAAGCTCTTGCAGAGACTCTTTGTTTTATTTTGATGTCACAAAACATGCCTGATTGAAAGGCCACTTGTTTGTTTAGTTTTGATTCTTTTCATCACTTACACCATCTTACAAACCAAGTGCAATACAGTAGGCCTATGTGTGCTAAATGTGGCCTCACAGGGTCCTGAGTGAAAAAAAGAAATAATGGTTAAGTGCTAAGATGGAGTGCTCTGGAACCACACTTTCTTGGCTACTATTTTCCATTGATGTGACAAATTTAGAAATTTATTTACTAAGTCTCAGAAAGTTTGTGTAAATGTTACCATAATATTGTAATACATGGACTATGATCATCATCATATGAACAGTTTTCTTTCTAAATGTTGATAAGTTTATTACTGCCAGAACACTGTGAGCAATGAATTGTTAAAACAACTAAACATTTGGTCTTTTTACTATTCCATCTCCAGACTGACAGTCGAAGGGACGAATTAAGCAACGCCAAATCAGCAGCACGTCAGGATGACATCTTGGCTGTCTGCAAGCTCCATGGTTTCCTGGGCACACCAACGGTCCAGAACCAGCTGCAGGCTTTGGACAAAGAGTACCAGCAGCTCAGAGAGCAGGGGCAATCCAGTAAAGCAGACTATGTTCAAACACTCTACGTCTGGCTCGCCAAAAAAACTGGAAAAGTATGTTTCAGGCTGTTAGTGTCAGAGAAACAGAAAGAAAAACAGAAAGGGGGCAAAAGTTCATCTTTACTGTATTGATCACATTTTGTACTCCTTGAACTTTTGTATTTTTAAAGCTGAAACATAAGTCAACATTACATAGTGGTGGTAAAAAGAATGAAAGGCTGTTAAAGAAAGCAGATCCAGTGACCATATCCTCTCTCTGCAGATGCTCTACCCAATTACTTGGAACAAAGAGACTCACTGTTTGCCTAACCAGATTTGATGTGGAGCTCTCACACTTTTTGTTAACAGTTCATCCTGCCTTAAGTCTTCACACAGCTTTATAAAGACTGCCTTTCTTTGCTCTGTTCTCCTCATACCTCAAAGGGTCAAACCAAAACTAATTAGAGAATTTTAATCATTTTTCAAATAGGGAGGGTTTGTTACCTACAGCGTATCACTTCATTTTAGCTTCATTAACTCAGAGACCTCTTTCATAATCAAGTACAAATACTGTCACAGGCCAAGGATATCCTAAGTTACTTTGGAAAAACTCTCATTGTGTGTCCATCATGTGTCTTATCTTTTTGTCGATTTTGTTGAGTATTTTTCTGATTAATTGGAAGGAAAAATCATTCTACGTTCTGCTAACTCACCCCCATCTTGTTAAAGGATAACAGTGCAGTGGTGGGGGATGAAGAAAGCTTTGTTCACCAAGCCCTGATGAAGTACCTGGATGCCTGGTCTCTGAATCCTGACAGCTGGGAGTATAACCTGCATGCAGGGAGGCTGCTGCTGTTGCAGGGGAGGAGCAGGGAAGCTTTGCAGCACCTGCAGAGTGGCCTTGCACTACGTCCCCTGCATCCTGCTCTTAGGTTAGCTTATGGACGTACTCTTGATCACGAAAGGGAATATAACGATGGAAATTAAAAACTAGAACTCAACTTTTTCTCCAATTTCAGCTCAGGTGTTGACTTTTCACTAAGCTTGATCAGAGCATAAAATCGTGAATTAACACAAACCATTTTTCTTTCACTAACCTCACGACCTGCTCCTCAGAAGTTCAGCCTGACTATTACCCATTTCATTTCAGTCATTATAACTAAGTAAGGAACTCAATAAGCAGGGATAATGTAACACAGATGAGATAAAGCCTTTAAGGGTTTAGTGTGTCTTAATTATTTACATGTCTCCAGATTCTTCACAGGTTTGGCTCTGCTGAAGCAGGAACAGAAAGCCTCTGAGGACACAGAAAAGGAGGCTGCTCTGTTCTTACAGCAGGGACTGGAACACTTTGTCAGCCAGCACTGCAGCAAGAGGTGCGCATATGTGTTTGTGTGTGTGTCTGTGTGTTGAGGTGGATACATTTACCTAGACTCAGGGAGAGTGTGCAGGCATGCCAGAATCAGATAAAAATGAGTTGAAACTAGAACTTGCTTGTCTCTTGCATCCTGCTCATCATGGCTGTTTTTTTTTTTTCTTATGAGTCATGATTTCTGTCACAGCCACATGGAACAGGATCCTTCAGACCCGCTGTCCAGCCTCAGCACACAGTTTCTGCAAGGCCTTCTCACTCTCGGTCACCTGCAGCAGAAAAACGTGTTAACTAAAAAGTCCATGAGTGCAGACCAGGTCTATCACATGTCAGTCTGTTTCACTTAAAATTCAGACTTTTTTAAAAAATTGATGATATAACCAATTTATTTGTGCTTTTGTAATATTTTCCAAGTAGCTGTCTAACTCATCTGAATGTGTGATTCAAAGATAAAGTCTCAATATTCACACCAGTGTGACCCAGTTGAAGTCTTGCTGTGTCTTCTTGTCTCTGTGCTGGAATGCATCAGCATAGCAGTGCTGGCTGCCCAGAGTGTGAGTCAGTGTGTGTGTCGTGGTGAGGCGAGCAGGCAGCTGGAGTGGGTGCTCCTGGACTCTCATTTTGCCCTGCTGCAGAGGCTGACCCAGCAGGGTGAGGGCCAAGCCAGAACTGGCATCCAGAGGCAACCCCTGGTGGCAAAGAGATGCCAGGCCCTCACTGCGCTCATACGTCTCTCTTCTACCACCCCCTGCCAGGAGCTGCTAAACATGCAGGAGAAGGTAAAACAGAATTGTTGTATTTAACAGTCAGTCTTTTGCAAAGTTGATTGAACCAGAGTTTAAATCTGCCTCTTTTCCTGTTCTGCACAGGCATGCCAGCTAGCAGTGTTGACCACACCCCGGGACAGCCATGCCCTGTGTCTCTTAGGTCTTGCACAGCTGGCTCAATATGACAACAACCCAAATTCTGACCGGTCCAAAGAATCACTAACTGATGCCTGCCTCAGCTTTCAGGCCAGCATTGAACTTGAACACAAGACTCAAAGTGGGGAGGCACCTGAACAGATAAGCAGTAAGTCTTTTTTTAAAGCATTCTGTATATGATGTTATCTTGAATTTGATTATTCAAATTGTAACAATCTTCTGTTTTATCAGAACAAAAGTGGTGGCAGGACCGACAAGAGGCTAAAACCCAGAGCGCTGCCAAGCAATCCATCACCAAAGCAACAGGAGTGAAGGGGCCTTCTGACATCAGTGTTGCAAAGAGTGCAGCTAAGCGGGGAAGAGGAGGGCCAGGTCCAGGACGGGTGGCAGCAGCTGTAAACAAAGCTCCTGCTCCCACACCCCAAGCCCCTATCAGAGGAGGGAAAGCTGCTCGGCCTCTGAAAAAAGCCCCTGCAGCCAGGTGATGCTTCCTGGCAGCCTTAAACAAGTTGAGCTGTTTTGTGGTTGGCACTGCAGATCAACAGTTTGAGAACTATGCTAAAATGTGTATGGTATATTAATTCCAGACTGTAAGGCTACAAATCTCTTTTTGCTGTCCTGTGTTTGTCATAAAAGAGTCTTGTATGTATATCTAAAAAATGAACACTGGTAGCATAGGTATTTTATGCCATTATATTCGTAATAGCACTCATTAATCAAGAATAGTCTCCTGTCGAATTTTGGGATTGATTTCCTGCTGATTCCTAAGCTCTTGTATTTTACACTCTCTCCTGTAGGGGGAGACCTGGAGCAGCAAACAAACCCAATAGATCAGCTAAACCTCCCACCAACAGTACTAAACCCCAGATCCCCACCAGCAAGTCTAAACAAGACTCTTCCCTCAGTACTGTGGAGACTGCAGCGGGTAAGGCACTACAAAAACATTCAGAGAGACATGCAGAGTCAGGAGAATTACATCTTCACAGTTTTCTACAAGTTATGTTGAACAACTTCTATTTTTGAATGTAACGTTTCTGTAGTTGCAAGTGGGTTGTAAGTGAAGTTTTACTCTGGAGTCCTTTAAAATGGACTTGAAGAACGGTATAATTCACTCTGTGTCATCGTGGCAGGGGTTTAAACTTTCTGACTCATTGTTACAAGTCCTAACTTAAAATTATTATAATTATGATAAAGAATATTTGATAAAATAGGTGTATGTCGTAGCATCATCACTACATAGCAACTTTCCTTGCAGAAGCATAATTAACATCAAATGTGACTTAAAGCAGTATGGAACACTAATCTAGTTTCATGTCATTTAAGGCTATAAAGTGCAAGATAACATGTTGTTTCAGAGTCTGTGGATGCAAATACAGTAAGTGGGTCCAGTCCAGTGAACCGAAGATCTCACATCTCTCGGCTTGGTCTGGCCCGTGCCCTCTCAAGGTCTTCAGATACCCAAGAACAGGCAAAGCAGCTCTATCAAGAGGTCATTTCCATGGCACCAGAGGTCAGTTTGGTCTTAATTTCAGGTGTACTTTTTGTACCGTTGTTTGCATAGCAGAATAAATGGTCGCCAAAGTTGAGAAATGTTTCAGGTTTGTGAATTAAATGTTTAGGTCCATGATGCTTACACTGAGCTTGTACAGCTGCTGGAACCATCAGACCCCCAGGCTGCAGTGGAGGTTTACAGCAGATTCCCTCTAAAGCCGCTGGCTGAGCAAAGTTTTGATGACGCCTTCATCACAGGAGAAATCGTACGCATGCTAATGTCACTGGAGCAGTTCAACCACCCACAGCTGGGACCAAACCTTGTGGCATACGGCAAAGTCATGGGCCTAAGTAATCACTTTTCCTTTTGTTTTAAATATTTCAGACGATGTACAAACTAAGGTTAATGACTTTAACGTTAAAGCAAATTGTTAACTACTTACAGTTGAACATATTTGAAGATAAAGATTGACAGAAATTTTATTCCTTGCCACCATCTTTTCTAAAGTTATAAAAAGTCACTCTTTTAGAGTTTTCTTTTTTTTTTTTAAAAGATGACAGCAAGAAGTATTTCTTTGCAACCTATTTTTTTCCATTTTGATTAACATTGACTGACAGCATTTCTGTTATTGTGATCAAAAGTGTATGTATGTGTAATCTGTGGCTGTTCGTAGGTTGCATAGAGAAATACATCGACATCTTGGATGAAAAGGGCCTCACAAAGCTGCTGAAGAGTGTGTATGCAAAAATCCATGACAGACAGGAGGACGATCAGGAGCTGCAGAACTTCTTCAGGTTCAAATGTTGGATATGAAAAAAGTTGTAATCATCTGTTAAATACCTGTATTTATTGATGAGCCAGAGTTTGCTTGCTGTGTAACTGATGACATTCTTTGATTTCATGAATCCAGATATCTTGAATTCCCTTAAACCTGTTATTAATGTGAAATTCTTGGTGGAAAGAAGACACAGAGAGTGTCCATCTTTTAATCTCAATATACATTTAATTTGAATGGTAAAAAAAAAAATTCACAATCAAAATAACATATCAAAAGTCATTTTTGACTAAACCAAAGCTCACCTGAAGTGCAACAAAGCACAGATGTTTCAATGAGCAGTTACAAAAATGAAAATAGACAAACCTCATTAGGAGTTTAATATTCACTAACAGAGGCAGGATTACTTATTTCTTTGTATCACTGTACCAAACTCTCTGCATGGCTCAGCCAAGCTTAAGATATTTATCAGGGTTAAAATTTAAAGATACTATTTTACAGAAAGAAACTTCATCATGTATTTGACTTCAATGGATTTCAGTTAAAATACATCTAAGGATGAGTATCAAATATACAAAAGTTAGACAGACAGCTGCCAAAACTCACATCAGGAAGTTATCTAATGTTTGAATAAAGACACCCCGACACCACGAAAGGGCAGTGACTTATACACTGATTGATGCATCTCTGCAAATGTGACTCACGCCTCCTCAGGCTGCACAGATCCTCATCCACAGTCTTTGTTGTGGTCTACTTTCTCACACCACATTGAGTTTGGTGACAATGAGGACTCGGACAGACTGGTCGAAGCCCGAACACACACACAGGCCCTGCTTGTCAGGGCTCCAGTCCAGGCTGGCAATTGGCTGAGTAGACACAGTGACATTCTGTAAGAGGTTGACGGATCCAGCTACACCCACATCCGCGCCATCAGAGTCCTTCTTGCTTCTCTGAGCAGGATACTCGCTGATAGTGATATGGAACATGGATACATCAGTATATATTTATCAAACAGCCAGCCATCATAATGAGCACATGTGTACTGTCTCTCAAAACAGGACAAAATTTTTTTTTCATAAAATATGTATTACTCACTATTTCCATAGATGTAGGCTGCCCGCTCCTCCTGCAGTCATAAAGATGTCTCTGTTTTGGGGCAAATGCTTCACCTGCCAGATTGTCGATTTATGAGCCTGAAAAATTAAAAAGGGATCATTTGCTCCTCAAAAGAACCTTTTTTTTCTTTTGCATTATATTTACATTCGCACTGTTTATTGTTATTATTTATGGAATAGCTTTTTTCTCTTGTCTCGAACTCAAACTGCATTGATAAAAAAAAGGCTTTTCCTTTACATTACAAGAACATAGTGAGAGCGCAGAAAGAATGTGTCACAGCAATACATCAATTAACTGACAGTGAGGGATGGTAAAAAGCAAAAAGAAATATATGCATTAACCAAACAGCAAATGGTGCGTTCAGGAAGCCAGAACTTGCTCCCAACACTGATTGCGATTAACAAATTTTCATCTGCAGACTTGACATGTTTGTTACATGTTAAAAAAACAGAAATATTATACAGATTTAGGGCTGGACATCAATCAAAAATTTTCGATTCCTGTACCGATACCTTCACTTTGAAACCACTTCCTGAACGATACTTTTTTCGATACCAATGTTTATATCAGTTCTAACAAAATAAACTTTCGGTCCATGGCATGGTACAAATTTTGAGCTTTATTTTTCATCTTCATTTAATGTTCTACCCTGAGCAGTTTTGATGCATTAAAAAATAAAATATGTGAACAAGTGACACTGTAAATGTGTTTATACCTATAAATGAACTTTCTTCTGTCGATTCTTGATTTTTTATGTTAAAATAAAAACCCTCCTCCTTTATTCAGGCTTTTGACCGGCAAAAGTGACTTAAAAGAGAGACATTAGTGCGATTCATTTTCATGCAGTGGTCTGGCTCTGGCTGCAGCTTGGAGGGTCTGCTGTGAGCGGAGGAGTCTGTGTTTGGAGAGGGGAGGAGCTCAGGGCCCGCAGCTCATTGAGAAGCAGCAGTTGAAGATCAATAGAAGCTTTTACTCCATCCCAAACTACATAAAAGTCACTGGATTTGTTGCTTTTTAGAAAAAATAAAGTAGCTAGAGGGGTCAGTCAGATCATGATCGCGTAATTAACCCTTTGGGCACCAAAACTTGGCACCGAAAAATGAGACGTAATTTGATACTCAGTACTACTGAAGCATTTCAGTCAGTGCCACAAAAGAACTGAAGTTCAGTACCCAGCTCTATACAGATTTGTGTCAGGATCTGTCTGTTTGGCTTTTATAAATCTTATAAAATATCTGGTGGAGTCTTACAACTCATAGTGGAAGACGCTGATGTGCCACCTGTTGATTACTCAGAAAAACATGAACAACATTTGGAAAACCAAAGCTTCTGATTACAAAGACCAGCAAGCACTCGGTGAACCTGCTTTGATGCAAATTTAAGTGTGTTTTCTGGGATTTTTCAACAAATAGGCACTCCCCTCTCTCTTCATAAGCCCACTGTTATATTTGGCTGGTGTCACAAAACCACAGAAAATGTTAGACAAACACAACCCCGAATACTTCCAGCTGTGAAAATGGTCAGAAAAAAAATGCAACCCCATTTCCTTCTCTACCACACAAATGTAAAAATAACAATAACAATAATAACCTTCTGACATTTTCCACATACATGGGAGCCAAATATACATCTGGCTTTTACCGCCAATGTCAATTACCTTTTCGGACACAGAGGCGAAGCCCTTGGTGGGGTGTTGGGTTCTCATGTCAAAAACATGGAATTTTCCCTCCAGTGAGGTGGCTACCAGTTTGTTCATGTTGATGTCTTTCCTGTCAAACTCCACAGCGCATACCTAGCCATGATGTCAGAAAAAATAACAGTCACTCCCAGAAACTTGTATATGACATGGTTTCACACACACCGTTTCCCACATTGTAGAAGGTGTTGAAATGGACAAAATGACCCCAGGCTGCTTCAGCAACATTTAATTGGTGATGAATAATAACAACTGTGATCAGCATAGTGCTTTCGTATGATGTGTGAGGAGGTTATGTAAAGTCTAAATTATGCCAGGGTGTCATTTTTTTCTGTCTCCACACATTGCTGTTTCTGTCTATCCCTGGAGTCTGTTGTAAATATGAGCTTTACTTCTGTGTTTTAGAGTTGATTGTATTAAATATCTGTCAGTTTGAACACCCGTTTTCCTCAGAAATGTTTGAAATGTTATTACTGTGGTGCCACACTGGCTACATGAAACAAACATTAATAACTCAAATAAAAATCACTCAACAGAGCCACAGGAGCTGTCATAACCACACATGCATGACCATAAAAGCATCAAGCTCACCCCATTTTTAATGTTGGTTTCCCACCGTAGAGACATATTTCGCAAGTCAAAGAGTTTAATGTCTCCGTTGTCGTAGCCAGCACACACACAACGGTCCTGATCATTGAAGGCATGACCTGATAGAAGACAGAAAATAATTACATTTACAAAACATGATATAGTAACACAGTCATTGTTGTGTTTGAACTGGGGATGAAGACATTGTGCTAACACTATAAAGATGTTCCAATGTATATTTGGAAGAAGGTGTCAAACTGTACTGGTTTGATTTCTAGAGCAGCCAACTTTAAGAAGCTTAAAACACAATTTCTTACACACCAAATGCAACAGTCCAGCAGTCCCTCTTGGTTTCTCCTTCCATGGGCTCCATGTTGGCTACAGGGGAATCCTTCTGTCGGGGATCCCACACCTTTACTGTTCCTGAAACACCAGAAGGAATCTATGCTTAATCATCATCATTATCATTATTATTATTAGTAGTAGTAACTGTTTTGAAAAGTTTTTTTTTTTTTTTAATAATGCTTTAATATGTGTACCATCTCTACTTCCAGTGACTATCTCAGGTGCACCATCACCAATCCCCAGACCACCGACTCCATCAATGCTGTTCACAATCTCTTTATGGGCCCTTACAGAGTACACTGGCACTTCAGGCATCTCCAGATTCCTGCGCAGAATTGAACACTGTGTATCAGAGTCAGTGTGTGCTTGCTTTTAATTCAGTCTAGTAGTTCTGCTTTTTAAAGAAGAGGTTTCATCTACATCTACTTTAAAAAGGTGGTGGTTTGTTATCAAAGCCTTTGCATGTACTTTAATACCATGACTGACCAAAAACAGATGGGGATCTATCTGTGGATGTTGATTACGTACCATATATTGAGATTTCCTTCAAAATCCCCTGTTGCTATGTGTCTTTGTTGAAGGGACGTGGCACCAAATGTCCCACACTTTATGGGTTTGGGTTTCTCTACCTGACACAGGAAAGAAGGACAACGCAACAAGAAGTGATAGAGAACATTTAAAGGAACACTGTAAATGTGTAAAGAGCTTGTGATGAATGACATAAATATAATAAAATGTTTTAAATACGCTTTAAATTTAAATGACCTTTTTGGGCCATAATCTTAAGTCTGCGTGGTGTCGAGTCTGTACGGTCTGTAGTATAGCAGAAAACTGTTCGTGTTGCTTGTTGCTATGGAGACACGTGAACCACTTCTAGAATTCTAGTCTACATGCTAATTCGGCTAACCGTAACCCGCACCGTTTCCTTTATTTCTTTATGTGAATAAACGAAAAGAGGGGAAACATGATAGTACATTTGTTAGGTGTTGTCTACCTCCTTGATAAGTTGAGCCTCCCCGTGCTGCACTTCATATATTTGCATTACGCCAGTTCCTCTAGGAAAGTTCCCAAGGCAGACAAACTTTGCGCTGCAAGGAATCCATTTGTTGTCAAACACTGTGTAGTTCAAACTCTTCTGGATGTGCGCAATAATCTGAGGCTTTGATAGTGGCGATGACATCTCAGCTGTTGTATGATAAATGTAAAGCCAAATGATTTTAGCACCAACGAAACTGCTCAATGATTCTCACTGCTAAAATTAACTACTGTAGACAGACCCGCCTACTGCCGAGCTCAGCGCGAGGCTGTCTTAAGAGATGCCTGATCAAATGTATATATTTCCAGTCATGATTTTGAACCTCTGAGACAGATCAGCAACGCATGTGTGTATTTTATTGGTCTAATATTGTTCCAGTAAATAAGTGAAACATAATGTTCAACGATAACGCATGTACTTATTATTTGTTTTTGGTTTTTTCTTACTGGCGCCAGCGATATGATCAATAAGGTCCTTTTCGTTGCACGAGGGTACCCTCATGCCTCAGTGTCTGTCGCCAGCGTGAAGTAAAAGTGCATATTTTGATATAAAACTAATCTCGGGATGGACTGTGACAAAAGTACAACACCAGACGCTGGCCCTGCCACCGAGAGTCGAAATGACGAGGACAGCTTCACCAAAGTAGAGTCTAAAAAGACTCAAAAACGAAAACGAGAACGAGATGTGGCGGACATGGACACAGAGGGACCCGTGGCGAGCAAGCGGCCGCAATTTCCCCCAATTTCAGGCGAAAAATTGAAGGTAACTACGATATAGAATGTGTGGCCTGTGTTTTATAGCGGTTGTTTTGAATTTAAAAGCTGAGAAATCAATTTTTGGTGTTTTATCTCCTTGTATAGTTAGCCAGTGAATTACCTTGCACTTGCGCAATATTACAACGTAACAGCAGTCCTTTTAACTACTGAACGAAGCAACACACTGTACACAATGCTAATCATTATTTAACTGTTTTGGATTGTGACACGTTTATGTGATTTTCATAGTTCCCTTGTCATAGAATAAGTTGATGAATTTTTCATAGTTAATACCTACAACTTGAGCCCACCAACACTTCACATACTCTTTAGTAAACTAATTTAGTCTTAAGTTAAAACTCATGTAGGCTTCTGAATTGTTATGAAACGAGCTGAATTTAACCATAAGACTTCCTTATGGCTAATTAAGATAACTAGACCAACAATCAGGATAACGAGTTTTGTTTTAGAAGTAGATAACAGTGTCTTTAGCCTCTGGCAGCGGTGGGTACCAGGCTAACTGATTAATGGCATCATACATTTACCACGTTTCAATGCAAAGGTTCTACATTAGCACTACTTCTAACTATTAAGAGGAGACTTTGACACAAAACAAGAATGAAACGCTTGAAGGGCAAAATCAGCGATGATGACTTTGTTCACAGACGCTCTAAAGTCAACATAAACCAAAAGTTCCTCACAGGAGCTTTGAGGTTATTGTGCTCCTGATACTTTAACCCATTTCTTTTGGGGATGAAGGCTGTATTGCTTTTAATTTCTGTTTTTCTTGTCAGTCGTCTTCTGTAATGCTCATCCTGTGCAGGGCTGTGGGTGGCTGGAGTCTATCCCAGCTGTCTTTAGGGTTAGAGGCAGGGTACACCCTGGAGTGGTCACCAGTCAATCACAGGGCTGACACATAGAGACAGGCAACCTTTCACACACCCACTCACACCTACGGGCAACTTAAAATCACCAATTGACCTGATGAGCATGTTTTTGGACTGTGGGAGGAAGCTGGAGTACCTGGAGAGAACCCACGTACACATGGGGAGAGCATGCGAACTCCACACAGAAAGGCCACTGGACAAATTGGGATTTAAACTTATGACATTCTTGCTGTGAGGCTGCAGTACTTACCATTGTTCCACTGTGCAGCCCCTGTTTTCCTTGTGTCATTGTTAATTTTTAAATCATACAACATGAAAAATAAAAATAACGTGTATTTGTTTGTCAGGATTCTTAATGAATTTGTTGATTATTGTTCCAGGGTCCAGATGAGATGCGCAAAATCCCTGTCCCAGCTCACAGATACACCCCACTGAAGGAAAACTGGCTCAAGATTTTCACCCCAATAGTGGAAAACCTACAGCTTCAAGTTAGATTTAACCTCAAAACCAGGAACGTTGAAATTAAGGTAAGTGTCCTGTGCATTTGAGCACCGATGATGTAATAATGTATATGTAATTATCCCAAATTGTAGACCCCTGTTTTGTGTCTTCAATGTCTGTGTTCTTACTTCTTTCTGCCAGACTTGCAAAGACACAAATGACATCGGCTCCCTCACAAAAGCAGCTGATTTTGTCCGAGCATTTGTACTAGGCTTCCAGGTTGAAGTGAGTACACCAATGAAAGTGTCGCCATACTTTGTACATCTGACAAAAAGTGGTCTATTTTTTCTGCATATCAAACAATTCAAGTATTTTATTCTGATCAGTGATTAACTCACTCACTGTCTCTTTCTAGGATGCCTTAGCTCTAATCAGATTAGATGAACTCTTCCTTGAAAGCTTTGATGTCACTGATGGTAAGAGGGCACTGACCCGGTCAGCTTTCTGTTCAAGATTTCTTTTTTAGCACTTCCCTAAAAAAAATACATCAGATTGCTCATTTTCGCTTTCAGACATGCTCTTTTATATTTGTACTTGCAGTAAAACCTCTGAAGGGAGACCATTTATCCAGAGCCATCGGGAGAGTTGCAGGAAAGGGAGGAAAAACCAAATTCACCATCGAAAATGTCACAAAAACTCGAATCGTGCTTGCAGACACGTGAGTCATTTTATACTTTTTCTCTCACTGTTATTGTTCACAGGTTATCGTAATAATCTTGAAAATGTTGATGATGAGAAATTACTTCATGATTATTTGTTTATCAGTTATATGATTGATTTTTAAAAGTATTTTTACAGTTAGAAAAGTATACCCTTGTTGTCATTGCTACAAGTACAAAAAAAAGAGGTTCTAAACCTGCGGACATGCGCAGTAAACAGAAATGAAAAATGTTTTTTAGCAGTTTTGAACCCAGACAAGTTGAGCCATGATAGCTGCATCATTTTTAACAGTCAGTTCTTTAACAGTGTGCTGTCAAGAAATAACAGCCAGATAATAATTTAAATTATTGCCTCCTTGTGTCTTTGAACTGAAGCACGTAGATAAACCTCCCTGGCTTTTCTCTCAACAGGAAAGTTCACATTTTAGGATCTTTCCAGAACATAAAGATGGCCAGGACAGCGATATGCAACTTAATTTTAGGTAAGAAAAATATGGTTCTAATGTTCAACAAAATCATGATCAGATAACTGATCTATTTGAATCCACATGTGGCTGAGGAATGACCTTTAAACTCCCCTTTTTCCCACCCCCGCAGGAAGTCCACCTTCAAAGGTTTACGGCAACATCAGGGTGGTGGCTAGCCGGACAGCCGAGAGATTCTGAAATATCATTGGCTTCCCTGCACATTTATCCTCTTCCCTCATTGATGGGTAATAGTCCCAGTTTGGTCCCTGGTGACAAGATGGATCTGTTTGGACTGACACCTCTGAGTACCCTGTTGTACTGCATCATGTTTGAAGCGGTCTGCCGGTTTCATGGTGACACATTTTGGATTAGCTGGTCCAGAAACGTCAAATTAAATCATGACACTTGCATAAAAAGAGTGTAATTTACTGTAAGCTTAAGTTTGTGTAAATATATTAATTCAATCCTTATTGGGAATGAGTCCTGTTTTGTCATTGTTAGATTAGGAAGTATGGACTTGTCTACTCCATCACGTCTAGAAGCCAACAAAGGTTTTACAAAGTTACTGAAAATCCATTACTTTCAACATTTCAAAGTTTATTTAAATTTTATTTAATTTTCATACAGTATCAAGTTTCCAACAGTCCCACAGCATAAGATGCAGCATGCAGAAAAAGGAAAAATAAAAGGTTTTCAAACTTAAATCTTTCAGATATCTCCACACAAACTAAAATGAACCCAAGTCCCTCAGAGAAAAAGAAGCACTTACAAACTAAAGCGCGGTCTGAACTATACAGAGAACAGAGAGCCAGAACTGCATTTAACAAATATTTATATACAAAAGAAAGAAAAAAAACATCAAAAGTTCCCCTTTAAGCAGAGTACAGTGTGTGGCAGTTTGAGACAAGATCAGATATGCAACTTTTACTGGAATAGAAGCATCTGGCTGACCCGGGTAAAATACAAAAAAGTTACATGTAGTTCAATTCATTTGGATTACCTTTCATAATATGTGTACATTTACCAAGGTTTGGCAACATCCATATTGTATACCATTAAATTCTTAAATATATTAACATCACCATCCATGTGTAAACAAGAGGATTATTTTAAAAAGATGATCTACATGCACAACAAAAATATATTTCCATGTCATGCAAGCACAGGGAGGCCCAAGCCGTGCAGAGCTTTGGGATTAAGAGGCGACAGAGCTCTCCAGAATCGTGTCTGACTGAAAACTTCTGTTCAAACCAGCAGTTAACCTCCAAACCAAGACGAAAAGCTGTTTCCCCAACACCATTTATACAGGAAGCCCTCCCTTAGATGTTCAAATTTTTGTTGTATTGATGCTTTTCTCCCTGGTGGCGAGTTGTTGTGAGAGGGAGAAATGGAGTGATTTTGCAGAAAATAGTGGGAGAAGAAGCCAACTTTTGAAATGTACACTTTGAAAATATAAACAAACTACAATATACAGCCTATCCCATTGCACTCTGATGATGCCGACGCTAAGGTTTTAAATGTTTGTGTTTGGCCACAGAATGCGGTCCGTCCTGCACTGTACTGAAAAACGGTAAATATCCAGAAGGGCTCATGTGAAGCAGAGGCAAAGCCTTCTCCTCTCGCTGTAAGAGAGGACGAACACAAAATGATTACCTAATATACACATATTAGTTAAAAAACGCTGCCTGCAGATAAATCTCTTAAATTGCTATACACTAGCACAAATGGTGTATAATCTCACCATTATTCACTCTCATACTATTCCTCTTTGTTTTAAGCCATGTCCATCCATCACCTCCTCTTACTATTCAACCAAAGTCTGAAATGAACTCTGTCTTTCATGAATCATTTGTAGTGCAGAGCTGTTCTTTGCATTACAGATTGTCTTTTGGATGCACACTGAAATGCAAAAATGCTTCAACAAGAGTAAACCATGTATCAGTTTGCAGCCACAGATTATTTTGGAAAGACATTTTCTTGGCATTTAATTATCTATACCTAAAATTTCATGACAGGAAAAACAAAAGATTATCTCAAACAATATAAACACATTCTTAGGCATGAATCAAACTTGCAACCTCATCACAAAAAACAAGAGTATCTTTGCTAAGCGTTACCAAAGCTTCACTGGTGTAATCCAAAACATTGTACGTGGAAGCAAAAATGGAGGACAAAATATCAGCAAATCTGAAATTTAATTTGCAGTAGGAAATGTCACAATGATCGACAGCGGTGATGATGGGTAATAACCCGGACTGGTTTCTGGATATGTTCTGGTTGGCACTTCATACCCTACTTTCTAGTTGTACGGTAAGTCAAGTGTTCAAATACTATACACTTCCTCTCACGATACAACCAAAGATATACTTGTATTTTCTTCTTTATAAAAGACAAGAACAAAAAAAATAAATATCAAAACAAACAATTACCAAAAAAAAAAAAGAAAAAAAAGAAGATGAAATATGAAGACGCCAACCAGGCTCTTCTCTGCGTTCCCCCCCTCTCATCCACAATCAGAGATGCTCGTGCGAATGACAAATGGATGTCCTTCAGTCTCTTAAAGTGCTACGACCGGGTTATTGAGAGGATTTACAGTTCAATAACACTTCAAAGTTGGCTTCGCAAGGCCTGTGGTTTTACAAAGAAAAAGTGGCTTTACAGCGAGAGAAAGAGAGAGAAAGATAAGAGAATACTTCCATTGAGTTACACAGAGCGTTTTGCTGGACGTCTTGAGCAGATTTTCAGAGATGGTGGAGAAAGCGAGTGTTGAGGAGGAAGGGGGGGAGACGGCAAGTGGAGAAGCGCTCACACATCCACCACCATCTTTTTGTGTATATCAAGACCTCCAACCACCTGGAAGAAGAAGAAAGAGAGGAAAGGTGATCAGGGATTATAAAGTATGGGTGTGAAATACAGCACAGTACAACCTATCTCTATAGGTCCTGTAAAGCTCCTTTTTACAGTCGAGCCTTTGAGATGTCATTGTGTTGGAAACAACACTGGGGATGGCTCAGTTCCAAGACATGTCCCTGTATGCCATGACAGTAAATCAAAGCACAATATTACAGCCTGGAGCTACTGATCTGAGAGGAATGAACTTGTTCTGGATGTTACTGACTACATCTGTGTGCTTTGTTTGCTATGAAAGACTGTGAATCTGGAGGGGGGCAGGACTAGCATGAGCCAGACTGAAATCATATCACATGGTCTCTTCCTGAACTTTCAAGAGCTTGAGCAGCACTTCTTTGTTGAAATTCGGATCTGATATTCTCCTAAAAGGGTGAGAGCCCTTTACATCAAAGCTTCAGAAACTGTTTTCAGATGTGGTCCTTGTGCGTCAGAGTGATGGAAGGTGATTTTCATTCTCAAAAAACTGTCTCATAGCAAAGCAGATTCCTCTGGAGTCCAAAGAGATGAGTTATGTCTTTCAACAAGAGTCTCTTTGATCCAAAATGAGATTATTAAGGCCATGAACGTCCTGAACAATCAGTAATACAAAATTATAGTGGTAGATTAGCAAAATGTGCCTCTAAAAAAAGAATTTCAAGATTTAAATCTGTAATTGTTCAAGGATATAGAAGATGAATGAATGAATCTGTAATCGTTCAATCATTTTTTAATTGGCTGAGGGCTGAACTCATTTCTCATATTCCTACAGCAGAAAAAGGAGCCTTTTCTTGTTTCTGGAACTGCCGTCAACACATCAGTGATAATTCATCCTTCATCTAAAAATGCAGCAGCTCACTCCAATCTTTTGGCTAGTTCTTGACCCATGATCCCCCCATTCATTGATCCACGTCACTCCATTGGAATCCAAAACCTCTTTAACAGCACAGTATGTTAAAACTGATTCTTTCATCTTTTGGATTCAATAAATGCTAGCGTTTTCAAACATTTACGGTAATTTCTTGGAAATGATTAAAAAGTATGTCTTGATCTTGTACAGCAGCTTTGTGAGAGTAATACAAGGATTGAGGAGTTTAATAAATACCTTTGACATTTCAGAGCCTGGCTGTTAAAAAGGAGAAGTTGACAGCAGAACTAGCCTCTTGGTTGTAAAGGTTTGTGGTGTGTAATATTGAACGTGGTTGATGAACTGGTCCCTGCCTGCAAATGTAAGCTGAAAATATATATTTCCATATGCTTGTTTTAAAATGACAAATCACTACCTCTGAGCATTTTAATCCCATTTCTCTCTCCTTCTTTAAGTAATTCACACGTGTCATGTATTTTAACAGCATGTGTAAAAGTAGAACCTACTGCTCTGCAACCTTAGAGAAGGGCTCTTGGTTGAGTTTTTTGCTCCTATCACATTTGCTTTCATCCCAACATGCTGCATCAGCATAAATGTCCCCCCACTCCGCCCATGACACCCCAGGAGAGCTCCGACTTACAGCACAGAACTCTTCGAAGGATATCCTGCCATCTCCGTCCTTGTCTGCATTGATAATAGTCTTGTCCACAATCTGCTGGAGCTGCGTGTCCTTCAGGTTATTGCCCACCATCATCTTCAGCACCTGGAAGAGTTCGCCGTTTGAGATGTAGCCATCTTTGTCCATGTCGTAGATCCTGAAAGCGACTGTAGTGCAAGGTGGGGCATGAGAAAGGGAGGAAACAAAAGCCAGGAGAATCTGTCAGTTCCAAAGTTACACCATGAGCTGAGGGCAGCCTTCAAGTGATGTCTGAAATACTCATTAACTAAAAGTGTTTTGCTAAACTTTGATGCTTTCAGCCACTCTAAACTCCTGTGCAAACCAAAACAAGAGGCCTTATTGAACGGTACTAAAAGCCACTGCATTTCAACTTTCTCCCAGTCTCTTTGGCTGTGTTCACACTGAAGTTAAAAGTGATCCAAATCTGATTTTTAGGCTCTTATGTGACCCATATCTACTTTGTTTCTGACAGTCTGACAGCAAAAGTCACATTGAATCTGACATTTTCCAGTCAGATTCAGGCTTCTTTCAAATGTGGTAATGAATCGGATACATATCTGATTTTTTTTTAATGCAACTTTGACGTCATTCTGGAGCAACACACACCACAGTTCTGTGCCGCAGACAAAAACGGAGGCGGAAGTCACACTTAATGTAAATAATCATGGAAGACAGAAGTGATGGAGTTAGCCAGTGGAGGGATATTGAAGTTTTAGACCTAATTAATAGCCTGAGTGCCGTGACTGAGTAGCAACACTCACAGGTGAGCTGGGGGGGGGGGGGGGGGGGGGGGGGGGGCAGAGTGCGCATAAACAAAGTTTGCGAGAGGAGCACATGGAGGGGGGATCAGGCGGGGATCATACAGGCAGCAAAGCAAGCCTGAATAAGCAGCTACACTTTAGAAAACAACCCAGGGCCATGTTTGTTTCCATTAACACCGTTCTATGCATGACATCATTACTGTCAACTGAGCATACGGGTCACTCCAGGAACATAAGCTGTTCACATTGCAGTAAACAGACAGGCCATATCAAAAAATGTAATCTGAACAGCCAAACAAAAACTGAATTTGACCATTAAGGCCTGCAGTGTGAACATAGCCTTAGTTTTGATGGATGATGATTTATTGCCCAATTCTAGAGACAAAGTGAGGCTTGAATAGAAGTGATTTGATTCCTTCATAAAGAAAATAAATCAAAACATGCATGGCAGCAGGGTTTAAAACCAATGTTTGTGTATCTCTAACAAAGGGATACAGGAAGAAAATAATCAAGAAGGAAGGGGGAAATAAAAAAGAGGGAAGGTTCTGGTTTGGTAATGATTGAAATCTAAAAAACTTTACTTACCCTGAAAGTTTACTTCAAAGTTATGTAAACATTCACAGTTATATAAACAGAAAAATGGCTATGCAATGTCTCATGGACACTACACATCGTTCACACTTTAATGCCCAAGAGAGTTTTCTTGTTTTAGCAGTATGGGGAGGTGGCACAAGCAGGAGACGCACAGGAGACAAATACCCTGCTGGTCTCAGTCCCACAGCAGCAGAATGAGCGAGGAGCTGTGCTACCTCTGGTCATGTGTGCTTTTGATGAAGAGGTAGAGTAACTCACATCGAAGCTTCTGTTCTTTGTCCCCCTTGACGCTGAACTGTGAGACTCCCTCGATGAATTCTGAGACAAAAAGAGGAAAAACAATCAGACGGCGTCAAGCTGTAGCGGACAGTGCTGATGTAAACATGTAAACATGATGACAAAATGTGAGTGTGTTCTGTATTGCATTTATCTTACAACTCTGTCTTACTTAGTGCCAACTCCCAAAAAATGAATGAACATTTGTCTGCATTAAAGTAGTAAAAACTCACACATAAATAGAACTGTTTATTCAAAATCAAGTGTTTTAAAATGGTACAGTCTGAGCTGTGTTTGCTATGGTGTCAATTGTGAGCTAAGTTCTTGTCCAGGTAGGCCCCCAATTTTAGTGATACTCGTCGAGCACTTGTGTGAGGATGCTTTCATGCTGCTTATTTACATAGTGGTAAACAAGAATACTCATATTCACAAAACTGTATTTTTTTTAAACTCCTTTATTTTTATTCTCACTTCTGGTTTGTGTTTCAGTTTAGAAAGTCTCCAGTCCAATTTTTGCAAGAGACTTAATGCCATTTCAGAAAAATTATGAAGGTTTTTAAAACTTTTCTAAGTGAACCAAAATGAAGCCAATAAGAGCCAATAGTGATCTTACCTTTAAAGTCCACCTCTCCGTTCCCGTCTGTGTCGAATATGTCAATAACCCGCTGCACCAGCGGATTCTGTTGCAGTTCCGGCAGGGACATGAACTCCTCCACGCTGAGAGAGCCAGAGTTATCTAGGTCGAGTTTCTTAAACCTCTTCCCTAGCCGCTTAATCTCATCAGCATCGACTGGACAGAGACAAAAAAATGAGAGGGAGAGAAGATCCAAATGAGAAACTGGACATTCAGATGAAGTTTTTTTTTTATATATATCCTGCATCATCAAAAGTGAAAAAACAATGATTATCTTCAAGAGGACTGAATTATAGTGCCCCAAAAGCACCATCAGTCCAACTAGAGGAGGAAGGAGGCTGGTCTTAAAGTAACTCGTAATGCTTTATGTTTCAGCAGCAATATAGTCAAATAGATGAAGAACCAAAACACTTGAATGTCCTCACTATCATCTACATGAAAAGCAGTCCCACATTTTGGTACAACGAGGTCCAAGGGTAATACATCTGAGCTGCACAAAACTTTGCTCCAAGCTGCAGACCTATAATCACTGAGTTGTTCCAGGGAGACCAGAAATGTGTGCAAAAGTAAAGTACAACAAGCCCTTGTGCTGCCTCAGACTACTGCTGTGAACCTCAGAGAGGCCATAAAGGAAAGGTGTGGAGCTGGGAACTAGGGAGAGGCAACAAAATAAAAACTTGGCTAAACTTACAGTTCTTGTTTGCAGCTGGTGGTTTTTTATCAGAAGAGGTCTGGATCTTTCGCTCCCCTGCCATAACAAACAAGCCTACGATAACTCCCTGCTCAGTGCTCACTCTACTGAACAAAGATGAGGTGTAATCCAGCAAGCAAAAAACAAAGCCAGTTATCAATTACTATATAAGCTCATTCACACATGGTCACATGATCCCTCTGGCCAACCACACACTTACACTTTGCTTTGCTTTAATCTGGGGTCCCAACTGACACTATGGGCTAGCTATTAATCTCAATCCAAGGCTGGTAGAATTATGAGACTTTGCCTCAGAAAACAGAAATGATGTAACGCTCATCTAGCCTTTGAAAAAAGAGCAACCAATACTCTGTTTTATTACAGCAGACAGATGTTACTGATGAAAACCAGAGTTTTATTAGTTTAAAGGAGTCATAAAATCAGTGAGGGGCATCAAGTTCAGCAGTGACAATGCAGATTTGAACTTCATGCTTTGAACTCAGTAATCCTTTAAGTTGACAATGGATTCCTAAATAAAAAGGGTCCTGAAGTTCTAGAAAAACTTCTCGTCACAAGAAAATATAATCTGTTCTGATACGTTAAAGTGATGACAGAAAACAATATAAAAGACAGTCCCAAAATACTGTATAGAAAAGAAAAGGCTGCGAGCTTGATCAGCAGACAGAAGAGACGTTTTAATGACCAGTTTTTCAAGCTTTTAATGTGATTCAACTAAAAAAGGTTGCATTGTGCGTTTTTGTTTGTTTGTTTTTAAGAAATACAAGATATTTAAGTGATTCATTTTGAGGCCTTGGATTTTGCCTCGTGGTTTTACTCTTTGGCCCACATTTGCTCTTATCCTATTCCAACATGTCAAAAAGTCAGAATGTTAAGATTAAAGTCAGAACTCTGATTTTAATCTCAGAATTTTGACTTTCTTCTTAGAATAATAAAAAAAATAATTAAAAAATATTGGATTTTATTTTATTTTTTTACAGTGGCCCTAATCCTGTTCCATAGAATAGTGTTATCTCTTACTGTAACAATCTCATGGTGCTTTCATTTAGTGCTAAAAAACATCACTCATCATGACTATTTGCTTTGAGAAATAGAAAACATGTTTCAGCAGAATTCTTTATCTCAATTCCTATGACCCCCCCACAGATGCTGAAAGTGTTTAAGAGTACAATGCTTTTGTCAGTAACATACAATTATCTGCATTAAATGAAACATAGTATGATTAACAATCCAATCAAATCCACAGCTGATTAAAATGAATCACAACAGAAAGAGAAATCCAAACATTTTGACTTTAAGAAGTTCAATGGGAGTTTTTATTATCCTTACATGACTGCAGCTCTCTGTTCATCAGGGGAATTCTTGGTTTCTTTCATTTATGCTCTGAATCATCTTCAGTATCAATGTCAGTCACTTAATTGTACTGCACCAGGTAAATTTAATTTGTGATTCAAAAGCTGCTCAGCTTGTTGATTACTAAACATTTTTTCCACTATGAATCAGAATGAAACACTACTTCAGCAGACAATGCGTGTCTGTTAGGCTGTCTCATTTAAAGTTGTTTTTTTGTTTTGCAGCTACAGCTGATTGCTTTGCTGGTTTACACGTTTGTTTTTATGTTCCTGACAACTCCTGATGCATCATGAATCTGCTCACCCAAAATCTGATACACGCCGCAGGGTTTTTGTGTCCACAAGGCGCGAGTTATCAGAGCCGAGCACACGGCTGTCCTCTGACACAAAACACTTCCTTATCAGCAGCCACCTGCTTCCTGTTCACAGCACACAACACCAGCTGGGCTCAGGGCTGTACGGGCTGTAAGAGGGTCACCGATGCCACAGATAAATCAAAGCCCTTCAGTGAAAGTGGTCTGTGGTAAAAGTCAGTCAAGTCTCTGTGGGTGTGAGTACATCTGAGTGTGATTTGGGCTCCTGAAGTGCTTCCTTGAGAAACACACACCCAACATTCTGCAAGCAGGTGCGAAACCAATAACAGAGGGAGCAGCTCATCCTTTTTCTATGCCAGTGCTTCGTAATTAAAAGCTTCTCTGACACATTATGGGATAGAAGGAAATTTGCTCCTTCAATTAAAATGTGATAAACTATGATGAGGCGCGATGCTGGAAACATCTGATAGCTGCTGGTTAGATCCCATCTTGGTGTCAGGTAATGCAAAATGAGTTTGATTCATGCCTTCTAAGACCCCTTCTCGGTTTTAACCAACAAATAAGAAGTCAGAACTCACAATACAGACTCTAACAAATGTGACTTATCCATACATTCTTGATGTTCTTTGATGAAAAATTCAGTTTGTTGTGATTTTATTCAAAGTCCCTCCAGCAAAAGCAATAAAATGATTCCCTTGATCGACTGCTTTACAAGCCCAAACTGCCACCCTCCTTTAGTGGCGGCCAAAATCTCAGAACGCTGTGCGATGACAGGTTCCAAACACCGTCCAACAATGATAGTGATGATAATAAGCCAGTAGCTGGGACGGTGTGCTCACAAGTGGAGGAACAGAATTACATTTTTTTTTTTTTTTTTTTTTAAAAAGCAACAACGTGCTGCTGTAACACTAAGCAGCCGTGCTCCTGCAATGTCTGTGCTTGGTGGAAAAGTGTTGGGCACAAATACGAGAGCCAGGAGGGACAGCAGTGTCGCTCTTTTCATCATTCTCTTATTGTTGTATAAAACCCTGATGGTGAGCCCGTGGACATGAAACATTTGATTTTTGTAAGCTTGGAATGTTCCTGCACATCCACCTTGTTTCTGCACTAAAAAAAAATCGACATTGTTTGGTGTGAAAGCTCGAAAAAAGAACCTGCAGAATGGCCCCTGTTCTTGCTGATTTCTTGCAGAGGAGAAAGAGACAAATGTGTTTTTAACCTCAGCGTCTGGCCATGGCCTTTCTGTTTGAGCCTTTGGCAGCACAGACAGCTGCAGTGAAGTGGGCGAAGCTGCCAAACGACACTCAAATGCACACCTGTCCCCTGGTACTAGTTAGAATATAGGAAGCACAGAGAAGCTGCAGGTTTTTCATCAAGAATTAATAAACCACAGTCAAACCGACTGACCAAATACAGTCTGCTTTTGAGTGCAAGATTATTCAGCACATTTTTTTTTCTCCTTCAGAAAGAAATTTGCTCAGCTGTAACAAAAATTAGGTCTGATAAATGCTTTTCATTATATGCAAACCTCAAGAGAAAGGCACCAGAAAATGTTCATATGTGAAAGGAACAGTTTTGTGAGAGGACTGCACAGTCATAGAGGCGCCTCACACCGCTATGCTAATGAGACGCTCCGAGGGAGACCCAGTGTAACTGTGAGATGATTATGATAATCTCATATACTCCACCGCAGAGCACAACACACACAAACACACACACGCACACACACACACACATGCACACTTTTATAAAACACTGTATGCACCCTCAACTGTGTTACTAGGCAACTGGAATCTGTTAGCCCCACAAAGTTGCCCACACAAACAGACGCAGACAGAAAAGACGGAGGAATACTGAAACAATTGTTTATAAAGAGGAAATAAGAAAAACATGCATATGCATGTCATCAGCATGTGAGTGGCCTCAGACGGCTCGAGCTGTCTGTCACACACACACACACACACACACACACAACTGTATATAGATATACTGCCATGTTAGCCAAACAGCCCTCCTTTTGATACCTGCTTTATAACCTGTCCTGCTTGTAGAGGCTCTATTATGCAAAATATGTTAATGTGAAAGCTTCATTTTATGTCTTTTTCATGAATTAAAATGTGAGGGAGTGACATACTGCAGCACTTCACAGATGTCCTGTTCTATCAATCTTGTTCTCCAGGTGTAGGGAAAGATATTTGTTTGGTACACACAAGAATGTTGTTCCTCAAGACTGAGTAGCTCTTTCAGAGAAAATAAATTCTGGGATGCAGCGATGATCACTCCTACTTTAAATAGCAATCAAAATATTTGTAAAATCATTCATTTTCATTAGGGGTCAGCCAATACTCTTCATTCAGTCGATTATCTGTCTGTGTGATGTGTTTCACCAATCACCAATAAAATGAAATACTTGAAAAGTTCACGACTTCAGCTCTGCACCTGGTGTGTCTTTCCCTCTTAAGTCACGCCTGCACATTATCTGATTGTCTGGACGTCTAGTTAATTGTTAACTCCTTTATAGGATGTTGAAAGTTTTATTTTTGATTAAACATTTGCTAAAGTCATTTAAAAAGTTGGGTTTTTTTGAGTTTGTAATATTCTAAATATGGAAAGATTTTTTTTTCATCATTTTTATTGTATTGTAATTCATATTGGTTTTTAATACCAGTTATCTGACTTGTGAAATACTAGTAAATGAAATAATCCCTAAAAAATCAAAATCCAAGAGTCTGATTCATGGGATGTTTAATGAAAAACCAGTCTGCCATCGGTGCCTTAAATTTCAGGTGTACTTCTCCCTTTTTACAGCCTGAATCTTTTCTTTCTTTCAAAATCTCTTTATATGGAACAATAACCTCTTAACTGAAATTCTTCAAGCTTCCAAGTTCAGATGAAGATTTGGAATTGTCGAACACACCAGGATCCTTTTGATATGTAGTTTTTCCAATTTTATGAAATATGCCTTTGAATGCAACCACACAAGCATCTTAGCGTCTTCCAGAATGTTGGTGAAGAATTAAAGAGTCCAGTTAAACATGTATCTGTATCAGTAGGTTTGTATATGGCTTCAAACTGCTTCTTGTTTTCAAAACCCGCAACATCACCAGTACATCAGTAAACAGCCAAGCCGTCCATTAAGCAGCAGCACTGAATCTGCTGAGTGCCCCTGGTTTATCCTCCCCATTTATGTTTAATTCTCAAAATGTCATTAATGAATGTGTCCTCCTTAGCATGCTCAGCCCTGCACACTAACTAAGACTTGTGACTGCTTCCAGAACCGAGACAAACAGAGGAGGGGCGAGACGTACAGAGATGAACCCAGTTGGCATGTTACTGATAATAATAGACAGAGCCTGTGGTTCAGAGCCCCCATAACACACATGATAAGGTGCTAGAGTCGGTAAACATAAGAAGGTGACATCGCAGCTCAGTAATTATATGAGTTTGACACATGACACTGTGCATATTAGCGTAAACGGGATGTACTGAGCATGTGAGGGTGGAGTGTTGTCAAGGCAACACATCAAAGGACAACAGTGAGCTACAGACAGATGTCAGATGATAATAAAATCTGCATATTTCAATCATCATTTTAGAGTCAAAGATTTAATGGTGGGCTCACTGGTCACCCCACTGCTGAGCCAACATCAGAAGAAGTAACAGGACGGAAACCGCTTCATTGTAAACGTCTCGCTGGCAGGATAGAGCAGCGTAGTGTGGGTGTGAGGCGAGACTTGTGCTTCTGGTTACAAATGATACCGCTCCTGTTCGACCCTGACGTTGTGTATAATCGCCAGTATTACAAAGACAAAGTGACTGTGCTGCAGCAGAATTTAAGCATAAAAAAGGCTTCGCATAAAATAAAACTCCCCCAAAGTGCAGCGCTGAATTTCTATTCAGGTTTTGTAATTGAGCTTTATTTTTCAGAATTGTTCTGAACGCACCAATACCACACTTGTGCTCATGTTTTGTAAATTACAGAGCAAGACTGCAGTTTACATTTCAAGTTGGGAATGAAAAGTAATTGTACTTTTCGTACCAGGAAATATTAGACAGCAGATCGTATTCTCGCCTAGTGCTAGGGCGGTAAGCATTATAGCGACGTAATCTGATATCCAAGACACTACTTCTAATTTTTTTAGTACAAAATAGCCTTATAAAACATAACGCCATATTTATCAGACAGTCAAGAAAAAGGTCTTATTTAAGATATTAAAGACAAAAATGACCCCCGTTGCTTCTAGTTTCTTGAAAAAAAGAATGTTTTTATATAAGAAACTCTGACATTTTTCATACTTCATTTGTAGTTTTTTTTCTACTCTTGACAAACAATTCAGGCATCATTTTTGTCTCTGAATATCTTTAAGACCTTTTTTCTGGACTCGTCAGTGAATGTGGTTCATATTTAGGTTTAATAAGACTTCTTTTTTAAATGTAAAATTAAGAGATAAACATTTGCAGTATTGTTATTGGCTCTTAGAGAAATAAAAACAGCATAAATCTGTGATATAAATTTGATAAGACATAAATTCAAATCAGCCATTATTACTGTTTAGCTTTAGATTCCAAACAAATCAGCTGATGTAAAGGGGGTTATGTATATATTTATATAGTTTTCTTTTTTCAAATGAGAGACAAAAAGAATGGGTTTCTTTTCTGTTAGAACGTGTTTCAGTCACACACACTTCTATCTCTGTCATTACCTCAGTCTTATCTCATTTGACCTACTAGTGAGAGAAGGCAGTATGCCAGCAGCAGCAGCATTGAGTTCACTCCTCCAGCGCTCAGCGCTCAGTGACTGATGGCCCCGGCTGCTCTGACAATGTACAGCTCGCCTGCATGGACTGATCTGAATCCATGTTCACGTAGCAGGGCAGCACTCTGACAGTGTGTATTTATAGCATCATCATCATCATGAGAAAACCCCCAACTCGACAAACCAAGAGAGGCTCTGGCTCCCGCCCTTAGGGAAACCCCATAGCAACAAGGAACTCCAGCAAGCCGCCTGCCGTTTATTTTGGGCGTCTGCAGACAGGCTTGTGATGGTTTCAGGCTCGCCGCTGCATTTCTGTGAGAGCATGATGTGTTGAGGTGGTTTTAAGTGTGTGTGTGTGCGTATGTGGGGTGAAGAAGGTGGCAGAACAAAGTGGGCATGTGAATGCACTTTAGAAAAGTGTATTTGGAGGTGTGTGTCTGTGTGGGTTTTTTTTTTGTCTAATTATGCACCCACAAGTAGGCCATTAAATTTTACCTGATCTGAGCTTTGCTAAGCAACCGCAGTTCAACACTGCATTAACAACAGGATACAGACTTTGCATCCTCCAAGCATTAAATTATAACCTTGAGTGTTTCTCAGAAAGACTAACCACTTCTTGGTAATGCAGGTATTTCAGGCATTAACAAACATAGTGCGGGATTGATTGTGTGGTGGCAGGTACAGCTATGCAGGTGTTTGAATGTGTTACTTCTTGTCTCACTCAGGGCACAAAGGCTGAGGTGAGTTATTCTGACCGGCAGACTGAGGCTAGTTTCCTTCCAGCTACTGCTGCATGTCTGCCTGCCTGTCCAAACACTTGATGAGCTGAACAGCTGCTGTCGGCGGAGGGCGAGATACAGAGAGGGAGAGAGCTCAAGTCAGAGAAAAGGTTAAAGAAAGTGGTGGACAGAGAAGGGCAAAAGATGGAGGAGAGAGTCGGGTTTATCAAAATGCAGAAAAAGACAAAAAGTAGGGCTGCAGAATTATGGCCAAAATGATAATCACAATTATTTTGTCCTATATTGTCATCACGATTATTAATCACGATTATTCATAGGGAAAGCATCTGTATTTTTATTGCATTACTTTTAGACAAACAAAATGCAAAGAATAAATGACAAATGATTAAAACCAAAATGTACCCAAGAATGTAAAATTTACCAAGGGCTAACTAAAGGAATATGCTGTTACAGAGTGCAATCAAAGTGCAACTCAATGGAAACAATTCTGAACGGTCCAACATGAACCAGACTTTAGGCACACATGGCCCGCCTACGTCACCATAAAGCGTCCGTTTATGAGTTTGTGTTTTTTTCCAGATGGTTGAACAAATTAGTTGTTACCTTGTGGGGCAGGCACAACTCTGCCACACTCTTTACATATGACTTCTTCTCGTTTAACGTCGCTTGCCCTGAATCCAAGCAAGTCCGGACAATGGATGTTTGAACCTTTCCAAGACATGAGCTCCTCACCACGATGCTCTTTACCTCCAGCTGCTATACTTTTCTCTCCTGACATGACTCGTTCTCATCTGTCCACCAAGTGACTCGAAGCTGCTGCTGCGGGGTACACACAGGAAGCTTAATGAAGCCTTTTCCATGTGCTCGCCCCCTGGTGGTTGGATGACTCATTGAGAAAATGCTTGATCAGATATGCAGCAAAGCCCACATTTTAAGTGTAAATATCACAGATGATAAGGTTAATTTAATTGTGGCGGCCAAAATATTGATCACGATTAAAATTCAATTAATTTTGCAGCCCTAACAAAAAAACAAGCAAACAAAAAGTTGTGGGAAAAGGGGAGCAGCTACAGGAAGTGATAAATAAATAAAGATACACAGTGAACGTCCCAGACTGAATACAGAGGTTAAGATTAGGGTCATGTGCTGTCCAAAACCGCCACCACAGCCAAGGGTGGCTTAATCCTCAGAGAGAGTGTGCGTGTGTGTGTGTGTGGGGGGGGGGTTACTTGTAGGTCAAGGTTCTGTATCTAGTACCGTTATCAAGGTACAGACAGGCCACATCTCTGACAACGAGTATCATTTTATGCCTATTGTTTGTGTGTGTTTTCGTTGGGTTACTGTGTAGCACCCTGTTGGCTAACACAAGGACGGAGGTTACAGGTAACATCATGCTTCAAAGACTTATAGTACAAGAAAGTGTTCTGTCATTGCACCGCCACCCTGATATATAGTGAATCAATTATTGACAGAAAAATCAGGCTTCCTCTTTTTTTATTGAAATGTTTTTTCTGTACTGTTAAAAACACAATAAAGTCACTTCTCAAGATCTTTCAAGACTTCCTCTGCCGTAAGTGTTACAAACTTTGATTGTGGCATCAAAAATCTGAATAAAATACGTTTTTACTTAAGGATACCTACAACACAGATGGACCTGTCACTGTCTCAGTCTTTAGTAAGGAAAGCAGCAGTGAAAACATTCAAGACTGGTTTCCTCACAGCACTGCAGAGCTCAATCACACCATTATCATCTGACTGAGAAAGAGAGAAATCAACATTTCTGAAGATACATGCTGTTGTATCACCAGGCAGTGAGGGTGAATGATGTGGATAAAAAAAATAAATGAGTCATTTCTTCTCCACATGAGAGCACAAAGATGTCTACAGGGCACACATCTTATAAACATGACAACGAACATAACAAGAGTTAAGAGCTTCACTATTCAGAGTTTGTCATCCAAAGTATTGGAAATAAAGATTACATTCCTAAAAATTCTTTAAACAGAAACAAGATAATGTATAGTATGTTTTGGTTCATGATCAATGAATATTAGGACATCATTTGTATCTATTTGTTTCTTCAAAGACCCACTGAAGTCAGTTCAACATTTTACACAGCTTTTTTGGGATTGGGGTTGTATTAGTGAAGACAGAGGCACTGCTTTACACAACCCTTTGGTGTATGTCATGAGAGTAAACCATGCAAAAATGCTGAAGTTGGTAAACAAAGTGGAGAAAGCAATGATTTCAGATACTTACAATGTGAGCACATCTCCAAGGGGTAACTGGCTTCATTTCCCTAAAACAAAAAGAAAAAATAAATTAAGTTTTGGTGATTATTCTGAGTGTTCCCAGGTCCACATATTCTCACATCATGCAGATTCTTATACATAACAGTGAGTACGCAATGTACGGAAAATTTTGAACAGTTGTACGAACAGATATTTTGTACAGGAGGCTTCATAGGTTTTTGTTGAATGTGTGGAATTTATATAAAAGGAAGTTAAAGTCCTGTTTCTGTGAAAGCAAAACACTAATGCTGAGTGACATCAGGCTTTTCTGTGCTTGCAAATAAGTTTTATGACATGGCTCCTTTTGTTTTCAAGGTACAAGATCTTGAGATAACCTTGTGGATGTAAATTCCTCAGTTAGCCTTAAAAACATAACCAAGCTAATGTGAAAGGTTTCATACCCAAAACCTGTGAGGCTGTCAATACGCTGCCACATTCTGATCATGCACCACCAAACGCACAGCATCAAATCTTCAACAAATGCACAACTAACAATCCCATCCAGAGACAGCGTGGTAGTGCTCTGTGTGCATATGTATGTGTGAGTGAGTGTGTGTGAGTGTGTGTGTGCGCGATTGGCTCGTGTTCAGCTGTAACATCCGCATCCCATCCTGTCCAGCACTGCAGTGTTCACTGAGCCTCAGATTGCTGGCAGAGTGAGGCTGAGTGCTCAGAGGGGAAGCCAGGGTGGAGTCCCTGTTGCAGAGGGGCGGGGAGGATGGATGATGGGATGGGGATCCTACAGCTGAGTGAGAGAGATGCCCTGGGCTTGTTATCCATCGACCGGAAATATTCTGTAGCTCCATCTAGGAATACGGACTCTGTTTCTGTTGTGCAAAATATGCTATGTCAAGAATACAGACGTATCATGCAGAATATTGAGTCCCATTATTCTCAATCTTTCCTGACTTAACAAAAAAAATAAATCCAGGACAAATAGATAAATGACGCACTGTGACAGTGCCAGTGACACACAGATCAGCCAGACACACTGAACTCTGTGTTTTCAGTTATGTCATCCTCTTCCTTATCGCTGCGCTGCTGTACAACAGCAGACTTACATCAGAGATGTTGTGGTATTTTAAGAGCAGTGAGGAGAACGAGGTGACACAGGATTAGCCAGGAGAGCGACTTAACATTTGACACCCTATCAGGAGAGCAGAGACAGCTTGCTGCAGTGGAGGAGTGATCAGGGGTGACATAAACATAGTTTTCCTTTAACGAACAAGAGGTCAGAGTGTGCAGTGTGCAGTGGAGCACATAACACATGGCTGTACCATGCTGGGGCTGGGCATCCCACTGACTGTGTGACTCTGAGCGTGATGGTGACACAGCAATATTTCATCATCCTGCATGGGAACAGTCAGTCCGTTGGCTTCCCCACAGAAATACAGAGTCAAGGGGACATCCACAGAAATTGTTGCATTTGCCACATTTTAGCTAGAGCCCATTTAGGGACCACAAGTGACTTAAGAGATGTGGAATTTAAGTCATGACAAACACAGGTGTGGTCAGTACACAGATTAACTCCACAGCATATCTTTGCTGACAATCATGTAGAAAAAGTAGTTATCTGGAAAAACACAAGGCAGGATTCCAACTACAATTCAGCCATGATAACATGTGCACCATGTTTCCCCTGAGTGTGCAGCCTTAGACATGTGGGGGTAGAGTGAGGGGGTATGGGCATTGCGGTGATGTGCCCTGGGAGCGCTTAAAGAAGAGGGTTTTTTTTTTAAATCTGTATTTCTTTTGATGGTTGCGCCATTATTTCTCCCAGCTCCCTGCCTAACACACAGAGTGTGCTTGTTTCTGTGTTTGTGTCTGTGTGTATCGGGCGAAACTTCGCCGTGTCTGATACAGAGAGCAGAGGAGAATTGTGAACACGCGACCATGTAGAGACAGAGATGACATCTCATCATGTAATAAGATAAGTAAAGCAAGGAACAGATCTGATTTATACGAGAGGTAACCTTAAATTATTTGCTATGATCTGGCGCTGCATAGCTTCTATATTGATTCTTGGTTTAATGTTTTAATAAGGCCCATACCACTTTAAAATGCTTGTTTTCTGACACACAATTGGTGATTTGATTTTTTTTTTTTTTTTTTTTATCCTTACAGAGGTAAATCGTATTGTAAAATTGTAGAAATTCTCACTGATAAGTGTGGGTCATGTGTGCTGCCACTTACATCCCTGATTTCCACTGGTGTTTAAGTTGCTGTAGGGTCCTTGAAGGCAAAGAGACTTACAGCAAAGCAGATTTGGTGTTTAGGATTACAGGTTTACTAACTAAGGCCTGCTTTAGTTCACTGGGGTGGCTAACTTGGGGTCAGCAGTAACTCTTCCTCTGTCTTGTCCTCTGAAACAAACCACTTCAAGCAGCTGCCACTCTTGTTACAACGCTGCTAAGGGAGGAGTAATAAATGGGATGATAACATAGAAAAAGAGGTGAACAGAGAGGAGTATAAAGAGGGGGAGAGGGAGGGAGGGAGAGAGAGATACTTATGTTGGCTCATCAATAATGCATGGTTCATTCAGAATCAATTAGGCTTTAGCACACAAAACACGTTTTGCATAATGACAAGTCTGGCACTGTCCCTGGTTCAGCAGGCAAACTACAGCCGACCCAAAAAACCAGCTAATAATAGAGCTGCAGAACCCAGTAATAATGTGCAGGATTGGAGAACCATGAAGGGGACTGATGACTTGTCTAAGGTCTCTTTGTTGGAATTCTGACAGATTTCACAATCTTTATATTAATGTTGTGTTATTTGTTGTTTTATTGAAACCTTTACCTTGTAAAGTACTTTGGTCAGCATTGATTGTTTTTAAATGAGCTATATAAATAAAATTGAGACAGCCTGCACAGCAGTCAAGTCAGCAACACCCTTCTACGAAAAACCTGAAAACTTTAATAACCTTGAAAATAACAAGCCTTTAAAAAATTCACCCTGTACAGTGTGTGCTGACAGAGAACCGAGCCATCCAGGACCAAGCTGTTTTCATTTAACCAGACCCTAAACATGTTTATTTTTGCTGCATCAATCTGTTTTTTGGCTTGATGTGTGTGTAGTTTCTGGAGCCAGCCTCAAATGGAATTGAAGAACTGCAGTTTTTAGTACTTCTGCACAGGCTTCATATTTTCAGACCGCTTGTTGCTGCTTGAACAGAACTTATTCTCACTCTCGTATGGCAAAATCAAACAATAGCAATATTTTTTTTATTGGTTGCAGGTTGTCCTTTAGTGATTCGTTGCATACAGATTGTATATAGCTCTAAAGTTAGGAATAATAATAATCTTTGTATCTGTAGCCCAAATTAAGATTTCATGACTTAACAGACAAACATCTAAAAGTTCATTCATTCAAAAGTTCATGATCCAAGTTCTGACTCAACACAAATGAAGCAGATTAACAGACTTTGAGACTGATCATCAAACCTTCATATGGTGCAGACAGGAGTTCTAGGAACAACTGTTCTTGTTCAGCTTACACTCTTCTCAGATACACCTGGAGGCTGCAGTTTGGGGACTCTGTGCTTTAGTCAAGGGCACAGCTCTGACATGAGGCTACATCTTTTGAATGCAAACAAGTTTTCCCTGTTCACACTTCACTCCCCTCATTTAACAGTAGTAAATACCACAGCATGAAAACTTGGGCTTTTAACCTGTTAAGTGCTGCAAAGACTGGAAGTAAAAAGCAAAGAACATTATGATGATGTACAATGAGTGCCCTCTGACAGGGTATTTGCAGCTTTCAGCAAGTCAAAATTAAGACTTTTCAAGACCTTTTTATTGCCACCTTGAATGAAATTTAAGACGATTGTTAGGGCATCCTGCTGTATTAAAACCCAAGCATAGCTTGTGTCTGGTTCAATAGCTGCATGTACAAGTGCAGTTTAACTGCATTTTTCCAACCAAGTATACAAAAACTATACAAAAATACAAAACGTACAAAAAAATATAGTACATCCAGTCAAAAAGTAGTGCACAACTGGAAACATCTAACAAAAAAAAATAACTGGACCTTCTGAACACACACATCATGATTAGCCTCAGTTCTGTGGCTTTAATGTCCAGCTCTGCCTTTATTCTTTTTAGTTAACTAAATTTATCTTTGTACCTCTTCCTGAGGATGTTTGACTTTGTGTTGAGCTGAGCCATCAAGGTGCCAGACTTACCCTCTGCTTGCTTGGCAAACAGGTCTGCATCCTCCTCCAAAGAGCTAGCAAGCCAGTCGCGGACTGGCTAGCTAGCATTCATTCATTCATTCATTCATTTACTATAACTGCTTATCCTATTCAGGGTTGCAAGTGGCTGGAGCCTATCCCAGCTGACTTAGGGCAAGAGGCGGGGTTCACCCTGGACTGGTCACCAGTCAATCGCGGGGCTGACACATAGAGCTAGCTAGCATGCAGATAACAATTTACATCAGCAGCTAGTAGCCTTTTTACATCACCTTCTCTAGATAGATGGATCGATAGATGGATCGATAGATGGATCGATAGATGGATCGATAGATGGATCGATAGATGGATCGATAGATGGATCGATAGATGGATCGATAGATGGATCGATCGATGGATAGATCGATGGATAGATCGATGGATAGATCGATGGATAGATCGATGGATAGATCGATGGATAGATCGATGGATAGATCGATGGATAGATCGATGGATAGATAGAATTAACTAGTCCTGTCCCGGCAAATTTAAGACCTTTGATTAATGAATTTAAGACCAGTATATAACATTTTTAATCAATTCAAGACATTTTAAGGCATTAATTTTAAATACATGAAGTTAAGACTGTTTAAGGATGCACAGACACCCTGTCTGAGAGCACTGCAAACTAGAACATACTGGTATCAATAAATGTATTGCATACCCTCCCCCACCTGTAGAAATAGCTTAATGACTTTATTGGTAGATTTTATTTCATTATAACAACAAACACCATGGCTGAGTGAAAGTCATCACTATTTCAAGTAAGTACTTCAACACTACAATATGCCTCAGCTTCAATATCAGCAAGCCCAAGAACATGTATCCTACTGGGCTTTTACAGTAAACCATGAAATCAATATAACTCCTGCTGAACAAACAGCTGAAGGTGTGCAGAGTCAATACTTCAGTCTGGTCTGGTCATAGTGTGTAGGACAAAAACTCTTACAATTCTTGCCAAACTTGAAATTGGGAGAACACCTTTCCTAATGTTAGAGTGTCAGCTCAATGTATTGTATTTTTGTCAGATTATGAAGGTAGGTTAATACTTGTAATGCTTTTAACTGAGCATTCAGTATCCCTAGCCAGGTTAGGGAATCAGTTCGTATAGTGTGCTAAGTTACATTATGATAACAACCAGCTAAAGTGTTTAAGTTGCTTTCAACACAATCCATGTTACTTACACACAATTTTAAAGGGAAAGGGATGTTCTATGTGCATTCTCTTCTTGCCAGCTTGCTTGCTGGATGTCGGGTTCAGAGATCACAGCACTCCCCTCCTCCACACAGATGTGTCTGCTCACAATACAGCCCAGCTTTATGATAAACATACTCAACCCTCCAGAGTCACAGCAGAGTGCAAAGCTGAGCTGTGCTTTCAAAATGCTCTTTAAATAGAAATCAGCCGTCCATTTTTCAGCCTAAACAAAAGCCAGGGCAGAGCCAGCTGACACAGTATCACTAATAACCTATTACACTATTACACAGATGAGAGGCTGTGCACGGAGCTCATAGACTGAAACAACATTACAGCCATGTTTCTCTTTGCACATGCATCAGTTTTCTCTCAAAGCATCATCTCTAACAGGTAATTCTGCTTTACTTTTATTGCCTCGGTGTGTGTGTGTGTGTGATTACCTTCTCCTCTCTTTGAATGTGTGCATTTCTATCTGGATATGTGTTTGTCGAGGATCAGAGCCAGATTAAGGAGTCAAGTGCAAATATGAAAATAATTACCAAAATCTTAGCTGCCTGAAGGAACTCCGGCAGAGTTAATCCTCTCAGCCATTTCTATCCCCTGCTCTGGCTTACCTATAAAGGCTTTTTGAGGCCCCATGATGCCATGTAAAATAACAATGTCTAATCTTCTTATGCATTAACCCAGTGGTGATGAGGCTTTACTGAGACATGTTGAAAAAAGCTGATCTGTACACAGCCGCTCAAAGGCAGATATTTCTTATGCTCAAAAACCATCTTGGTGTCACTTTTGCAGGGACAAAGCTCCTGATAAAGTTCCTGTTTAAAATGAAAAAAATAATAATAATAAATAAATGAAAAAAAGGAAGTCCAACTTGTACTCCCTGCACTAACACTTCCTTCAAGATGTGATAGATTTCTCACTCATTATTGCATCTTTAAAAGGCGGGACTTTCCTCCTGCAGCTACAGGAGGGAGCAGCATTATACTCCATGTTAATTTAGAAGCCTTTTTTCAAAATCTACCTTGTAGTTGCTGCTGTCAGATCAAATTTAAACACAGTCGCTATAATTTGGGTCCCATTGCATTGAAACATGTTTTTTTTTTTCTGTTGAACTTGAACAAATGAAATGATCTGAAGAAGAATAGCATCTGCTCTCAAGGATCTTTTACAACAAACAATAATCATACCTTAACAATGGCAAAAGATTTTGACCTTTGCTTTAAGGCCATGATGACGATCGAATTACTAGATAAACCATGAAAAGAGCTATAAAATAAGTGTTCTGTTTTATTTTTTTGCACTGAATGTCATTAAATTCACCTTTAGGAAACCGGTTTTATATCACACCGAACATTTCTTCACCTGATTAAAGCTCATGCCTTTATCGCTTCATAGTAGCTACATTGTTTTATTCTGTTCATGAGCGAACAAGCATTAACATCCCCGAATATTTTGTACACACTAAAAAAATGATAGCGAAAGTTTACATGTGAAGAAACATGTTAGAGAAAACATTTTATGAATATGCTTTTAGAATGTAAATGTTTGGCCCATCTGATGGAGCCCTGGATGTACCGGCTTTACACTGAGATGTCGATTGATTGGCCAAATGAAGTCAGAGAGCCATCGACCACCCCAGGATTAATTGTACTCAATATGATGGAAACGGTGAAGTTAGGCAGCAGTGATCAGATCACTGCAGTATAATTGCTAGATGTGGGTTAGAATGAACATCATCACATACAGTTTAGCTCGTATTTTAGCCTTTAGCTTGTGTTTTAGCATTCAGCTTGTGCTTTATCACTCTCTTGCTTAGCTTAAATGAATATAAATGCCTAAGAAGAATACAGTCTTCACAGGTTGATTTTAAAAAGTTCAGATTTTTTTTCTGCATCTCTTGTGATGTTTGGGACATTTTTCTGGACTCTGTTCATTTTACAGAGTCTCTCTCTCTCTCTCTCTCTCTCTCTCTCTCTCTCTCTCTCTCTCTCTCTCTCTCTCTCTCTCTCTCTCTCTCTCTCTCTCTCTCTCTCTCTCTCGGCAGAACTGTCATGTAAATACGATGAATAACATGAGGCTATTTATTCCGCTAAAGAAAAGAACAAGATAAAGACCTCATCTGTAAAAGAGGAACGCCCCTCTTACAGTTCAAAGCAGTGTGTCCTTTAATCTGCACGCCGATCTGTTTTTTTGAAATTCGTTGGCCCTTATCCAGATGTGAGCGTGTTGGCCGTAGTTCTTGCTTGCGCCATCACAACATTTTCTTTCAGCCATGTTGTTTTAGTGGTAAAAGTCTTTCAGATGAAAAACAAAAATGCATTTTTGGGCCATTTTCAGCTGAATTTTTTTCTGTCAGACAGTTCAGCTCCAGTGTCCACCATCACTACAGAATATATCCCAGAAATCGTTGTCAGCAGAGAAAACACAGATTTCTCTTCTCACTACTAAACTTTGTCAGCTGGCGTGGTGTTGTCATAGAGACTTCAACATGCCATAAATCAATTGGGTCCTGCCCGACCCGACAAGGAAGCTAAGAAATAGCATTTAGAAATAAACCATATTGGTGCAGATAATCTCATATGAATTTGTGGATTAGGATCAGGCCTATATCAATAAGTGAGACTTTTTCAAGATCCCTTAGACAGTCCTCACAGTCCCTTTAAAGAATAAACAGCATTGCATAACACTAGTACTGTGTAGTATATCCACAAAAATGTATGAATGTTAAATTTTGACAATACAAATCTGAATCGGCCATTATGAATTTGCTGATAGGCTTTTAAGGGCTGCTTGTATGCTGTTCATTTAATGTCTTTTCAAGCTAAATAGGTAAGAAAAAAACGGTTGTTTGCCTGTAATGAATAAGACAAAAGAGTCGATCAGATTCCTCTTATTTAAAATAAGTTATTTATCCTCAAGACATCAAACATAAAGGAAAAAAGTACAAAGCTTGAATCACTTCCTTCAACACCATCATGAGAGTTACTTTGACCGTTCCAACTTTAAGCACTTCACTGTATAGTCTCTTGTGCTTTATATTCCCTGAACATCCTGTTCCTGCCAGTAATTACAGAGGCCGGCTTCTCTTCAACTTGCAATGTGAGTTTTACTTCAAACTTTTCCACAGACGCTGATGCACCAGACAAATAGATTTTTAATGACAAAATTGACTCAAGTTTGGCCTGTGCCGCTGACTGACTGCTGGCTCCAGCTCAAACTGAGCACTGCAGCGGTGTGCGACGGCCAGCAAGGAGAATAAATCCAGATTGAGTGGGCTGGTTGGAAGTGCAATGTGGATCACCGAGTGTTGATCATCACTTCTGTTGGTGGTTTGCTGTGGCTTTTATCTCTTTTACATTAGCTCCAGCTCAATCCTTATGTGGGTGGTGCTTGATTGCTAGGCAGCATATGGTCCCCTTAGCATCTGATCATTCCACTACATGCTTAAGCAACTGTGCATCCCTGCCCCCAACCTCCCCCTGCAGCAGAGAAGAATACATTCTGACAGGATAGAAGTTGGCACACTATCTGTGGAACATGCATGCCGGAGGTTTCATCCCTCTGGCAGAGAGAGGAGATGGCTGCAGGGTGAATAGAACAAGTTACAGGTAAGCTAACTCCTCAGGCCACATTGTCAATGTCCGATTTATTAGACAGCAAGACGCTGACACTTAAAGTGTAAACTTTGACTCCGTGCCCAAGACAGATGATGCTCCCAGTTTTTGATCTTTGTATGGAAGCACCTTTAATCAAATTAGGGATGTCCCAGTCAGCATCGGGCTGATACCAAGTCCCGATCTGATTTGATCTGGGTGACATCGCGGAGACTACGTACCATTAATTACACAGTCTACGGGTAAGCCCATCTGGATTCCAAACCTACCACCTTCCCGATCACCGATCAATTAGAAAATGCCAAGATTGGGCCCGATCTGATATTGTATCACATGTGGATCAACAAGGATCAGATCGGGATCGGGACTCCCTAAGTGCAATTATTACATGCAGCCTCTGGGTCACTAACTAACCTTGCTCTTTCTTTTCCTGAAAAAGAAGTGTTTCAAGGATTTATGGGGTTTTGACATCTTACATCCTGTCACTTATCACTTAAACTTTACTTATACTGTAGTTGTCAGGTCAAAGCCAAAGATCAGTGTTTGAGAGGTTAGACAACATCTGATGAAGTTCACCTCTTTTAGTTATACTAGTAATGCATCATAAACAGAATAGCATTTTCTTTATAGATAATGATTGGGGTATTGCCCAGATATGACTGAAAAAACAATACTTTTCTGTAAATATATGTTGTAAAAAATATCAAATTTTAAAGAATCAAAAACTTTACTGTCAAAGTCAGTGCTGAGAGTGTTTTGAAAAGTTTAAAATGAAAATAATACAAAGCTTTATTGCTTAACATATTGTGAGAAGTTATGTAGTTGTACTCAAATATTTTACATGTACAGTGCGGGTAATAGCAATCATGACCAAAACTGAATCAAGCCATCTAGAGATGTGACTAAGCAATGATGGTTCACTTATGGCTCTACTGCTGGTTTATTTCACCAGCTGTTTTGTGCCCTTCCTTGAGCAGATTTACACAGAGCACAGTTAGTTAACTGATATCTTCTAGCTGGAGGACATCGATACAAGCAGATAATTGATGTGTTTGATCAGTAGCTGTTTGGAAAGGAATTGTGGGAATAAAGTGGTCAATGTGGGGAGGGATGAGGAGCTGGAGTGTTCAAGAAAAAAACTCCTAGCTACACCCTTACTGTCAACATGTCACTTTTAAACCTCCTTCGAGCTGAGTATAGATCCAGGCCTAGTCGCAACTGACCATCCAGGTCCACTCCTATTGGTCTATATGGATGCTTCACGGTTACTAGGCAACTGACCTGCATATTGAGACATAAATAATTATATCAAATCTATTGACCAATTAACCAAGATAAACCAAGCCAATCATATGGCCTGCTATGTCAGCTTCTTCCACAGCTGCTGTAAATAGACTCAAATGTCGCCACTGACTACTCATTGAAGCCCATGAGCTCAAATGAAACAATGTTGCACCTATAAACACACTGACATGCTAACTACAAAACACACCAGTGTGGACAGAGTTTACGCGTGAAGCCGTGATCTGAGCACACGTTTCGCTTTGTAAAAAAAAAACTGCCACATTCAGTCGCCAGTCCAGGCCTTCAAAGCGTGTATTTCAGTCATGAAAACTAATTTGCACGGGCCTTGTTGCTAATAGCAGAGCCGAGGTTGGGATACGAAATATCTGGGCCACAGGCTTCAGGCGACTGTCAACCCCGGGGTGTTGTTCAGAGCGCGAGACAGAAAGTCAGAAGTGGGTGAGGAACGCGTTTCCTTCTTGACGGGGCTCTACACTGTCGGCTGCAAACTCACAGCACAGCCTCATACACTGAAAAACAACCTGCCCCAACGACACATTACCGACACAGTTACACGCAGGCCTGGCCAGTTGTGTATTTACCCCTCGGTGGAGGGTGAAATTAGGAGCCGTGGCTGCTTACCATCTTGCAGGTCCGATGATGAAATCCAGCCGAAGTGAACTGAAAGGAGGTTCAACAGGGGGGGAGTCGGAAGGCCGCCGGAACTGTGGCAAGAAACAAAAAATAAAATATAGTTGTGGTGCTTTCTGAGGTCTCGTCCTGGCTTTGCACCCAGCTTCAGTGTTTCGTCTCGTCTCTCTCTCCAAATTCGAGGCTTTCACTGCAGTGGCAAAGGGAGGGAGACCCGCTGGGAGGGGACAGTACGCGGAGGAGGAGGCTCGGTTTGACAACCAGGCGGTGGCGGAGGGGAGGGGAGAAGAGGCGACGGGGGTGGGGAGGAGGGGAGGAGCAGTAATACTGTACATCCGGGAACTACAGATTGGGTTTATTTATGTTTTTACTGTTCCGTTAGTTCTGTGCTTGGGCTCCACCTACTGATGTTATGACTTTACTACAGATAGTGACTGCCTCTGCCTCTTTATGCAGTATCCTCTGATAGTCTCCTTTACCCTAACTAAACGCAGCTGACACATTGATTTTATTTAATGTAATCCACGTTACCTTAAGAATCGTCTTCACTGAGAGACATCAAATCCATCCGAAGCACTGTAAACTACTGCAAGACTTTAATTTAATTTGGGTGCACGGAAAATAAAGACTGGGAAAAAAAATGCATATTTCCTGAAGAATACCATTAAAACTGAAATTCTAACTGAAACTATAACAATAAAATGCTTTACAAGTTACATTTTATGAAAGTGTTGTTTGTAAATACTTCTTTCTGTGCTGACTGAGGAGATCTGAAAGTTTTAAACATAATACAATGCTAAATTTACATTGTTTAAAAGGCTGACATTTTTTTATGGAATCTAAGCATTTATTTAAAAGCATTTTTATGTTTCATACAGCAGGCCGTTCAATTAAATATTCACCTTTTTGTTAAAGAAAAGAAAACCTTTTTGCCTTTCTCTCAACTTTTAAGACTAGTAATAGCCAATGAAATACTACTCAGTGTAATCTATTCATAGTTGAGTTGCTGTGAGGTTTTATCTGTGAAACTTAGGACATACAGTGTGGGAAATAAGTATTTGATCCTCTGCTGAATTTGTAAATTTGCCTACTTCCATAGAAATTAACACACTCTAATTTTTATGGTTGTTTACTGGTTATAAGTATAGACAGAATATCAGTTGAAAATGCATAAAAACACACAGTATAAAAGTTATAAATTTTTGTGCATTTTATCAAGTGAAAAAAAGTATATTAGTATCAGCAGGGGATCAAATACTTATTTCCCCCACTGTATCTGTCACTAATGGGCCATGAACCTGCTTACCCAGTCTTTCATTTCCCACAGTATGAGCAAAAAGGCTTTGTTCATAAGCATCTGTAGAGTGACCCGGAGCAGAAAACTAACCCTGTCTCTAACAGAGAAGTTGTACTTTGGAAGTTTAAGTAATAATAAATGGTTAATGGATTGTACCAATAGTGTAATATTATAACAAACAGTGTCTTATATAATGTATTTCTACTCTTCTAACCACGTAAAGCAGCAGAGCTGACTAAACACCACTCAGTAACTCCATACAGTTTACAGGTGACTGCAACAGTTGGACCAAACAACCAACCCTATCTAAATAGTGAACACAAAAGAATTCTTATCTTTTACATGACTGGAAATTGACATAAGAATCCCATTTTTATGATTTTTTTTAAAGCTTTAAGTTATTTTGGTACAACCATGTTTAGTTGTGGTTCCCATTGATTGTACAGTTACAGTTTGAGAGTCGGAGAGCTCTGCTTGCTGGGCTGCTCATTTTCATCCACATTTGTTAATGATGTTGTTAAGTTAAGAGTTTTTTGTTGTTGTTGTTGTTTCTATTCTGGTTTTGACTGTTGCCATTAACCCTACATCTCATGCAGTGTTACTATCCATTAGTTCAGGATTACATTTTTGGTCTCCAGAATTAAGTGCTAACAATGAAAAGCTACTGTTATTTAATTTAAATACACCTAAAGTTAATCAAAGTGTACAATGGGTTTAAAAAATGATTAAAGTTTAAAATATTAGTGGCTTTGTAAACAAACAAAGTTCACATAAAAGTAAGAATGTGTGTATCTTTTAGCAATAAATGGCACAGTTTCTTAATTATTTTGTTGTACAGATTTATTGCATAGGTCATTTCAGTAGTTTAAAGAAAATACTTCGAATTTGGTTCTACCAAAATACAGACAACGGCGATAATAAAAAGTTTGAGTTGTTCACTGTACAAAAATATTATATACTAACACAACCTTATTTACCACAAAAATAGAAAACCACATTTTGTATTTTAATAAATAGTCAAAACATTTCATTCCTGTGTAACAAACACTGATATGCAATAGGTCCTTCAGAAGAGGTAGAAAAAACAAACACACTGTAAATAGGAGCACAACTTTACCCAAATACAAAATCTCTACTTCCAAAACTGCATAGTACTGTACACAAAATGGTACCACAGCATAATATTTCAAGAGTTTCATTACAAAACATATGGCCCCCTTTTCATTAATCCAGGACCAGGCAGTGGTGGAGGTTCACTTCCATTTACAACGGAATTATAGGTAATTTCATGGATTAGAGCTGCTGACAGAAGATTTGTACTGCAGTGTCTCTGTAAAAGACAAGATCTGACACATTCTAAAAACATGTTTCAGGATGTGGTGTCTTCTCTGTGATACAGCTGAGGTTTATTAAAATGAGGACCAACTCCACATTGGGCTTTTGTGCTGTTTTGTGCTGTTTTGTACCCTGTGTGCCAATAACTCTTACTACTTAGGTCAGTAAAAATAAATCTAAATCCCCAATGTGAATAAATTTTTAACTAACTGTTGTGATTTTAGGGGCATTTTATACAACCTTTTTATACAATAGAGGCTGTAGAGACCATGGTAGGTTCCTATACAAAGGCTGATGGAAAAGGAGACAGGGCTTAAATCAGACATAAGATGTTATTTTCTGCAGGGTAATACAAAAAATTAGTTAATGTGGCCAGGACTCCTAAAACTTAATTAACATGCCAGTGCTGGTTTTCTGGGAATCGCAGTGTCGTTTCCAAATGTCATATTGTCACTTAAAGACAGTTCGTCAGAGTCTATAAATATATTGTGCAAGCACCATTTGTAAAATACACACACACACACACACACACACACACACACACACACACACACACACACACACACACACACACACACACACACACACACACACAATGTAGCTGAACATACAAACACAGGTGCACTCAGTCACACATCACTGAACACATGAGCACAAGAGGGTTACAAGACGCGCAAACTGTTCCTCAAAAACATTATCTTAAAATGTCAACATCTCAACTCTTGCAATACTGACTAAAACCTGACTGAAATATGTAACAATTTTGACACATTTGTATCATAAACACCTATTTTTTTCTTTTAAAACAAAGGTTAAATGGATTGACAGCAGATACACCTCTGAGGGAAAATACAGACAAACAATGTGCATGTCAAAAATGTCAACAATTTGTCATGACACTGCTGATGGGAATCTTGGAAATGGTGTTATTGCAGAGTACTTTTCCTCATCAGACAAACATTTCCTTGTTGATCCACATGAGTGTGCGTGTATCGTTAGGTTTGCACTCGTACTCGATGCTGTTGAAGCTGTTTCCCCACTGGCAGTGGTCTCTCTTGTTGTAGTTGTAGTACTTTACCTGCCATACAGTTTCAAATGACCCCGCTTCTGTGAACTGGAGGAAACACACACAGACACACTCATATTAAGCTGCGTGAAAACATCTGAAGGTGAAGTGAAGGAGAAACAGACTGAGTGGGCAGATGGACACACACACACACACACACACACACATGCAAATGCACACCACATCTCAGAGCCCTGTGGGAACAAGCAGGACAGATGGATAGGATACAGATACACATAAACATCCTTATACTGAATCTTAACATTGTGTTTCACTCCTCATTATCATTATCAGTTTTTATCCTTGAAACAAGGCTAAAAATGAAGATTTTTTTTTTGACAGAACATCAGATGTACTTATTGATACTTTACATGGGTTAGGAAAGAGCCCTTGAAGTCCTGTGTGTGTGTGTGTGTGTGTGTGTGGGGGGGGGGGGGGGGTCGTATCTTGAGCACTCATTGTGTGTGCCTCATAGTTATCTTGTGGGAACAAGTTAGTATCTTGTGCCCATGCGGTAATAACATTGTGGGTTAAAATAATTTTGTGTAAAGTTTTCTTATGGTACTTAAGGGGTCAGGTAGGTTCCCACACCCCCTCTCTTTGACATTAGGAACTAACCTAGTAGATAATGTTTGGGTAAAATAACAGTCACACTTTCTGTTAGCAAAATGATGGCGTCAGTTTGTGTTGCACAAAAAAGAAACTGATTCCTTTCCGTGATGACTAATCTCTATTTCTAACTTTTAGTGTTTGTGCAATGTATCTAATTACTGCCACAGGCGAAGAAAGTAAAAGCATGATGCAGAAACATCCTCTGATTACAACTTTCACTGCAAACATACAATAAGCGACTTCTTAGATATGCAGCAGGAGGAGATTTATCATCGGAAATTAATGCTTAAACATGTAGAAAGACAAGATCTATCACTTTGTCCTCAGGGGGCACCAAAATCAATACTTATCAGGGGTTCCTTAAAATAAATTCAGCTGTCTAGTAAAAAAAAAAAAACAACTTGAAAACTCCATTCTTCTCAGTATTTGGACCTTTGTCCTCATTTAAACAAGCGCTTATCATCACTGAATGGAGAAACAGCTTGGACAATAGAAACTTGCAAGTGATTAAATGATATCTTGTGTTTAAGTAAGCAATTCATCAGGATTACAAAGTGGGTTTTCAACAGTTCAAAGTGGTTCTTTAGTTTTACTTTAGAAACAGAGTTTTAAGATAAAACTTAAGGTGTGTATTGGTATTATCTTACACAAGACTGCAAAAACATTTAAACTCAGGGATGGATGAAGAGACAGGAGAGGGGGAAGAGGAGAGAGTCAGAACATTTGAAAGCTCCAAGCCAGGAAGGGATTCAGCTGACCAGATCAAGTTTAACGACTGTTTGAGGATTAAAAAGAATGTCATTGGTGTTGTTAAAAAATGTTGTTGTTTATTTTTCTGACATCCATGTTCAGTCTCCTTCATTTTGGAAAGTCAGGGCAATACATAAATAATTAATCCTCTTCTGCCAGTTAATTGATTGCGGTGGGCGAAATTAAGAGAAGAATTACAACTTCAATACCCATACAAGTAGCAATGTTCAGGCTAAACTAATGTTAAACAATGAGGAAAAAGTTTATAACATCAACACACACAGCCTCCTTCAGGTGTGTCCTTTGGTGTATGGTCTCTACCAACAGGACAGATATAATCAAACGCACTTGTCTCTGATCCTGATCATTCATTCATTCACATTCATTCATTTTCTATACCGCTTATCCTGTTCAGGTTCGTGGGTGGCTGGAGCCTATCCCAGCTGTCTGGACTGGTGGCCAGTCACCCAGTCAATGACACACAGGGACAGACAACCTTTCACACACACACACACACACACACACCTATGAATACTCAGAGAGAACAACCCACGCATACACGTGTAGAACATGCAAACTCCACACAGAAAGGCCCACCTTGCCCCAAATGGGATTCAAAATGGTAACCTTCTTGCTGTGAGGCAGTAGCGCTAACCAGTGAACCACCGTGCAGCCCTGATCCTGATCATTTAGCAATAAAAGAATGTCCTTCACCTTTAAGCTTCTCCTTCTTGTAACAGATTATTTTCCTGCTGTATGTATAGGATATCCATACCTGTATGTTGATTTGAACTGGCTGCCTCTCTCCACTCTTCGTGTGTGCCACCCCTTCTGTTTCATACTGGCCTGTATAGACAACAGACTGCGGGTCTTTAGACTTCTGCTCCAGAGGGAAGGTCACGCCACCCACACTCATTGATCTGCAGACAAGTACAAAATAAATGGAATGACACACATTTGTACAGATATTCAGATAAAACTGAACAAGTGCCAAGAAAAGAAAACAAAATGCACTGAATAGATAGATAGATAGATAGATAGATAGATAGATAGATAGATAGATAGATAGATAGATAGATAGATAGATAGATAGATAGATAGATAGATAGTCCCTGAAGCATTTTTGTCCCTAGCATGTTGGAAAATAATTTAGTGAAATGGGTCTACAGCTGTACCTCATGAGCATGCCCTAAATCCAATACATCCCCCATGAGTCATCACATATGTGACCTATTTTTATAGCCCACTTCATTCAGTGCTCATTCAGGCATGTTGAACAGTTTGATTTTAAGGTACACACAATACTAATCCCCGTGTCATATAAAAGCACAGCAACATTTAGCTTGTTACATAACTATGAAACGCAGACAAATTACAAGAGGGTGGTAACACAAAAGCCAAGCGCTGAATCCTAATCTGTGGAGGATTTGACTCGCAGCCAATAGAGGTTTACGCTGCCTTACTCTGCTGCGCGTGAAATCCTGCTTTCCCCTATTGCTTTGGAAATAGGAGCGTCTAAGAGAAGCAGGACATTTGGATTGAACAGAAGACACAGCTTGTTCATCCTTTTAGAAAACATACAATTTAAATGGGTGTTTTTTTTCCGGCTGTCTTGCTTTTTTATTAGTCCGTGTCATGCATAAAACTCCCATATCTCCTACCGCCCTTGAATGCAGCCTGGAAGATATACCCATGGATATACCCTTGCCTTCTAAAATTGCTCGTACGGGTACCTGCGAGGAATTTGATTATCAAATTTCCTGTATTGCTGCATCGTGCAGTTTAACTTCTTTCACTCCGCAAAAGAAGTAGTCATATCCTTTCTACCGAAATATGTTTTTAAACATCAAATTAACAAAAAAAGTCTCATTAACTAAAGGCAACATGAGGCAATCAAATTCCACAAAAGACTTATTTTAAGTTGATATTAAAATGATGATAATGGGTTATTTTCTGCAATATATTCTATCATCGGTAGGTTGACCTTATTGCAAGCTTAAACACGTTAAACATTATGTCTCCGTCAGAATAATCCTTCAACAACATAACTCAAAAGGGCTACCTACGTGGCCTCCACCGCTCCCGGTTTGACAACCACCTCGATTCTGTATTTAGACCCGGTCAGCAGCTTAATGGTCCGGGTCTGTCCAAACCTGGCTCCGTCGGATTTGAAGTACACCGCGGTGTCGTTGGGAAGCATCTTCAAAGAAATGCCGATTTTGACAAGCTGAGGGACGTCGGCCATATTTACATGAAGCGTGTCTCTTACTGGGATCCGAGGGATTGCCTGGTGTGGGTTACAAGTCGCAGAGGTTTAGCAGTTTATGCAGACTGAAAAATGCCGTGTGTACAAGTCCATGTCAGAGCGCACAGCACGGGGAACTGCGCCGCGGTGCGCTCTGTAATCCCGCCCAGCCTGCCGCACGAGCCTAATCCCAACCAGTGCTCCCTCTCTGACTCCCTGTGAAAATCTGTCACTCCCTCACATCAATGTCTTTCCTGCCTACCCAACCCATACACCCCGTCTCTGGCTCTCTTTCGATGCGTCGTGATTGGTGTTCCAACTCCCTGATTTCTGCCCGTGTTGTCGCTGTCCAAGGTGCTTAAATCCTGCCATTAAAGACTGTGGATTACACTAATTGATGCAAATCAGGGTTGTTTAACTAATTCGTCTTGAATGGGTGTTAATCCAAGTATTAACAATCAGACAACAGGGTACATATTTGGACAGTATGCACTGTCACACCCTGCAATTTCATTCACTTCATGCCTTTTTGATCATGACCTAAAACTAGCAGCTGAGTTTGAATCAGACGGGACGAGACAGCTGATAGAGTAGGAAACAGGGCAAGAGTGGGGAATGACATGTGGGAAACAGGCCACAGGCTGGATTCGATCCCAGGTCCCCCACCTGAGGATGACCCCATAGCCATGGGGGCATGCCCCATGTTTTTTATATTTTTATCTTATTTTTAATGAATATGTCCGTGTGGAGAAGAGTTAATTCAAGAGAGGAGCTTCTTGCACCATAGATATCACCCTATTCCAGCTGAGAAGGAGAAGCGTTTCTGGGGATGCCGTGCTGGTGCAAAGGTAAAGGCAAGGAGGTGGGGATGGAGCCCTTTCTTCTATCAGTCATCACAGGGAATGTCAACCCTCTGCTCAACAAAAGTGATGAGCTTGAGATATTGGTGAAGGATACAGGCTGGACATCCTGAGGCACTTAGGAGATACCAGGAGACTTCAATCATGTTACCCTCTCCTCCCACCTGACTGGATTTGCACAGTTTGTAAACTATCCAACCAGAGAGAATAAAACACTTGATCTGCTGTACGCCAACGTCAAGGAAGCCTACAGAGCATCTGCCTTGCCACCACTGAGCAGGTCACTTGATTGCGGCCTGGTTTTTCTGCAGACGTGTTGCAGATCCTGTGTATTGAGGAAACCTGCTACTACCTTTGCAGTCAGGAGATGGACACCTAAGGCTTTTGAAGCTCTAAGGAACTTCTTTGAATGAATGCACAGACTGCAGTGCACTGCTGGAAATGGATGAGAGCAGCATGGACGCTGACAGGCATATATATATATATATATATATATATATATATATATATATATATATATATATATATATATATATATATATATATATATATATATATTAAATACAATATTTATTTATTCATTTTTTTTTTTTATTTCATCTGCCAGACACCCGAATTTCCCTTTGGAGATTAATACATTCTATTCTACTCTATTGTTGAATCCATTCCCACATCTACTGCCTACCCATAGACCTATAATTCATTCTCTCATCAAGCCTCAACATTACATCTTATTCTACATTTCCAATTTCCATGTTTACCTGAATGTTTAGTTTGTCAGAGTTTCTCTACAGCCAAAATAATCCATCATAGTATAAATCCTTGTGTTTCGATTTACTCCTGCATAATCATCTGTTGACTTTCGTTCTTGGACCACTGTGGGCGACATTATAGCATTAAATAACTCTTCAAACTTTTAGAAAAATGAAATGGATCCTATTTTTTCAAGAGCCATTTCTGATCTAATTCATCTGAATTTTCTTTAAATTGCCTTGATTTTATGTTTCCCTCATTTGTAATTAGTGGTATGGACCAAACTGTTTAATACCTTTTAAAATAGTTAAATGATAAATGGTAAATGGACCAGTACAGTACAGTAGTTGATTTTACTCATGTTGTTTTGCTACCATGTGCAATACTTTGTAAAGTGGATTTTGAAAAGTGCTCTATAAATAAAGATTTCAATCAGATTTCCATGCCTTACTGGTGTTACAGACATGTCAGACAAATGCATTAAACTTAGTTTTGAGTTTTAAGAAACACATTAATAGTTTCCATAATCTAAGTAGCTCAACTAGGAAAATTTCAATTAATGACATGTGGTGTGACAAAAAAGATTAAATGACATGACAAGCAAACTAGCCCTACCATTTGATCTAGTATCCCACCACATGATGTTTCATTAACTTAAATGCACCAAATGGCATCTTGTGTTAAATGCTAGCATCCAAACAACATATCTTTAAAACAGCTTTACATGTTTCTTTGTATGGAGTGTCGCAGCACAGAGGCGATTGGAGTTACAGAAAGTCAGAAGACAGCAACCAACTCTTCTGCCTTCTTCTGAAACGTTTCTTGTTTATCATCGACCCCTCCTCTCTAAAGACCCCAAATAACTGCCCATTAAAATATAACCATCCATCCCTACCTCACCCAGCATCCAGTTTGCTATTAGCTCTATTCATCCTGCCTGACTAGACAGTGTAACTTAAATACTGAGGAATTAAGTGTATTATGTCATGAAGATTAAACGATCCTGTGAGCAGAATTACTAACTGCTTTTTGAATACTAACTGTCGTTTTGGCCAACAAATAACAGACCTGTATTGTATAGTTCTAACACATATGAACTTTTACCCGTTTGGAACAGCTTAACAAAAGATGATAAATATTCATTTTCAAAACAGACCCTGGTGGTCTGCCCCGGCATTATCAATAAATGACCACTAGATGTCAGGCTTTTATCACGAGAAGGAACCCCCCCAAAATAAAACATTAAAAAGTTTTAGTCGAGAAGTGATGCACGTGATGGCGTCAGTGCCATGCTGACATCAATATGAGCTTTGCATGGTTGACGACAGAGTGGAGAAAAAAAAAATCACGTCTAAAAATAGCAGGTTTGAATGCTAAATTTATCTTTGGCAAGGAACTGAAAAGAAGCAGAGAAAAGCAATAGAAATAATTGACATTTATTTATTTATTTATTTATTTATTTATTTATTTATTTATTTATTTATTTATTTATTTAAAAAACTGTTAATAGATTTAGCTGCTAGTTGGAAAGACCGCCATGATATTAGCACATTATCAGTCTATGATTAGCACTCGCCGAGCGTCCCATGGTCACTCAAAGAAGGGAATGACGAATCTGTTTCAAACAAACTTAACGCGTACTCGTGGATTCGTCATAAAAAAAAAGAATTAATATTTGCACTGAAGTTTAAAGCGTGCGACTATAAACTTTATAGAAGTTCCACTTAATCTTACATCGGTCAGGGGACTAAGTTGGACAGAGATACTAAGTTAAAGTGCGCCAAAGCAAATTATAATCACACAGTTTGAAAGCCATGGCAGATTATTCCCCTAAAGTCTCAGTGCATACATGAAAGAATGAATATGTGTTATTGTTTTCTGTTGAGATGTGCAACTCAGGATTGTGAGTCGTCAAATTCTTAGAGCAAATGTCGGCCATAAAAAAAAAAAATATTTATTTTTAAGATCAAACAGGCCTCCCTGTTTTTTTCTCGCCTGCGTAAAACGTGCGTCATCAGCGCAGCGGTGGTTTTGGACGTTTCTTCACTTAATATTTATTAGTGAAACTGAAAATTACATATAAAGCCTAAAAGACTGACATCCGTTTGCCCAGTGATTCTGGTGTTGCTTGAACGTACCGCGTCCTGGTCTGTTCTGCGCGTAAAGTGAGCCATGCTTTGAGGAAAGGAAAGGCAGGCTCCTCATACATTAAATGAGCAATAGGACCAGTCAGAGTGAGTGAGGGGAGAAAGAGAGTGTGGGAGGGTGGAAGAGCCCTCCCCCAGACAGATGTCTCGATGGGATCCTCTCCTTCATAACCCAACTCTTTACAGCCTCGTGCAGATGGCCAAAGTGTCCAAACCGGACGGTGACTCTTCCTAAAGAGCCACTGGATGATAAGATGAGAGGAAATTAGATAACAAACCCACTCACTTATTTGTTTTATTAAGAGTACAGTGAAAGTATAAGTAGCCAAACACCCTTAGGCTCGAGAGCACTTGGCTTCATGTGAATGTCTGCCGGTCTCCCAGCGTACTGCGCTGGTGATGCCATGCCGCGAAGTCACACTGGCGAGGATAGCGGCGGCACTGGGCTCTGGCTGAAGACCCCTGCGGGACGCCGGGTGCAGGACTACGCGCTAAAAGATGTGGAGTCTGGTCGAAGGACGATGAATAACGCCGTGCGAGTTGGGGACGGTCTCCTGTCTCCCACCTCGGCAGGTGCGGTGGGAGCGGAAAGGAAGCAGGGCGCCCGGCTCAGTCTGCTGGGGAAGCCGCTGACCTATAGCGCACAGAGCGGCCGCAGGAACGCGCGCTACCGGCGGCTGCAGAATTACCTCTACAACGTGCTGGAGAGACCGAGAGAGTGGGCTTTTGTTTACCACGCCTTTGTGTGAGTACTTACACTTTTTTATCATTAAAAGTCGCTTGAAACACTCTTTTCAAGTGGGTTACTGTTGCGCATCTTGAAAGTTTGCAGGGAGCGACACTGCTTTTAGAAAATAGTTATTTTTTGTGTTCTCCTAATAATGACCAGCTGGTGTCATAGTGCACTAGCAGCGTTATACCGCTCGCAAGGTGTAAGGGATATTTGTAGAGAAATGTATTAATGTTTGTCTTATTGATTCAGACTTACACCTCTTCACCACTGGCAAAACAGGAAAATGCGCATGAAGTTTACAAAATGTGAATTAAATACACGCTTTTTGACATTTCTCTATGTAATGTTAGATTTTTGATGTTAAAGATATCCTGGAACTGATTTAAAGAACCTGTTCAGTGATAGACTGCTGCACCACTGTGTGTCAATACAAAAAAAGTGATCACCTGTTGCTAAAACTGGAGTATGCAGACAACACAGGAGAGACAGCCTGTAGAGTTTATGTTCGATGCCTTTTCAAATGGGCAACAGCAGTGTGTGTGTACGTGCGTGTGTATGTGTGTGTGTGTGCTAGTATGTGTGTATATTTTTAAGTTTGCACTGAGCATTGCAAAGTTAATCACAAAAATTGCAAAAAGTGTCTATAAATGACTTTTTTTTAACTTTTGAAATTCCAAACAGTCTCAGTCTGACTGCAGTTGGTCTTAAACTACACAGTGATGGCATAAAAATGGATTTATTTATTTCAAACAAAACAACAATACCGAAATATCTAGTGTCCTTCATGCAGTTTCAATTAACCAGTGTGGAGATTATAGTTAACATTCAGGCTGATTTTTTCTGGCTTCATCTGTCTAAACTGAAAGGATTTTTTATTTGCTTATCTTTGGATGTCGACAAGATCAATAAGCTTAAGACTGGTTGTTCTATAGTTGTATTTAAGGGGTCTTTTCTTGTTTTTCCTCAAATTTATTTATCTATTTATTTCCCCTCATCTGTATTTTTTTCTTCCACCTGAGCACTGTGTGCGATGTCAATGTTGAAAGACCAATGCATTTTTTTTATTGCAGCAAAACATATGTAGTTATGATTCATTTCTGTCAGTGACCATCACCAGCTCTCCATGTAGGCTACTCCATCAAATCAAACTTTATTTATTCCCCGATGTGAGCTGAAGGGGAGGGCTGTGCTACACCACAGTGCGAAAGAAGGGGAATTAGTGACAGGTAGGATGAGACAAGACAAACAGGAAAGAGGACAAAAAGGGGAGAAGACTGGTAGTGCTGTCATTAAGATAGCAGTCCAGGCACTGTGCTGTTATAAGCACCGTTCAGAAAGTAGTGGCTGTAAGAAACCCAGGGACACCAAAGATGTGGGATCCTGAAAGCGGAGCGTGGGCCAACAGAGATGAGATAAGGAGGGAGCATGCATCACAAAACATGAGACAAAGTGTGGGAGTGCCAGAAGGGGTCTTTTCTTGATAATGAGAACAAGCTGTATTTGGATTTTTTTGTGGTTAAATTTTTTCCTGTGCCATAACTTGTGCAGTTTTGTGTACTTCCATTAATATTACTCACAATCATACACATACAACACTTGTATCTGTGTCACACCAACATACTGATACCAGCCCACACTGAAGTCCACTCTGGGTGATGAAGCTCCTCATCTCTTCCCATTCCAACAGTCTTGGATAAGGAGCACTGTGAGAAGGAGGAAGTGGAGCTGTCAGAGGAGGGACTGTGAAGCCGGATGTTGACGTTTTATTTGCTCAGGCGGGACAGCTGAGGTCGCAGGGGTTAAGTCGTTGCATCTGCTCACAACCGCAGCTTTAAACAAAGTGGTATTGGCCAGATCAAGAAACCTTTGAGACATGTTGGAATCTTGCGATGAGAGAATGTTGACGGAGATCATGAGCTGGTTTTAACTTAATATGAATCAGAAATCAGAATGTTATAGATTCAAACAGAAAACACTGACATGCATTTTTAAGGACAACTTGAACTTAGACTACTCATGCTCCCCTATTACGTATTACTTTGATGTCCCTACAGATGATAACTGGGGTATTGACTTGGTCTCAAACATTGACTTGATCAAGCAGGTAAAAAGAAAACTTGAATATTTTCAGTCCGAGTGAATGTATGATTTTCATGAAAAGTTCAAATATCGTGTTTTCTTGCTGGTATTTTGAACTAGACTTATAATTCAGACTGGTTTACAGATGATGGAGGCATTTAATGAGTACAGATTGCATCTCCGATGACACAAAAGTATGTTGCAGTTGTGTTTGCATACTTTCCAGTGATTTTCCAAACATTTTGGCACTCAGTTTAAGACAGTCAAATTTTTCATGTATATTAATGTGCATGTCCTAATTTTCTCATGCGTTTACACTTAGCACCAGCAATAGTTTGGGCATTTGCTACTTCTTGTATTAACATCTCTTCTACCAGTCAGCTTTCAGAAATGTTTTCCGTTGTTGAGTTTGTCAAAGTCATTAACTTCTGTTCATACCAAGAAACCTTTGAAACCTTTTGGAAACTTGTGTATAAAACTTGAATCCCTCATCTTTAAAGACAGCAGATTATATAAAGTGTCTTTCATGTCAGCCTGAGCTACAACTTTGAAATTAAGATTTAATTGCATGTGGTCACTTGCGAATGTGGATAGTTTTGATCAAATTGGGCTTCACATGAAAGTGACTGTAAATGCAGCATCCCGATGCAGCCTCCCCACAGACATTTAACTTTTATCGAGTCATTTTATGAGCTGCAAACTCTCAGATCACCTTTTACAATTATTTCAGTGTGTCAGATAAGACTTGAGTGAATGGATCTCTTTGTGATCACTGCTAGTCAGTCACTGTGAGATGTATTAATACAAGTAGCAGTTAGCAGTTAACCGGTTTGCGCACCTGCTTACAGTTTCTTACATACTTGCACATAAAAATATATGCAGCAGTAGAAGGGGATTTGATACACTAGGATAAAAAAGGACAAGAAAAAAAAAATCAAAACGATAAATGCTTTATAAGGAAACCCATTCCATTACACGCCAAAGTTCTGATGATTATGCTGTACCTATAACTTCCCATGTAGCCCATAATGACCCCCAAACTCCAAGATGATAGATGTGGCACGCCTTCATTTGTGTTTGGTCAAGTTAAATCCACAACTCCTCTGGGGGGCAAAGAGTTAGCTCTAGTTTCTCATCCATGCTAGCTCTCCCTCCTTCCTCCCACCACCCACCATACCCACACACCCAAATAGGAAAAAAGGAGAGAAGGCTATGTAGAGATGTTAGAGAGAGGTGAGAGAAGGTAGAGCGAGATTGAAAAGCCTGTCTGAGCTAGTGCTCACCTGTGCCAGGTTAGGCTGTACACTCTACTTATCCCTAATCACCCACTTGAATAAGAAAAGAGAGGAGAGAAGAGAGGGACTAAGGGGGATGAACAGTTTTCTCTAATTGCCAGCCCCAAACTTATGAGCCTCCTCATGTTGGACCATCTGAAAAACTAGAGAAAATTTTGGTGCCCAAGTTGCCAAGTCGACAGACTGTATGTCATATTCCCAAGAAAGATGGTGGACCACAGGAGATAATAGCAAGATGGTCTAAAACTTCTTATTAAATTACATAAATTACATAATTTTATGCCTGATTTGTGAAAATTGTGAGAAAATCTGGGGTCAAATTAAGATCAGATTTGAGCAATCAAGTAGATCATCTATTCCCAACTTTCACAAGTACATTACAACTGAAAGTATATGGACTTATATTTTGAACAAAGACCGTCAAATCAGCTTAGCAGCACAGTAACACTGTGGAATTGTAAACATGGTTACACGGTCACATGGCTACAAGCACCTGCTGCAGGCAAACACATCACATGTGATAGGAGATGAACAAATTAAAAAAAGGTTTAGATTTATAAAAGAAATGTTTCCTTTGATCACTGAATGAGTAAGCTGTTGTTGAAACAGATGCTGTTGCTGTGTGTGTGTGTGTGTGTGTGTGTGTGTGTGTGTGTGTGTGTGTGTGTGTGTGTGTGTGTGTGTGTGGATTTATGTGGTGCAGACCTGTCAGAAAAGATCTTCGTTGTGACTTTGCTCATGTATATGCTGAGTGTGTCAATGAAAGCTTTGTGAGTATGTGTGTCTGTCTTTCTGTCTCTCTATAAAATCTCTATAGGAATCTCTGGTGGGCTGCAGTATGAATCAAGACACTGATAACCATCTGGGCTTACTTCCTGCCAAATAGTGCTCTGAAACACTGCTGGTATTAAGATTCAATCTCCTAATGAGATGGCGTGTGTTGAACTAATCACATTTACTGAAATGGGTTCCAGCCACAGTCTGCATTATACCCAGAAGATGATTCCTTTGTGTGTGTGTGTGTGTGTGTGTGTGTGTGTGTGTGTGTGTGTGTGTGTGTGTGTGTGTGTGTGTGTGTGTGTGTATGAAGGGAGTCACTCACTTACGTTTTTAATCTGTTTACACACCTTTTTGTGTTTATGTTTTATGAGTGTAAAGATGTTTTATGACATTTTGTATGTGTTGATGTGCAAAGGAAGTGTTTATCAGTGAGAGCGTATGTAGCCATGTGTCTGATGTTAAGTGTGAAACAGTTACAGAAACAGTGTTGTGTAAAGAGACATTGATTCAGCCACACCGTGTGGATAAATCAGCCATCCATTCCAGGGCTGTTCTGGTCCATCAGCAGGCTGTGCATCAACCTAGTCTGATGATTTGCCACCAGGTACACACTTTGCTTTAATGATCAACCTCAGTCCACTTGTCGCCTTTAGCCACACAGATTTGTGCAGAATCTGTGATACATTAACTTCCTGTCTCAGTTGCTTTCTTCTCATTGCACTCACACTGAAGTGGCTTTGGCATTTTGGCCTGTACTCTGAGGAAGTTACCTGATGCTGTAGTGACACTGAAATAGCTTTGAGGGCAGAGCATCGTGTGGCAGATTTGACACTGCATGCATCTTTCTTTTACTGATAGCAGAACAAACTTAAACAGAAATGGTACTCAGGTTTACTCCGGTTTGCCAGCCTCTGCAAATGTAAAATATTTCAGTACTGTGTGTAATGCAGTACATTCACACAGCAATGTTATATCCTTTGTCTGAAAATACAACAAGCGGCAAATTATGTTTGTGCCTTGCTGGAGTATTATCCTCTCAGCTTCACATACATTTTTTACACTTTTGGTCAAAGAAGACGCTATTTAGATGCACAGGATATAACTGTTGCATGTTGGCACAAGGTACATTGATCCAAAGAAAGGGAAATGTGTGGACTGAATGAATGTTAGAGGCCCCCTGAAGAGACTGTACTTGGTTTCCTGGAAGCATGGCAACACTTGAGACACCTGAGCATATAAAAGAGTGTCTGTGTTTCGGCTCAGAGTTACTGCAGGTAAGGAGAAGGATGTTGGCTGGTACCCAATGGAAAATGTAAACAACCCATTTAATAGGATGAATAGAGAAAAGAGATGTTTGTGTGTGTATGTGTATGTGTGTAAATACTGTCATGATGTGTTCCGGTGTTTGTATGAATAGGTACAGAGATGGTACCCTATTAAAGGTAGTGTGTGTGTTTTATGTCTTCCCTAGAGAGTGTTAGTTATTAAGATCATGTGGATTAGTGAGTCAGTGTGAATTTTATATGGAACAATGTTTGAGAGCAGAGAATTAGACTGATGGATGAAAAGGAAACAAGAAAAGATCAAAGGAGATGACGATGAGGACAGACTTTCTGTGTAGGTTAAAGCAGAAGTAGAAATCAGCTTTTCCCTTCTGTTTCAGGCAACTGCTGTCTTATATTTCCCTGTTCCAAAAGAAACACTTAAAGTCATCATTCCAGCACAAAGTATTTCACATTAGAGTCTATGTAAGATATGCATAGAATGTAAGATAAGACATACTTTGTTATGGTTATATAAACTCCAAAATCTTTCCATAAGAAACATTTTCTCTCTCTCAAAACTGTGGCCAAAGTATGTAAGATATAAGTTGGATCCCTTGACAGGTAGACTCTATATTTGGTACTACTTATCAGACGTTAGGATGTCTACATAGTAAGAGTTGAGGTGGCAGGGAAAGGTAATCTGATGTTTTTAGCTTGTATTGGAATTTGCCTGTTCTGCAGTGAGCTTGGAGGTCACGGATGGAGGCATGGAGGTTATATAAAATAGTATGGGCGTAAAAACCCAACCATATGATGAAATGCACTCAGCAGCAGTGTAAACAACATTATTTAAATCATCACTCGGTTAAACCAATAAACATTTTTTAACCTAATCAAGGAAGGATGAACATTTTCAAGATCATCTGTCACCTAACTGCCTTTGTTTGTAGCTGTTCAAGTCTATAGTGAGCTAGATTTTGAAAGATGTGTTATTTGTCATGTATGAATCAGTGTATTGTCTCTGATAAAGAATCAATAATCAGAATATCAGAAATTTTTGTTCAAGAGGTGTAACAGAAGCCCTGTATCTCCTGTATTTATCTGCAGTTTTAACCCTGTTTATGAGTTGTTTATGATCCAGTTGTTCCAGTGAGCTTGAAAACCTAAAGCAAAGATTGTGATTATTTAGAGTCAGTGTACAAACCCAATAATCTCCTTATCTTCCCGTGAAAAGAAGTTTTCAGTATTAAAAAAAAAACCCAGCTGAGCTAATTAGTCTGTGTCAGAGATTCAAACCAGAGAAGCCCCTCATCACAGAACCATTTGGCTACGTCAGTGTGCGCTGACGAAAAGTTACAAGATCTGAACAGACTGAAGTGACAAATATACTGTGACATCTAAGCTGCTAACACAGGAAGTGTGTAGGTTGGAGGAGTGTGTGTGTGTGTGCGTGTGTGTGTGCGTGTGTGTGTGTGTGTGTGTGTGTGTGTGTGTGTGTGCGCACGCGTGTGTGTGTGTGTGTGTGTGTGTGCGCGCGTGTGTGTGTGTAAGGTCTGAAAGAGAGAGCAAGAGTCAGCAAGAGATTGCAGTTCCAATTTGAACACATCATGCATTTTTATGAGTGAGTATTAGAGGGAGAGAATTTATACAAGTGTGTGTTTGTGTGTGTATTTTTGTGTGTGAATACCAGTGTGTATCATAAGTTGCCAGAATAACTTTTTGTTTTTGCATGCCAAGTGGGAAACACCTCTCTTACACAGGGCATCCTTTCCCCGTATGACTGTGTCACCATGTAGCTTTACAGCGGTATTCTCAGAGGCGTGTATGTCCTCATGTTTGTGTGTTTGTGTGTGGGTCAGTGTGTGTTTTCTCATTAGTCATCCGGCAGCCCTCCCATACATCAGCCGAGATGCCAGTTTGCTGAGCAGACTTCAGTGCTGATGGATGCAGACGGGCTGAGCTCATCCGTCCTCCTGCCCACACAGAAAGCTCTGCAGCTGGGTACACATTACACCAGCCTCCCCTGCCCCGCCACATCTTGGTTGTGTATACTGTAGACGTGAGCCTGTCGGCTCTATAAATGTGACTGTTCCTCAAAAGCACACACTAACCCACTGGATAACCTATACACATACCCACAAATATTAACATGCATGAAAACACAATTATTTACTCCTATTTTACTCACACAGTCAAACACACACGTGCTTGGTTGGACAGCTTCACTCAGGATCATTCTGGGGTGTAACAGGGGTAAGATGAAAGTGGTGTATAGCACTTGATCTGGTAGCATTGAAGAGCACAGTGTGTTTGCATGTCTGTTTGTGTGCATGTAGGCACACTACAAAAAACTGAAATCTAAGCAAGTGCTTTTGTCTTATTACCAATCCAATATCATTGTTAAATAATAACCTGCAAGCCTTACTGTGGGATAACACTGGTAATGTTTTAGGTGAAAGGCAAAAATGAGTACATATGGAATTAATGAAGTTGGTATTTATTAAAATTATAAAGTGTTGAAATGTTTACCAGCAGTTTGTTAAAAAAAAAAATGCTCAGAACTCAGAAATTAATATTCAGTCATAAACTTTTACACCCTGTTGACTGGTAATGCAGCAAAAAACAGAGAAAGGGCATCAGAGGGAACAGTCAAGTACAAAACTGTGTTACACACCTGTTCGTAACCACATACTGTTAACAAAGTGACAAAATAGTGCAAACAACCTTGTTTGATTCAATCATAATTTAATATTAGTGTCAGATTCTCTAAGTAACGACAAAAATTCTAGTAAAAAACATGAGAGTGCCGGTTAAAAAAAAGGCACAGAGCTGGTTGCCTGGATCGGCACCACGGATCGGCCCTTTCCTACTGATACCCGATCCAGCTTTGAGGGGCCCAATCCGGCTGATACCCTATACCAGGATCGGCATCTGTGCATCCCTAGTTTTTATACTTTCTGTTGTTATACGTGATATCTGACAGGGCTTTACAATGAGCATTTATTCCACATGTTCCACAGGAAAGACTTTAAATAAGCCATGCTTTTTGACTATGAAGGAAGAGCAGAATAGATTGTTTTTTTTAAAACCAACTATGTACAGGACAAAGTTAGTGAAAGCTCATTGGTCCAAAGGGGGTGCCAAAGTTGACACAATGTGATAGTTCGTCACATGAGCTTTAAGGAACACTTGAACACATCGTATGTGGGTTGTTTTAAAGCGAGAGCTAAATTTGCTCACCATACATCAGGTAATCTTTTACTAGCACCCACACTCACATGCATACACTCAACTTTCCATGCATTCCTTGGATTTTTTTTCTCCGTAACCACCTGAGAAATCTTCACACTTCATATTAAATTCCAGCAAGAATCCTGAGCTGTATATAGCAGCATTACTAAACCACCTGGAGTGAGATTGAATATTTCAGAGGTATTTGTGTGTATGTGTGTGTAGAAGTCTGTCTGATCCATGTACTCCTTTATAAACGTACATACACTCACACACCTACATATAAAGATAGTGTAACAGAAACATACCAGGCAGCTCAGCAAAACACGTACTGTGAATAATTTATCTTGGTTAGTCATCGGCATTTCTCCCAGGTGATACGAGCAAAGCAGCACCCGCTACACCGAACTGACAAGTGTCTCAGACAGAAAAGCGTATGAACAGGTGTTTTCTCAGTCTGAAGTGTTTTTCTTGGGGGAACCTCATTTGTCATGCCAGGCAAATAATTGGAAATGGAAAGGTGGTGGGAGTTGTGGGTGACAAAGAGGGAGAGACTGGGTGAGAAAAGAGGAGGTGAAAGAAAGGATTACATACCTACATACCTGCAAAGAGTGTGCTGTCAGATATCTATTGTGTTGCTTAACATCCCAATTGAAATGTTAGCGTGTGCAATCATCACGGCACATTATATATACCGATATTCAAGTGAATACACCACATAGACAAGATATTTATTCTTCAAACTGATGAACTTTTTTTTTTTTTTTTTGCAAATATTCACTCATTCTGAATTTAATGCCTGCAACTGGGTGACGCTCACCACTTTGTGAACAATTGCGTGAGCAAATAGTCCAACAGTTTAAGAACAATGTTTCTCAACATACAATTGCAAGGAATTTATGGATTTCATCATCTACAGCTCATTGTAACATCAAAAGATTCAGAGAATCTGGAGAAATCTCTGCACATAAGCAGCAAGACTGAAAACCAGCATTGAATGCCTGTGACCTTTGATCCCTCAGGCAGCACTGCATTAAAAACCAACATTTTGTGTAAAGGATATTACCACGTGGGCTCAGGAACACTTCAGAAAACCATTGTAAGTTAACACAGTTCATCACTACATCTACAAGTGCAAGTTCAAACTCTACCATGCAAAGACAAAGCTATATATCAACAACACCCAGCTTCTCTGGGCTGGAGCTCATCTGACATGGACTGATGCAAAGTGGAAAAGTGTTCTATGGTCTGACGAGTCCACATTTCAAATTGTTCTTGGAAATTATGGACGTGGTGTCCTCCAGGCCAAAGAGGAAAAGGACAATCTGGATTGTTATCAGTGCAAAGTTGAAAAGCCAGCATCATTGATGGTATGGGGTGTGTTAGTGCTAATGGCATGGCTAACTTGACCATCTGTGAAGGCTCCATTAATGCTGAAAGGTACATACAGGTTTTGGAGCAACATATGCTGCCATCCAAGCCACGTCTTTTTCAGGGACGTCCCTGCTTATTTCAGCAAGACAATGCCAAGACATTCTGTGCATGTTACAACAGCGTGGCTTCATAGTAAAAGAGTGCGGGTACCAGACGTGTCTCCCATTGAAAATGTGTGGTGCATTATGAAGTGCAAAATACAACAACCAAGACTCCGAACTGTTGGACAACTGAAGTTGTACATCAAGCAAGAATGGGAAAGAACAATTAGTGTCCTCAGTTCACAAATGCTTATTAAGTGTTGTTAAAATGAAAGGGGATGTAACACAGTGGTAAAGATGACCCTGTCCCAGCTTTTTTGGATGAAACGAAAAAGAAGTTGAATGAATGTCTGAGTGACTCCAACTTTGATGATTTTTGCATTAAACCTCACACGCAAAATACACAAAGGACATGAACTAAAAGACAAATTTTTCGAACTTATTTTGAATCTTTTGGTTTTGTGGGTCCAAAAGATGGACACTGGTTGATAATTTGACATCTGTTTGCATCAGTGAATTAAAATCAACCTCTGTTCATTTTTAATCTGTGGCCCACCTTTGGATCACATCTAGTGACATCTTGACAGATATCAAATGTCATTTCACAGCAGGAAGCAAGTCATTTCAATATTAGAGTCATTAAATCTGAGAAATCTAAAGAGTACAGTCAACCTTTAAAATGCCTCAGGTATAAAAATAGAGACATAATAGGGCTTTTATGCAAATTACAACAATTTAGCATCAATATCCCACCTACCTAAGATGGCAGAGAGGAGGAGGAGAATGAGGCAGATGAGGGCTGAGATGAGAGGAAGCATCAAAGAGGATAACAAAAACATTCAATAGAAGATAAAGTTAACAAGCTGGATTACTTGTTTTTTTCCACTTCATTTCATCTGTCTGGTTAATATGGGACTTTTGAAGACTTGTGATTGGCTCTGTTTATAGTGTGAACAAATTACAGTGCTTCTGAAAACAGCAGGAGCATCCCTCTGATGTTTAACAATGTGTTAGCGCTGTCTGTACAGAATAAAAATAACACTTGTTCGTCTTAACGTGTTGGCAGGCACTTGAAATACTTACATACAAGACTTTTCAGCATCTGATAATCAGAGTCACTATGTTGACTTCATGGTGTGAAGGGGTAATTGCATTGCAAATAATAAATAATAAATATGTTCAATATTCAGGATCTGTTTGGCTGTCGCATGAAGGGTGCCTTGAGGAGAGCTGAGCGTGTACTCATACAGGATTGGTGCTAGTTCTTCCTGTCTGTCAGCTGCCATGTTTATTCACTGCAATGATATATCCAGACAGACTGTAACACTGACTGGAGCAGGTTGTATTTTTCACATTTTATTAAAGCTTTCCGCAGCCAGAGAAAGGGTTCTCCTGAGAAGTGCTACCCCTCATCTGTCTCTCTTTGCTGGCTCAGGGGGGAGTCTTTGTTGTGCCCTGCCATGAGCTTGCCTTTCCCTCCCTTTCCCCTTGTTTGCTCCTCCGTTGTGTCTTGATTAAACCGGAGGAAATAGTGCTGCAGAGCATCCTCACAGGGACGCTAGATGGCCGTGCTTCAAAAGCTAATGGGTTTGCGCAAAAATAAATAAATAAATAAAATTAATAAATAAACAAACAAATAAATAAATAAATAATGTTTTTGCAAACCCACACTAAAGTTTGTATTTAAAATTTTACCAACCCTTTAAAAAATTAACATCTGTTAATAAAACCCTGGTCGGGCTGCACGGTGGAGAAACGATTAGCTCTGTGGCATCACAGCAAGAAGGACACAAGTTTGAATCCTGGTTCATCTGGTTGCCTTTCTGTGTGGAGTTTGCATGTTCTATCTATGCATGAGCGGGTTCTCTCTGAGTAATCCGGCTTCCTCCCACAGTCCAAAAACATGCTCATTAGGTTTAATGGTGATTCTAAATGGTTTTCTTTCCTTGAAACTGGTCTGAGCTGTAGATCCATAATTACATCTTGTGGTGTCATGGGTAAGATTTTAAGTTAAAATACATCAAAGTATACCTTTATTTGCTGTTACTCATATAAAAACCTGTATTTTCAGTTCCTACAAAGAACATAGCTTAAAAAACTTGTACTTCTCAAGTCATTAAAAAAAACATCTGAAATGCTCAGGTTTGAAATGGCATCACTCCTTTTTTTCTTTTGAGGATGACTTTTTTTTTTTAATGGATACTTTTTGCCACTCTGTTTCCAGTCTATTTACGGTTGTACCCACACAGAAATGCACAGAGGACTTCAGGAGAAGTGAGTCAAATCTTCTTTGATTTTTGTTGCAGTTCCTGCTGGGCACCAGAAGAGGTTGATTGAGGTTACAGAATGAGCTGTTTCCTGTCATGTGACTTCAGCAGATGGATTCTCATTGAAGTTTCTCTGAGGAAAACAGTATCGGAATGATGATGCAATAGCTGAAACTATGGTGGCAGATAGACAGTGATGTTAAGTTTGAGGGAGAGGACAATGTGTAGGTTCCAAATATTCAACAGTTAATATAGTACAGCTCACCTTTGAAATTTGTTTTGAATTTATTTTCTGTTGCATTGAGTTTGTTTGTGCACTGGTTTGAAAACTATATTTTATAATAGGTTCTTTTTCCCCAAGGAGATGCACTTGTTGCCACAAGGAACCAGACCCAGGACAAGAATTGGCTTCTGTTACACTGCATGAAAAGTCTTCCATGTGTGTATTTTTGTGTGTATGTGCTATTTGTGTGTGCACAAGAGTGTATATGCAGGGTTTGGTGTAAGAGTGAATGAGGCAAGAGGAGAGAGAATGTCCCTGTGAAGGCATGTGTGTGTGAACTTTCTCTGCCATGTGGAGAGTGTGAGAGGATATGTGTTTGTATATGTGTTTCTGTGTGTGTGTGTGTGTGTGTGTGTGTGTGTGTGTGTGTGTGTGTGTGTGTGTGTGTGTGTGTGCCTATGAAAGGGGGGATACTGACGCTTGGCTCCGTCCGTTGATGGGAGTCAGTGTAATGTAGAGTGAGTCTCTGTTTTCTCAAAGTAAGCCTCCTCCCAGGCCTGCAGCCAACAGAGCAACCAGCCTGACACAACAAGACAGCTGGCTGTTTGGATAACATCACACCTTCACATTATATATATATGTGTGTGTGTGTGTGTGTGTGTGTGTGTGTGTGTGTGTGTGTGTGTGTGTGTGTGTGTGTGTATGTGTGTGTGTGTGTGTGTGTGTGTGTGTGTGTCTGAAACAAAGAGATTGAGCGCTTCCTTGCACTTGATTAAACTGAACCAATCACATATCAGCAGAGTATGCAGGAAGTCAGCACAGAGAGCAAAAGTGAAAATGTGATCCATCATAATGATGTACCAGCGCTGATCGGCTTTGATATAATGACTGTTTTCTCCATCCTGCTACACAGATAACATAGATGACTTCAAATGCAGCTAACACAAAAAGAAAAGAAACAAAGATTCAGCTTGAAGCGACTAAGCCTCCAAAAGCTGTGCAATGAAAGCCAATTAATTTGAAGAGTTCCAGTTTCCTGGCGTACATCAGAAATGATCGATCAGACCAAAGACCTGCAGTTTTCAGTTATCTTTTACAAATGTGGATCCCAGCGTTTTTATCTTGGGAGACTTACGGCCTCATGATTCCAAGAAAGTTACAAGAAACTCTGTCTTGTTTCCTTTAAACTGCCAAAATTAACAGTTTTCCAACAGAACATCAAAGAAAAGGAAGGGAAATGTATCTTACTGAATGTCAGAAGTAGTGTGCTTACTTTTTGATTAAGTATTATTTTGGGGGCGTTTTATGCTGTTAATCAGAGAGGATGGGACAGTGGATAGAGCATGGTGAGAGACATGTGGGAAAGGCACCACAGGCTGGACTCAAACCCAGGCCACCCATGCAATGGCTTGCCTCACACAACCTAGACCACTGGGGTATACGGGAACCCCAGCTGTATGAATAGTTTCCCAAAGTTACCCATTTTGGAAAACTACTCCCAAATTTCTCCAAAGTTATTGACTAAATTTTAGGGGACAGACAAGGATCAAAGTTAGGATATTTAGGATCTTGACACAATCATCTTTAAACTCTTTGTTGGTCATTTATTAACTTTCCAGAGCTGTTTCTTGTGATGGCCCTTTGTGTTTCCCTACCTTGCAGAGGTTTATATAGATATTGGCAATCTATGGGTCCTGCATGCATTCACAGTTCTCACATGCATGAAGGATTCACAGGGAATGAGGCATGCACGTCATCCAGGATTACTGATTGTTATGTTATCTCTTTGACAAAAACCAGTCCAGAACATTATTTACCACTAAAGCTCCCACGGCCAAGTCTGAGCTGTATTAATTTACGATTAATTCACACCCCACATTTCATCCAGCAAAAGTCAAACAAAAGATCCATTTTACTGTGAAGCAGCAAAATGAAACTCAAAGTATCTTTCAACATAGTTAGCTCTGACTAAGAAAAAACAAACACAATAATAAAAGGGATCAGCTTCAAATATCTGAGGAAATATGGGAAAAAAAACTGTACACTGTCCAACCCATCAGCACAGTAAGAAAAAAAACTCTTATGTTGCTTTTGTGATTATGAAATCACATTGTCTTCACATAAGGGAGAGCAGGTGTTGACAGCCCTCTTTATTAAAAACAACACTTTTTTATGTTTGGCTGCTGCAATCAGATACGCCGTCTGCTCCTCTGTTTTAATTCTGACAAACCAGATGCTCAAGCAGTCTTTGTGCCAGTAGCAAACTACATTTGCTGTTACCACATTATCAAATGAAACAAGTAAATGTCAAGGATTAAACATGTTGCATTCATAACTTTCTGAGCATTAAAAAAACTACTGTGGATGAGAGATGGGGGTGAAAGACCGAAAGGAAGTTTATGCTGCTGTCTAGAAAATTCAGTTTGTCAGTCAGTCTTTTTTGACTGAGAAAGACGGCAAGGTTTGTTAATGAAAAAAAAGAATTGAAGGGGAAGAAAATTTCAATTAAGGTTCTATTGAATATTGAAAACATTCAAAACAAATAAATTTATTCAGGAATGAGCTTGTTTGTAAAGAGAGAGTGACAGAGAGGATGAGTGTGAGAGTAGGGGAGGGGAGGAGGGCTGTGTTGTTAACATCACCTAAATGTCAACTTCATCTAGTTCTGCATGAAGCTGTTTATATGGAGACCAAAGGCTAAAGATGATACCCCCTCACCTCCTCTTATTCCCTCTTATTCTCCCTCCATCTCTCTCTCTCTCTGTGTGTGTTTCGATTGCTCTTGCACACGAGACTATTTGTATTGTTCAGAGCCCAGCGCTACTTCACATAAATCACCACCACATTTCACAACACACCAAGCCCTGCTCGATGAAACTGAAAATTAAAAAGACATTAAAGATGAAGTCCTTTCCTGCGGCAGAATCAGCTTTATTTGATACTACTGCTGTGTTAGATGTGAACTGATTTAACACTGCAGGACTGATACCAGGGTTAGATAATGGATTTACAAATGCGTCCAAAAGTCTGAAGCTCCATTAGACACTGGCCTTTCCGTCTGCAGGAAATGAGGACTAGTCTGCAGGTTGGGAAGCAAATATCATTATCAGAAGAGTGTCCTGCAATTATCCTCCAAATGTCTGTGCAGGTGTATTCTGCAACTTATCATAAGTATGGCAAATGCATATCAGCTGTTCAATTGATTTTCTGTCTGGGTTGGAAGAACTGAAAAGTGCTCAACAGTGAACTGCAGAGCATTCAGAGGGTCTTGTTAAAGGGTATTAACTCACTAACAATAGAACCTGTAGTTTCATGAACCAGGAGTCATGTTGAATGTTCAGACTTCACATTTGATAATGTGAATCAGATCAGAACAATGCATACAACTCTTGTATACGAGCTCTTGTGAAACTCACAAGGACTATGGCAACACTTAGTGATCAAAGCAGTTAAAACAAGTCTTCGCAACCCAACATTTTTCAGGTTATTTTCTCACAATATCAAACATGATTTGCAGATCCTGTCCTCTAATTCCATTCTAGAGGTATTTTCAGAGAAAGCTGCCCTTACAATGACAGACAACATGGCTTCCCATCAAGAGTGGATGTCGCACTTCTTAAAGCTGTTTGCTAACCACGTTACATAACAGGAGAAGAAGAATGGTGACTGCATCAAAGAAAAGATGCAAAAAGAAAAAAAAAAGAAATAAAGAAAACCTGGGTTACAGATGTAACCTTACCTCCAATAGATGCCATGACCACCAAACAGAATTTTAATTTATTGCTTATTTTCAATGCCAAACCTCTTTGGAACTTGAGGTGTTAAAGCATTCTGGTTTCTGTGTGCCATCCATGTAACACAAACAGTACCACCTCTTGATGTTTTATTGAAATTGTATGCGTAAAGCTGTCTGCTTCAGGATCAAACACAGGGGACTGCACCCATGAGCCCATGAGCTTTTACTGGGAAGTCCTAGCCTGGATATCCTTTGTCACTTATTCTAATACAAGCTGGCTGCACCAAATGCCTGCTAAAAATTGGCTATCACCCCCACAGGGCTGCACACATTGGCTATCAGATGACAACCAAGGTGTTAGAAAATTTGTACCAGACAGGCATGTAGAACACATGGTAAACAAGAATTGGTTGGCGCTTATCCTTGAGAGGTGGTCTAGTAATGGTTTAAGTTGTGCGTAGGTTACATTGTATGGCAGTAGTCTTATGAAACTTTATATATTTGGTTATTTATATATTTATTCAAAGTAGAAATTAGATAGTCATTTTTCCTGTCTTAATCATAGTAAAAAGTCAACTGTCATAATTTTGACAAGATTAACACTGGCCAGATGTCCTTAATTGTTCACTGCTGGATTCACCAGCAGCCCAGGCAAGTTTGCCCTTTCCTCCAGAGAGGGCAACATTCCAAGACTAATGAAACAAATCTCACTCTAATCAAATTTTAACTCTAATCATTTGAAGTTTTACCACCATTTACCACAAATGCACACACAGTTTTTGCTGACTGTGAGTGATAAAAACATAGCAAAATTAATTTGCAGTTATGACGACAGAGAGCCCGAAACAGTGGGAAACACAAACAGATGGTGGAATGGAAAATAACCAATACAATAAAAATAAGTTAACAGCAGAGATAGAGAGGATGTGCTGGTGGGAGGGCAGTGAATGAAAATATCTTCATCCTCTTCTGTGGAGCCATCAGCTTGTTTCCAACTGTGGAAAGAAATTAAAACGCATTTGGTAGTAAAAATTGAGGGTTTAATTTTCTAGTAGCCATGAATAATTTTAAAACTGATTTTATGAAAGGGATAACACTGCAGAAAATCAGAGCAAGGAGATAGAGTGTGCCAACTGGACAAACAAAAGATCATTTCTGGGCCCAGAATGAAATAACAGTAAACCTGGATCATCTGATCAAAACCAGTCGATCCCTGACTGTTAGTGCTGAACAACAGGATAACATCAAGCAGTAACAGAGCTGTGGAAACAAGGCTAACGTACTGGGAGAATTCACTGTTTTCTATATGACTGTTTTCTGTTGGACACCAAAGGCTCTTTTACCTTAAAGCCCAACCATGCATGAAAAATACACAACACGCTAATATAAATACCAACAGGTTCAAGCATGGCTCTACATGAGCCTCCCTAAGCCCACCAACCACAACAGATTCTTCATTCTTACAGCCTCAAGATGCAAATCAATACAAGTGCATGCAAACCATAACACAAACAGCACCTTCAGCATTGCAACAGCCAAGTTGCAAACACTGACTCCCCCCTCTGTGAGCTGAACTTGCTGAGTAAGAAAAAGGAGGAGCAGAGTTTTGTGAATGATTTAGAGAGAGGATGGGTAAATTACATCCAGGGTTTCTGAGGTAAATGAGAGAAGACTTTAGAAGATATGACTGGCACTGAAAACAAGAACCTGCTCCAGACTTGGAACTGCTCTATCAATCAATCAATCAATCTTTATTTGTATAGTGCCAATTCATAACAAGTGTTTTCTCAAAACACTTTACAATAAGGCTAGATGATATAGAGATGATCCAAATTTATCAAAGCCTGCTTAGATAAAGTTATAAATGTGTGTAGGAATTCTCTGTAAGAACAAGAAGGCTGGTACTTGCAGGACACCAGCATGAGGCATTGAATGAAAGCTTTGAAACACAGCTATTCTTCATCAGCCTGTGCACATGTGGGCACATCTATTTAAATTGTCAAATATGGTCAACTGGACATGTGGTAAATGTTTAAAGAGTGCAGGACAATACACTTCTGGGTGCATGTCTTTTTAGTGACATGTATGTTAGTCAATAGTTTCTAATTCTTCTAGCTAATTTGGTTATTTTAAGTGCATTTGCATCAAAATATCTGATGCAGTGTGGACAGTTTTGAAGTCAAGTAAATTATGCTTAAGGGAACTGATTCAGTATTATGAAGATGAAGTTAGAATTTGTCTTCCTGGGATTACAGAAATCTTTGAAATACGGTTCACGTTTCCACCTCAATCACTATGATTTCCAGTTTGCCTTAATGTATTCCTCACTTGAACTTAAAGCAAAACCAAAACTTAGTCTTCTCTGTTGCTTTATTTCATTTAAAGTCTGTTTGACTGTCAAGGATGAACAAAGAGAGAAGAGGGAAGAGAAAGTATGGTTTGTGTAATTTTCACTTTTTTTTTTGCACAGGAAAACAATGTTATTCTGACTTGTGCTACATTCAGAGGTGTGTGCTTATTTAATTTTTGAAGGCTCATTGTAAAAATATGGCAGATGGTGGCAGAATAACTATAAGTGTTACCACAACAATGACACAGATGTTCCCCTCTGCAATGACAGGGCTCAGTGCAGTCTTTTCGATTAACTGTGTGCATGTGTTTGTAACACAGAGGGAGGTGGTGTGATTGTGTGTCTATTTTGTAATAGGTTTCTCAGTGAAGGGGCTGAACAATGACACAAGTATTGGGACGCATTAATAGCAATAAGAAAAACATTTTTATTCCATCAATCATGAAGTTATAGCTGAAAAACAACATTTGCCGGCCAAGAAATATCCTTTTAAGTCTGTGTCTCTGGCAGCCACTGTGTGTGTGTGAGTCAGTTTCTTTGTGCGTGTGAAGTTGTATTACTTTTTCCATTATGAATCACTTTTATTATTCATAATTAAGAAAAGCAGTGAGTCTAATAGTACAAAGAAAAGCAAAAACACCCCTGTTTAATAATACAGCTGGCTCATAATCCCATTCTCTAATTGGAAGTGAGTGGAGGAGATCAAGATGTCCATATTGACTAAACCCAGGGTGGATGAGAGGAGTCGGGGAATGTTGTAAATGCACCACATTTTTCTAGAAACATCCCTGTGTTATTAATGAGTCAATTTACACTAACAAATAAGCTTTTTAGGGAACATAATGGGGAACTAAGAAGGCATCTTATGGCTGTATTGAAAGCAGCTGAAAGCAGAGCCAGAACAAGGAGCCCCAATAGGCCTGAACTCATCCCTGCTGGGCTAGGCACCACAAGTATTAGTATGAACAGCATAAATTAAAAAGAAGAATTTCACTGTACAAAAATCAAAATGCCTCACATCTATTTGAAACCATTTTCACCGTGAATCAAGAAATCCACACAGCAGAAATTGCTCGATTCCAACAATGTAAAAATGAACATGCTTTTAATACAGACTTCAACAAATGTAAAGACAGAGGTATGCTAATATTTTTATGTTTCATTTAGATGCAAATGTGATCATTTCAATTCAGTGTCATCAAATGATCACAATTATTATTTTTTCAACATATTAACTGATCAAATGTTTTTCAGTTCAGATATATTTTTTTAAAACTGATACAAAATACGAAAAAATCATTTAATTTCTGCTTTAGATTTTTGTTCATTCCACATAGTCTACTGAGTCCAAAGTAAGTGTTATTGTTAAAATATTAACAAAATATAAGTATTGGCAGAATTTCAGTCTCAAACCCTCTCCCAGGCTTCCTGTCCTCTGCTCTTTGTTTGCATGCACTGTTAATCATAATGAGACTAAGTAGTCCTCCATTATAATTGCTGCTGTGGTTAATTATGCTCTCCATTCAGGGTTAGCTAGTGCCTGCTCTCAACAGATACTGTTGGGCTCAACAGGTTTATTAAGAATGACCTACTTGGGTCTCTGGTGCTTCATTACCTACATCATATCCGCTTCATGATGAACATGACCCTCCCCACATCCTCTCAATGCCTAAATTGAAGCACCCCTGTCTGTACCTTGGGTGTTTCCATGGCAACAATCGACCTTTTGTTAGCAGAGACTCTCTTCTGAGTCTGAGAGGAGAACTTGCTTGATTGGAACTTGGTTTGATGGGTGAGATCTGGGGTTTGGGACCTTTAAAACAGTGCAAACAAACAAACAAATAGATCAGTAAATGATCCAGTGAGGAGACGAGGGCTCTTATTGAGTTCTTTAATACAAACGTTTTGGTAGTTAGTTCAACAGACAACCCACAACTCCATATACTTTTATCTACAAGCCTTTTCATTATGCAACAGTCTTTTAATTTGACTTTTATTTAACGTATTTATAGTTTTTCTTTGATTTCAAGAGACCATTGTTCCCGTGAGTTTGCAGTTAATATTTTGACAGTCTGAGGAGCCCAGGGTTTAAAAAGTCAATCAGCAGTGAAAATGTTGGACATCCAGAACCCCTCAAATCCAATAGCCCGACCTGCCAACAGAGCTGATGACACCAGCAAATCCATCCCTATTTTTCTTCCTTCTTCACTCTGATGCCTGATGGTTATGCTCTGTAAGCCAATATGGGCAGCCACCAGTTTGGGGCTGCCAAGTCAATAAAAGCTATTAGATATGAAATCACTTCAGAGAGCAGATGATTTCTTACTGGAAATCTGCTGATCAGTAACCCAGCTGGACTGCTGGTCTAAATACAACCACAGGCCATGAACAGTTTGATTGATTGGAGGAAACAGTGATGAGACAAAAGCAATTCTGTGACAGCAACCGGGGAGAGGCAGGGTTATTGACAGGGGAGGAGGAGATTTGTTTTATTGAAATGATTACAGTTCTTTTTAACTCTGTCAGAGAATGAAAACATAATTTATTTCTTTATGGATGTAGTTAGCTAGTTAGCACAAAAGCTAATTTCCCTCTGAAACCACTCTGGTTTCAGTTAACGCATCACACCTCATCCTCCACCATTTAACAAATTTCACCTAAAGGGTTCTAAATTACACTTTGATGGGTTTTTGCACCCCATAAAACAACTAAAAATCCCACAAACAGATTTTTTTTTTTTTTGCATTAAAGTTCAGGAAACTACCCAGGTTGTAACAAAGCTAACTAAGCTGTACAATCTGTCTCGGCTTTGTGAGACTTCATTTACAGCACAAGTTAACATAATAGCAATGTGAACTTGCAGATATTTAGCAGGTGTATTTTTTCCATACTCACCATTAAGTGTTTAGTTTTCACTGCATGTTGATTAGTGTGAGAATCTTGAGCTGAAAAGGCTGCTCCATGCACAGATATGAGATAACCAAAGCCACAACACTGAATCAGGAGAGAGGAGATTTTTTTTAAAGCTAGTTTTCATGTCTCTCTAAAATGCACAAATGTAATGGGCTAAAGGTTTACACAAGCTAACGGCTAAATAACGGTCTAAACCGTTTGTGATATTTATTTAAGCCCACATGCAGCAGTTATACTGCAGTGATATGCAAGGAGTGCATGAGATCGGAGCCTGGCGCCAAACATGAAAATATATTTGCTGCTGCAATAAACCATTTAAACGTGAGTTGACTGACTGAACTGTTGATAAATACCTTGGTGCATTACCTTCATTGTATGTTACGGATATTTCTCTGACGACTCAGATCTGCCTTTCTGAAGCATAAAAATCAAGGGCAGAACCGCCCACATTCTGGTCCTCAGCATCCAGCTCTATGTTGTGTATGTCTGTGGTATTTTTCCAAACACTCATGCTTTACCTGATAAATCCATGTGATATTGGAAAGAGGATTTAGCCTCAAGGGTCAGGTGTAGCTAGAATCAAGAGTGAGGTCCTGTGAGGTCTAACCCTTCATAACTGAACCCACTGCAGCAGTACAAACACTGCTGAACTCCAATAATGCTTCTCTTATTCGGTTCATTTTGTTTTCAGCTGGTTAGTAAGTATGTTGGTTTAATCACATGGCAGTATATGTAGCGTTTTAATTCATTGTTGTAATTTATTATTAGAAATAGCTTTGTGATACAAGGTTTGGTCTCATACAGTTAAAATAAATTAAGGAATTAACTGAAAGGAAGCAGAATTAAGTTTCCTTGAGATTATATTGAAAGTATGAGTGTTGTTCAAATTACACGATATGATCAGTACGACACTACATGATACGGCTCTACATGATACAAGAAAATATGATTAAATACTTATGACAGGACCATAGACTGTATATATTAATGGACGTAGTCTCCGCGACATCACCCGTCTGTTTCTGAAACATTGATTTTTGAAGCAAAACGGCCGATGGCCATATTGGAAATGAGTTGGACTTTGAGTCTCCACAGTAACAGCCATTGGGTGCCCAGAAGTCACTTGAGCTGAGCTGTGCCCCTGATTGGACAAACTGGCGATCTTAACTTTGTCTAACTTGCAGAGATAGAAAAAAATTCAACCCCGTACAGTGCGTGCCGATAGTGAAATTAGCGATCCAGACGGGAGACATTCTCTGTACCAGGCTGTAAATGTGCTTATTTTGGCCGTGAAAACGCCTTTTTTTTGGCTTGGTGTGTACATGACTTCCGGTACTTCTGGAGCCAGCCTCAAGTGGACACTCGAGGAACAGCAGACTTTAGCACTTCCGCATTGTCTCATATTTTCAGACCGGGGGTTGCTGCTTGGACAGAACACAACATAATAAGAAATGAACATGACACGACACTACATGATTCGACAGGAAACTAGACAACATTTCATAATATGAAACGACATGACCTGATAGGACTTGATATGACAGAATGCAACACAAAACGATGTACATCATCTTTAGGGAAAGATATCTCCCAGTCAAGTCTTCTGTAACATTAAACTGCCTCCACTGAAGTTTTAATTGAAGTTTTAATGAACTAACCTACTTTGATGTTTTATTATGCGGACCTCATGGTGGTGAGGATTATCAGAGAAGTGCTGCTTGATGAGGTGTGTTTTTGTTTGTGTGGCCTCAAGGACAGGGCAAATCACTGAAGTGTGCTGGTCATTTCTCAGGTCACCACACTGCATTTCCTCCTCCAGGTCTTCAACTGGAAAAAATACTCGATCTCTGATCTGTCCAACAACTGATGTATTAAGACTCACTCACTCTTCTTTGTACCCTTTATTTCTTTCAGTATATCACTAAATCGTTATTAAAAGTTTTTATGTTATATGTTTGTTTTTTTTCAATGGTAAAGGAGGAAATTATGTTAAAATAAAGTTACCACTACCAGTACAAAAATAGGTGATCAAAGAATTTCAGAATATGAGATAAATTAAGTGTTTAGACTTCATATCCGGAGTACAGTTAGCTGCATTTAATGACATAATATACTTCACTGACTTGGCCATTTCTTAGAATCTCAGTATTTTCACAAAACTACTGTGCATCATGCCCCCAAAGACCAGATCTACGCAAAGAATCCATCAACATGCCTTATGATGTTTGCCTGGATCATATTACTTGTGTCTTTGACAACTACAAAGAAGAACACTCACAGCAAACAAGAGTCTATATGCTTTCATTTTTACCCTCAGCTTATTGCACAGACCACTGTTGACAGGAGTAAAGCACAAATAGATCCAAAGGATGTACAGACTCAATAACAGTGAGGCGATTTGTTCCCTGTATCTGCTCTGCTTATTGGGTTACACTTCCTGCTCTCCAGCTGCTTTAACAAATGCTTGGCTCTTCTCTTTGTCCCTCTGAATGTCCCGTGTAATGGGCTCCTTCCACATACTGGATACACTACAATGAGTCACACCTGTGTTTCCTAATGGTTCCCAAACACAGAATTTAGTACAGAAAGTACTAAAAGTAGGGAGTCAATGAGGGTTAAGAATGACCTATAATGTGCCTAATATAAGAACTTGATGTAATATCTAATAACATGGGGAATGGGTTAAGCCTAGCAGTTTAGGTTCTGGGTCCCATGTAGCAAGTCCTCATGGGGCACCTATCCAACCAGCAGCATCTTATTTTGTTGTGAGTTTATTCCTGTCTAACCCATTGACTGTATAATTAATAGACGTAGTCTCCGCGACTTCACCCCTCTGTTTCTGAAACAGATTTTTGAAGCAAAATGTCTGGCGGCCATATTGGAAATGAGGTGGGCTGTGAGTCTCTGCAGTACAGCCATAGGACACTCCACAGTCACGTGATCTGAGCTGTGCCTCTGATTGGACGAACTGGCGATCTTAGTATTGTCTATATTGCTGAGTTAGAAAAAAATTCAACCCTGTACAGTGCGTGAAATTAGCAATTCAGACGGGAGACATTCTTTGTACAAGACTGTAAATATGCTTAATTTTGCTGTGAAAACGCCTTTTTTTTGGCTTGGTGTGTACGTGACTTCCGGTACTTCCGGAGCTAGCCTTAAGTGGACACTCAAGGAATGGCAGACCTTAGCGCTTCCGCATTGTCTTGCTGTTTGGTCTCACCCCATAGTTTTCCCCTAACCTCTGAAAACGATAAGGGTTGCAAAGTTATCCCCTGTATCTTGTAATGTCTCATGTCTGTTTCTGGGGCTGTTCTCTTTTAAAGAAAAGTTCTCTTGTATGAATTTTCTACACTGAATTTGTCAATGAGCCTTCATGAGTCAAACTGTGTGGGTGAAACTGGCATGACTGAAGTGTTTCCTCAGTTTGTCCCTGTTGATTAAGTTTGGGTGTCTCTTGGTGTCATTCATCACATTTGGATTGAAATTTACACAGCCTTTATTTAAGTGAGTGAGTAATTAAATAACACACCAAATGACAGCTTGAATAAAGCAACTGCTGACTATGTGATGATTTAACTGAAATAAGTAATACATCCGATTAAATTATTCATGTAAAGTCTTTATTCAACAGTCCAAAACCAGGAAAGTAATTCTTCCTTCGATGATTGTTTGCAACAGCACACAATTTGCATGTTTGACGCAAATCGTAACTACAAAATGGTTAATGGGTTACACATTGAAGCATTTATGTTCGATGCTTGTTTTATGATCTGCAGAAAAAGTCACACATTCATCACTCAATACTTAGCTTTAACATAAACAGTGGTGCTGTTACCACCAGCTCTCTGCAGACGGTAAATATTTCATGCCAACTGTGCGGGGGGTTAGCGCCATTGTTTATGAGTTTGATGTTATTTATAAAGAGGCTTATTTGAATAGTTTTGCACCAAGTTAATGTCTCATTTAAATGCATGCACAGAAATGCTACTTGCTCTGCATTCCAGTTTGAGGAACATTTAACCCTTTGTGCTTTGTGTGTGCCTCATGAATTAGACTTCTTTTATATTAATTTGCACAGGTATTGCAGACACAAAAAGGTACACAATCCTACAGTAAATCAGTTCCATCAGGTATTACCAGATTGTCTATGAATAAAGGCACTGACTTAAGAGCTGACAAATAAGTGTGGTTAAGGAAATGCATTCATAGGAGTCTACTGTTGCATGCCCAGCTGCAGCTGAGTTTCCCTCCGACCTTCGCAGTCCCTTGTTTAAATGTTAATTACATACTTCACATTTGCTACTGCTCTGCTTTATAGCCCTGCAGACTGTGCAGTCACTTCCCAGAGGTATCAGCTGCCTTCAAGCTTACTGAATCTGTAATCACAGGGGAAAAAGGCAAACAAACATTGCAGGTCTCAAATCAATGACCAGATCTAAGCTGAGCTGGGGAAACTGTGTAGATCCCAATTAGCTGTGGAAACAGTTTTTTCCAGTCAGTTGTTGTATTATGTAAAGGAACTGGCCTAAATCTCAAGGCTTTTCTTGTACGATGCAAGGGCATCGGCAGTATTTTCAATGTGTATGTGGTGGGGGGGTCTGAGGGTCTTCCCCCAAAAAATTTTGAAGGAAGTTGATGCATTGTCCTGCATTCTGGTGCATTTTATCATGTTTTTAGATTGAAAATTATCTCCCACTTTCAATGTTTTTCTTTGGAGCCTACATGGTCTGCAATTATTATATAATTATTATTTTAGAAGATTTTGAAAATACTAAACTTCCCAATAAGCCATGTGATCTTTTCCATAATTTTTCTATCACCTTTCAGCACTCAGAGTCATCTCTACTGTCCCTGCATGCTGTCCCTGCATCTGCCTCACTCTGTCTCATCCCCCTATATCAGGAGACATGAAGATGCACTGAGCATTTTTTCTAGTTGATAACTGCAATAAGCTTAATGTAGATTGTTAAAATAAAGGTTACTTTAATGTAGCTAAGTCCTAGTTTCAGTATATCAAATACACAGGGAGTATAGCTTAATAATTATGTAGGCTACATTAGAAATGGACCACCTTCCTAAAACATGACTGAGCAGTTTGACGGTGGCCCTGAAAGCTCACAGCACTGCAACTTAAGAAAACACATGCAAAAAGACAAAACACAAGAAAACATCTTCATCAATTTGACAACACATGCGCAGCATTTAGAAAATGCGTCACCAAGACCGAAACACAACACATTAGAAAAACACACTGCAAATAGGCCGTGACTGCGTCTGTGTAGGAAATCAGGAAATTCCAGAGTTGATTCCTATTGATATGGGTATTTGTCCCCCTAATGAAAAACTGGAATGGGTTTGATTGTGAAGCAATGTAAAGAATGCTGGAGTAGACCGGTCATGCACTTTGACCTTATTTTCAGTTTACCATATAAATGTACAAGTATACTTAAATAGTCTTAAAGTATTTTAAATTTGACTGCCTTCTTCTGTGGCCACATGCAGTGTTTAAATCACCTTTAACTGAGTTCAGGTCTAATTTCAACCTGCCCAGGTGCAGCAACAGCACTTGTATAGAAAATTTTACCAAGTTATGATGAACAAAGTAAGTGTTAATATGAAGGTTTTTTTAATGATTTCAACCACATTTGTTCAAGACACACAAGGAAAGAATATAGATTTATCTATGGCTTGATGACAAGTCACTGGTAGTTCAGTGATTCACATCGACATACAATCCCTAATGGCGACATCGTGTACACAGCAAACATTTACAGCCTGACTGCTATCTGTTGTGGACATTTGTGTTGGTGGATTTAGTGTCCTCCTATGCAGTTTATCTGCCTGACATTAAAACTGACCAGTACTGGATGTGCTTCAGAAATGTCAATGCAGGCTGTGCTCTGTCACACTGACAGTTTGTGTTCCAGCTAAGAAACCATGGATAGTCATCTCGGTCTCGGGCCTGAGGTACTTGTAGGAGAAGAAAATGGTGGGCAAAAACAAATAATAAAATAAAATAAAATAAATATGAAACAAAACAAAAAAAATGTTATGTTCTGTATGTTTTACTCCTCAATGTCACCATGTGTAAACTTATCTTCAAGGAGGGATGAGGCTGGAGCCTAGTGTCAAACATGTAAATATATTTGCTGCTACAATGAATAATCTAAACGTGAGTTGTCTGACTGAAATGATTTAATGTTAGCAACAAGCTAAAACTCAGACTGAAAAATAATGCTGCTGCGTGTAGCTTTCTTTGAAAACAAAAACATGGTCAGACAAGGTATATGTGTGGGGAACACAGCATATTAATGTATATTAACATTAATCCTTTGTTTTAATTATTATGCTCAGTATTACTTATTTCCTTAAGTTACTGCTGACGCCGACTGAACATCTCCTGCTGCACTGTTGTTACTGGGACTCTGTTATGATGCTTTATGTGAAGCAGGTAAAACAAATGTCATTCCCATAAAGGAGGGACTGGTACAAGATGAGCCTGACACACCACTCAGATTGCACATCTCCAACAAGCCAGTGAAGGCTGTAACTGTTCTCGTGTTTATGATAAATTACACCCAGTGTCTCTTAGTTGCAGGTTTTCTGTTTGATGTGAGTTGGGATTGTTACCTGAAAACTCCCCGTGGCTTTGTTTAATAGGGAGTGCAAATGAACAGAACCCTCAATAGCACTAATACCCGAGGGGCCAGTAGGATGATATAGCATGTAAAGATCATTTATATTCCTCTCTATCCTGTCCTCTCACCCATCTCTGTGGGCTCATTGGTCACTCCTAATGATGCTGTACATATTTCATGCCACTAGTTGCCTGCCTCCTTTTATATTGCAGTCGCCGGGGAAAGAGCTGACTGATATGGAGTCCAGAAATAGTTGTCCTGTCTCCATGGGTTTCTCTCGGCCAGCCCTTTTTGTAGGCAGTGTAAGAACTGCAGGCTGAGTGTGCGTGTATTTTCATCTTGCAGAAATCAGTCATGTGTGCAGTCTATACCTGTAAATATCATTATGTCCAGTTTGGTAACAGTGGAAACACAGTGAAAGCTAATTTGACTTCTCCGTTGCGTTTTCCCTGCAGACAGCCAGCGCTCCCAGCAACAGCCCATGAAGTCTCATTTTCATGCCACTTCTTTCATCTGCTCTGACACTTTAATACATTATATACCTTTTTCTTTCTTTTTTTTTCTCTTTCTTTCTTTCTTGCTTTGAGCTCACATTTTCTTCTCTTATTTTCCTTTGCACCTGTACAAGCCTGATGCATGTGTTGAGCCGTGTGTGCGTGTTTTCTGGACCCCTGCACTGGTATACGTACACTTTTGCGTCATTGCTCTCTGCTTGAGCGTCATACACAACTCTGTTTTTGTCTTCAGGCTTGAAATTTTCAAGTTATGGACATTCAAGGAAAAAAACGTGAGAAATTATAACTCTTTTATCCCAAATATGTGCTGAAAATGATTTCTGTTTCCCCCTTTTTTAATTTCTTATCTAATATTTCCACTCATGTCTCCTACTTAATTTATCCTGTCTTTCTTTTTATCTTTAATAGTGGAAACTAAATCAGGACTGAAGTGTGTAAAATTCTGAGAAGCTATTAAGTTTCTTTTACTAGAGTTTGACACCTCTTGAAACCCACTGCCAAACTGTGCGAGACATGATGCCTTTTACAGTATCATGGAATTGTGGGTCTTGTAGTGTTGTTTACAAATGTTAAACAGCTTTAGGGAACTCATATTTTACTTATATCTTTAAGATATCTTTGTGTTAGTGAATAATTTCTTTGCTTGCTCAGCTGTGGGTACATCTTTAATCCTTATCACAAAAACTGTAACAAAAAGGTGCCTAAAATTAGCTTCACAGAGTTGAAAACTTCAAAATTTACACAAGCTACAAAAGATTTTAGTAACAAAGACTCACAACTAAACTGAGATGATAAACTCTCCTGAAAAAAAAAAAAACATTTAAAAAGGTAATAAATAAACAACCCACAAAGAACAGCAAGGTGGTTTCTGTCAACTATTGGACAAGAAAATAAAATAAAAAAAGCTAATCTGTTAGTTATCAAAAGTTAAAGGGTCAACCTTTATTGTTAAAATAATTCAACCAGGCAGAAACTGAAATCTTGAGACCAAGTGTTTTGCCAATCCATCCAACAGTTGTGTGGACAAACTTGGAACCAGCTACATGGTGCTGCAGAGTAAAGGCAGGAGATAAAATGATAAAAACTTGTATTCTGGGAAATACAAAAAAGGGAAATCAAGAGCTTTACAAAATATTTTATCCTGACTCGAGTGATGGACTGGCAACATTTTAATCTGCAAAAGTGGGCTGAGGTTAGTGGTCTGAGTGATGTGGTCACACACTTGTGATAGCAGAGGGACCAAGAGAGCTAATCCTTCAGTAGCCTGAAGACATTACCTGTCACATGGCATCACACACACACACACACACACACACACACACACACACACACACACACACACACACACACACACACACACACACACACACTGGTACACAGTTACCTGACCTAGTGAGGTGGTTCATACTGAGGGAAATACCTGCACAGGGTAATTGAAGCTGACACCAATGTGTTGGACAAAACAGTTTTTGGAAAATAGGAACTTTAAATTTTGACTTTGGTACAACATCTTTTTTTTGTCTTCAAAGATTTAGATTCTGCTTGTTTTCATTTTTCTATATTTGAAGTTGGCAAAGAGCCCTCCTTGGTTTGGGGCAATAATTTTGACCACAACTGGTCACCTTTCCAACAGTTAGTGCCCAGTTTTTGTCCACTCTTGTCTAAAGTTTGGCCAAGGTTGCCCACAAGATACTCTATTTTTTCAGCTATCAAGTACTCCTGAAAATTGCCACTGTGTCGCTAAGCTACTGGAACAATATTGGACAGTGTACTTTGTGACACTTGAACACCATTAACGCTTGACATTCAATGCTTTTTCTCCTGGAGTCTGTAAATGTTTCCAATGAGGGGTTAAGTTAAACAATATGACAAAGTAAGCAAAGCATGTAGTTGAGATACAGTACGTAGAAGTACTTTTCATCTTTGCATCCACCTTCTGCACTTAAAGTTAAGAGAGCAACAGAGGACAGCAAAGAGATGGATGGAAGGTGATGAGAGCAGTGAAGGAAAGAATACAGTTACACAGTGTTTGGTTGATGTCTCTGTCCTGCATCACGAAGCCTCTGCTAATCCCTGCTAAATTCATGTTTAGAGATGTCGCAGACATGAGCCAGCAGTGTCAGAGTTTAGGCATGACCTTTGACTGATGTTGTATATAGTATTTTGACTTGCAAAGCAGACACTTCAGTAGTACCTCAATCAAATTAGTTCCATGTAAAACCACAATTTGAAAGAAGTTTGAACACATGTTTTTATCAACAGTTTGCACAGCGTTCCATCTTCTTTGGAACTGGAGTGGTATTAACGGAAGAGCCATCAAAAGTAGCCTTATAATCCACCGTTGGTACTATAGACATGTACAGTATGTAAATTTCTATACTAATTGGTGTGATATGTTTACACACAAAGTCAGATATGCTGTTTTCAGTAAAAGCCCTGAAGATTTGCAATGCATTTTTCTCCTACTTCTCTGTATTTCTCAGTTGGTCAAATTAGATGGATAAGTAAGAAAGAAGAGAGAGGATGACATGGAGTGCAGATCCTAATGGACTCAAATCTGGGACACTGCAATAAGAGCTCGGTCAGTAAATAATACCTTTCTACCTCATGAGCTACAGTGGAGCTCCCCCCACCCACAATATGTGGCATTGATTTACACAAAACCCAATCAGAGCTGCAGGGAAGCCATGATGCTAATAACTGATTTTTTCTATATTGACAGACAGATGGCAGCATCTTGATACCACCTTTTATAGCTGTAAAAAGGTATTTTAAAATGTAAGTGAAGCCATTGGGGGAACCTAGTGTTTGCAATTGTCCCTTTATTCTTCACCCTCCTCCTTTTTCTTTGCTCTTCATCCTACAGAGGATTTTTCCTCCTGGATGTATTTATAGCTTGTCTGGGTGTCCTGTCAGAGTTGAGCTCTCGATGTGACAGTCATAATCAGTCATGATCGAGTTACATGCAGCAGTCTCCCCTGTACATGTGAATTGACATGCTTCTGGATTCACCTTTCCAGCTTGTTTTTAAAATGTCAAGAGCTCAGGTTCATGACCTCTAATCCCCTGTTTTGATTGTTCATAATGAAACCTTCAGCATTTTCATTTCTATGAATGTACAGATTTATTTAATGACAGCACTCTAATTTGAGATGTTCATTGCTGGAAATTGCTTAAAGGCATGGTTGGTAGTCAGGGAAAACTAGCATGAATTTGAATGTAGTATCACCTCAGGACTCCATTTAGCCCCAGCCCTCCCACATTTGGAGCTCCTCCAAACGATGCCCCCTCTCACATCCACGAGTGCCACTGATTTACGACTATATGATCGTAACTGATTCAAAACCACAGACTCAAAACGGGTCCTCAGCACATCGTTTTTGTTTTGCTACATTACCAGTACAGGTACAGGTAGTTTTTCTGCCATTCTCCAGCGTACTTGGATCCCTCTTGGTTATGTGCATTGAATCGGAGCTAGTGCACACTGGTGAAATGTACGTGCAGAAGGCGGGCAGAATGGCAGGATGGGATTCGATTAATTTAACAAATTGGCTGCCAAACCCCAGGATTGGTTGGTGTTTTCCCAGGTTTACTCCTGCTGCAGACAGCTGATACTTTTTGCTCTGTTTTTAGAACACATCATGCATTGATTGCCATCGGTACATAAAGATCATTTTAACCAGTATAACAAAAAGTGCATCTAAATCTGATTACCAACACTACCTTCAGGTCATTCATATGTAAGTGGGTGTTTTTTTTAATAAATAATGGATTGAGACACCTTTTTCTTTTGCTCTTTCTCTCTCTTTGTACTCATTACCATAACCCTGTTAAGAGCCATGACACTTACAGGGGAGGACACAAAAGTTGGCTGAGTGTGCAGGTCATAGGTGGGACAAGTCCAAGTGGAACAAAAGAGAGTGAGAGAGGGTATCTCTGGGGCTGGGATTAAACACCCAGCAAGCACCAAGCTCAGTTGATCTGACAGTGACTAGCCCACACTCATCAGGTATTTCTAAGACAGTGGGAAAAACAAGATGGGTTAGCTAGGTCTCCACAGGGAGGTCAGGCAGGGTCTGTCACCTTATGAGCTAGTACAAAGGTTTTGTTGTGAAAAGAGACATTTTTCTTGTGTGTGTGTGTGTGTGTGTGTGTGTGTGTGTGTGTGTGTGTGTGTGTGTGTGTGTGTGTGTGTGTGTGTGTGTGTGTGGAAACTGTTGTCATAGAACAGGTCACATCACAGGCTATTATACATGACACACATATCAGTACATGGATTTTCTTAGATACCATCCTAAACATTGTGCATTAGTGTGCATGTGTTTACATGTCTGCACATGGAGCCCTGTATCTCTTTGTCTTAAGCCTGCATATTTAAGCGCATTCTCTGCACTCGTGTGTGTTTATCTCCATCCTCACATGAGTATCAAGTCTGTATGTCTCCATCTACTTTTGGACATGCTTTTCCGTAGCGTATTTGTGTGTATGTGTGTGTGTTTATTTGTGTGAACGTGAATTTGCGGTCAGGGCTCAAGCCCCAGAGCAGCTGCTGCCATGAATCCTTTGCCATGAGTCAGATAGCAGAGAGCTGGATTTATGACACGTACTGTAGCAGTCAGCTAACAAAGTCTACACATGAGCCTTTAAAATGAGGATGCATTGGCCATATCATGTTCAGCCACATCATGTACTGAAACAACAATAAGCCGTACTTACAAAAGGCTTAAGTTTATCAGTGACATAACAGCTATTTTGTTGGTATGTTGGTCACAAAACACAGCTGATCGCAGTAGCTTTTGGGGTTTCTGATGTCCTCTTTTTGTAGGTAAAATGGAGACAGTATTTCATTTTAGTCTGCTATTTCACTTACGCTCACTAGTTTAACGTGACATAGTTCAGTCTGTCATAGCCAAACTTCTTACAATGTATTTAGGTAACAAATGTTTCTGGCAAAGAGCTTCAGACAGAAGTGTTTCTGTATTTCTTTATACACACCCCATTATGTCTGCTTTTTGAATCTGTTATTTAAGTAAAACCTTGTACTCACTGGTGTCAGTTATCAGCCATAGGCATTCTAGAGTTCACCTGCTTCAAGACTAATTTGCCTTTAACTGTGGGGAAAGCAAAACCAAGCTAAAGTCCTACATTTGAAACATTACAGAAAGAAAAGTCGACTTTGAAAGTCACTTCTCTGGTAAGGGATTTTAAACCTTATTAAATTCTGTGCTTCACTGGTGTTTCAAGTCGCATCAAGCTTTATGGAAACTTGCAGAAATATAGAGGGTTCTGTCCGTATCCGTGTTTAACGCTGAGCATAAATGGGCCTTAAGACAGCTGGGATAGGCTTTAGCCATCTGTGACCCTGAACAGGATAAGCGGTATAGAAGATTAATTAATTAATTAATAGGAACTGCTAAAGTCCTTGTTGTGGTACTGGATGCCATTTGACACATTGAAGAGTAACTATATCATTAGATGACAGATCTAACTTCAGTTAAATCTGCTTATAGGTTACGCTTCACTGATAAGTTTAACAAAGTATCGTCTGCATAACAATAATCTTTGGAGTTTTTCCTAATGATGATACCTGAAAAAACATATTTCAGTCATAGTCAATAGTTATTCTTGTTGGACATATAGTACATGTTTCCCACAAATTCCAAGTCCTCCTGGATTATCTGAAACAAAATACTATCCAAACTGTATGTTAGACACAGTATGATACTTTGATGACAAAATAGTGGATATCTAAGTGTGAGAAGAGACTCTTTCTGATTCCCTTGCATGCAATAATGACTCAAGCAAAGTTTGCACACACTACCAAGCTCCCTCCCTCTACCCTGCCTTTGTAGACTTCTCCATTTGCCTCTCCGCTGGCGTTAAAGTTTAATGAGCCCAATCTGAAAAACTGTCCAGACAAACAGCCTTGTTGACAAGACAGAGCTTTGCATTTAGTGTTCCACTTGCCAGAGGGGTTATCCTGGGTTCATCAGAAACCACAGCTAGAAATGGAGTTGGTAAAACAGAAAATAGAAACAAGAAAGACCTCAAACTTCTGCCCTGTTCCCGAGATAGTTTTTTTTTTCTTTTTTTTTTCTTTTTTTTTTTTTGCAATTTAGCTGAAGTAGTGTTACCTTGTGGTGGCCGAGCTGGCTGTGATTTACAATAATAAAAAACACAATCACACCCTTAAAGCTCTGGCTGGCTGTTATTTTTAACTGTTGATTAAAAAAAAAAAGAAAAACAAACTACATAGATGTAATTTCCAAGTATATTGGGATGTAACCCCTATATTGTTCATAATTTAAGTTCACCTTCCGTACAATAGATATCCAATAGATAGAAAATACCCCAGCTTGAGATGGTGTCTAATGCAGGCATTGAGTTCAACATCACATCAAATTTAAACCTCTTCCTAACCTCTTTTTTAAAAGTTTAATGCAACTGGGTGCTGCATTTTTGAGTTATCATTATCAAGTTATGTCCGCAGTTTCATTTGTAACAATGTAACAGAGAGTAAAACATGTCAAAATATAAGTGGCATAATTTTGGCATTTTTTTAATCATAACTTGGGAATGCCTCTGGTCCAAAAAGATCAGAAGTACAGTAGTATTTGACTCATCACAGATTGAAATTTCCTGTCCTCCTAAAACCTCAAAGAGGGAAAGCACACTCTCCAAAACTGATTCAGGGCCTTCTACATGCTGTAACATACAATAAGCAGCAGTTACTGTATGCAATATTACCCAGTGCTGACATACACTCTTTCACTAAACGTCCTGATTTAGCGCCTATGTGTCTGCTGTACGGCCTGCTCCAGTGTGTCATTACCCAACCCCAGCCCCCCACCTTCTCTGCTCTTTTAAATTTTCCCGTAGCAACCATTACCAAAGACTTATAGTGTTTACACTCTATTTCAAGTGTCTTAAAAGTCCTCCGATGTGTTTCCAACAAGTATTATGACATGACTTCAAACAAGCCTTGTGGCTTCTCTGGGTGTTGTAGTTTCACTTTATACCCATTTGCTAAGCACATTTATGCAGCACAGTGAACCCTAGTTATTAAATGTAGCTCTTCTTCTTTTGTTTACTGCTTGTTTTATTGCCTGTTATCCCATTGAATGACATCAGCGTTCATCACCCTGTTGACAGACAGTTTAGTTTGGCAAGCCTCAACTCTTCATTAAGACTCTAAACACCTGCAGTGAGAAAACAGGGGGCACAGTGACCGGATTCTAACCTGGCATTCTCAAAGCTCTTAAGTGTCATATTTCTCCCAGACTTGATACCCCTTCCTTTGCCCTCTTTTACCATTAAAGCTGGTATATGGGGCCATGACCCCAGCTTCAAGCCTGTTAATGAGTGCATCTGTGGGGGCACAGCTTGGCCGACTGCTCCCCTGAGCAGGGCCTCCCCTCCAGGCTTTTAAACACACAGAGCTGGGGGCCGGGAGCTCCATAGATGTCCATGCATCCTGCCGGTGATGGCTCTCCCATAAACGGTGGTGAAGTGGAATATGTTCCAGATGCTTCAGGGGGGAAACGAGCACACACACACACACACACACACACACACACACACACACACACACACACACACACACACACACACACACATCCAAGCATGAACACTCAACCATATAGGAAACATATACCCACACTTACACGCCACTCTCTACCAGTGTGGGCCCAGGGGAAGACGAGCTCTGAGCCTGCATAGAGATGAAGGTTCAAGGGTCAAAGACCACATGAGATCGTCCGGTCATTACTCAAATACAGTCAACATAGCCTGTGTGTGTGTGTGTGTGTGTGTGTGTGTGTGTGTGTGTGTGTGTGTGTGTGTGTGTGTGTGTGTGTGTGTGTGTGTGTGTGTGTGTGTACAGAGGTAATGTAGGGCAGTTAAAAAGGGAAGGGGTATCCCTTACACCACCACACCCTGTCTGTTACATTTACCGAGTGAGAAGAGACTGATACTCTGCGGCCATGCTGATATCACCATAGCAGCTGCTGAGATGCTGCTGTAAGGGTGGGTTAGCGTGGAGACAGATAAACAAGCAGGTGATTATCATATTCTCTAAACAGGAAGCTTAAAGAGGCGCAAACAAAAAACATCAAAGCACCACTGCCACCAGTGTTTTAAATATAGTCTGACATTCACAAGCAGGAACACAGACTCTCCTCACTGTTTTTATCTGGAGACAGACGAACACTCAAGCATACACAGACTCATGGTCTAACGCTCACACTTCCACACACACGCATACCCGAAATGAGCAACCGTGGTGCCTGAGGAATTCATAGCTGACCTGAATTCACACCACCACCACCACTTGCAGTGGTTCTGCTGTTTTACCTTCCACGATTATCAGACCTCGTTATCTATATACATCATCCATGTGTCTTCTCTGACCTGAAACAACCCCACCAGTTATAGTATATTCACACAAGTGGCAGATACTGACTTAGTGGTCATAAGTTAGCACACTTTTATGGTAAATAGATAAAAAGGAGTCTTAATAGGCCAGTTAACAATGTTTATGTCCAATAAAGACAGCTGAAAGAAATATGGATTGATTTTTGGATAAACTCTAGAGATAGAGGAGGGAGTACCATATTCCCTATATTGATTTGGTGGATAAACGTGTAAAATATTATAGATTTGTAACACTTTTAAGAAGGATATGTTTTACTATATATACACACCGATATAAAGTAAAAATGCTGCAAGCCCATGCTAGGCGTGCAGAGTTTTAGACCCCTAAATATTCATATGTTGTTGAAATCCCTGAATTGTCTGTTAACTGATCAAAACAGTGTATTCTAAAATAGCACAAGATCTTAACAAGATCTTCACGAGATCTTCACGAGATCTCCATGAAACTTGCTAAAATGATGATGTCATTGCATAAAGATCTCCTAACTAGTTTATGACAAGTTGGAAGAGTGGGCCTCAAGCACCATGCTCTGCCCATAACGATGCCCCTCTAGACCTCTTGAGGACTGGCCAATCAGAAGGAAAGGGGTTTGTGGAGCAGGGAGCCTTAAAGGGATAGTAGCTAAAATAGAGTATTTCAAACACCAGTGTGAGAGAAATGGTAATTTTCTGGAGCTGTAAACCATGCAGTGTCATTACAGGGATACCATAGAGACAGTATAAAACCTGAAAAAAGCACAATAACCTCCCCTTTAGCAAAATTAATATTTGGGATATAAGACCGACATGTTCACAAAATACCTGTTGAATTCAAATGTACACAAATCTGGTTTTGTACATGCCCCTGTAATTATTTTTCTAAATATCTTAACTACAATTTTTTTTCTCATTGCTCTATTTTTTGCAACTATCTGGCCTGGCTCAGATCCTTAAGTGTTTATTTGTACTTTTGTCTATTTTCATTTGTGTGGTAGGATCATGTTTAAAGTCAAAGCTCGGCTGCTGAAATTGACTTTTTTTTTTTTTTTTTTTTATTAGTGTTGTGTTTAAGGGAGCCCAAGAGAGTGTGCCTGTCTGTTTTATCAGTGACAGCTCGAAAAATGAATTTGACACAAAAGTTACTGCCTACATTACATAAGTGCTGTGCTCCAGCTAAATGCTATTTTAAGGGACTTGTGTTTTGTGTATTTCTGTTGTTAAATGTCATATTTCCCTTTCACCTCGTTGTTCTGGTAACAGTTGCAGTCTCTTGTTTTTTCACAGAGCAGACTTTAAACCAAGTTTTCCATTTCTAAATCAAGACTAGCAGATTTAACAGACTGTAAAGCCTCCTGATCCAGATTTCTGATTTGTAATTTTGGGCTGAACAAGACTCTACTTGTACTTGCCGCTGTGAGACTGTAAAATACACTTGTACCATGTAACAAGGCTGCTGTCTCCTTGTAGTATAAGTGTGTGTGTGTGTGTGTGTGTGTGTGTGTGTGTGTGTGTGTGTGTGTGTGTGTGTGTGTGTGTGCGTGTGTGTGTGTGTGTGTTATGGTGTGTCTTTTGAAGACAAGTGTAAATTGTATGTAACCCAGACACCGCAGTGTTGACCGCAGCCTGTGATGCTGTCCAGACCACAGGCAGCTCGCAGACACCACTACCGTGTGTGTATATGTATTTGTGTGTATGTGTGTGTGTGTGTGTGAGAGGGAGAGGGAGAGAGAGAGAGAGAGAGAGAGAGAGAGAGAGAGAGAGAGAGGGGAGAGAGAGAGAGAGAGAGAGAGAGAGAGGAGGGAGAGAGAGAGAGAGAGAGGAGAGAGAGAGAGAGAGAGAGTGAGTGTGTACATGTGTGTTCCAGCAAGAAACACAGCTACAGTCATGAGCCAGACACGAGACCCACTAATATTCCATTACGTAGTGCTTTTTTCCGCAACAAAGTGCAGCCGGCTGCTCTCAGTCACATCATACAGTCATGATTAAACATTTACTCTGTGGATTAGTCACTTACAGGGAGGCCACCATTACATTTTCTTTACATTGTGGGGCAGACTTGTCTAGGAACACTCGTCATGTCTCTAGAGTTAAGATCTGAGCTTATGTCTTCATTTTTATTTGAGATATGGAGCTGAAGACCTGAGAGAGAACAAAGTTTACACAGAGCAGACTCAGCCTGGGACGTGTGTGCTCATTTAAGATGATGATTACAAAAAAGCAAAACTATATCCAATATTAAGAGGCAACAACGGAGAAGTCTTTTCAGCTCGTCCTCTTCCGTAATTAAATTTCCAGCATTTTTAAAAATGAACCACTGAATGTACAACAACAGAGTTAACTCCACCTTTATTCAGTTCTTTGTACGTTAAAGTTTTATGAACATTCTTGGACTAAGAATGAAACACTTAACATTGCACAAAAATTTAGGCAATTTGTGTTTGGTAGATTTCTTTGTGTAACAATTCTTCTTGGCAACACATCTTAAACCATTAAAATCCTGTTTATTTCACTTCTAAATAGAGCCATATTTTTAAGGAACTTGCATTTATGGGATGGGTGGCAAAGTTGAGTATGTTGGTTGCACTCATGATAGATTTATTAAGTCTTCTCTGCCAATGCCAAACAGCTTATTCTGGCTTATTCTGCTGTTGCTATCGGCTCTTGTTTGGAGCTTTTGGTACCCCCAGGTTCTGTCATTCAGGTGTGTCTTTGACACATAATTGACAGCACCTGTGTGCAATAGAGCAACAGGAACTCCATCCATCTTCTTCACTGCTTATCCTGTTCAGGGTCGAGGTTATCTGGAGCCTAGCTGTCTTAGGGCAAGAGGCGGGGTACACCCTGGACTGATCGCCAGCTGACACATTGAGACAGACAACCTTTCACGCTCACACCCACACCTACAATTTAGAATGTAGGAGGAAGCGGGAGTACCTTGAGAGAATCCACGCATGCACAGGGAGAACACGCAAACTCCACACAGAAAGGCACACCTTTCAGAATGGGGATTCGAACCGGCAACCTTTTTTTCTGTTAGGTAGCAGCGCTAACAGCTGCACCACCATGCAGCCAAACAGGAATACAAACACTAAAACATCCTGTTGATTTTCAGAATAAACAGTGAGGTTCAGCTGTCATTCTAGAAATTCAACCAGTGGGACGAGGGACACGGAGCCAAGTCGCAACAGAGTGGAGACTGATATGTTGCACAGCAGCAATATTGTACATCATTACTTCACATTCTTATTTTTCCTCTGCAGAGGTAAACAAATGCCATGCTGACTAGTACTATGCAAAGTGGGAAGCTATCTTAAAGGCAAAAAAAATACAGAATGTGACAAACTATTGAGTCAGCGCTTCAACTCAAGGGGCTTTCAGCGCTCTGACAAACCTGTGTCACACGTAGGCCAAGGAACCCCAACAGCATACATCACAAATCCTAAATCTGTTACAGTAAGTGTCCTGAGCAAGACTCTTGACCTTTGTGAAAGTGACTCTTTTAAGTGTGCTGGGAGCTGGAAACACACAGAGATAAAAACATGACTGCTGCTACGTTCTGCTAAACCAATCCAACACAGCATCAAACCATCCCGCACTCACAAAAACTTGAACACTCATCCTGCTGTTCTTCTCTGTCTCCCTTTTACTCTTTCCTCCTGTAGCTCTCTCTCTCTCTCTCTCTCTCTCTCTCTCTCTCTCTCTCTCTCTCTCTCTCTCTCTCTCTCACACACACACACACACACACACACACACACACACACACACACACACACACACACACACTCAGACTCATCATCACACACAAACGCAATCTGGTCCTGCCTCTGTCTCTGACTTCTTTTGGCAATCTTTGAGAACACTGTCCTGGTCCAAGTCCTGCTGTTAATGACGTTATTTCAACCAAAAGTGACTGACTTAGTGATGTTCTTGTTTATCTCTCAGTCAGACACTGTGGCCTTGAGCTTGTGTCATGACAAAAAAATAATTTTGTAACTGCTAAAAGTGTATAAAGACCCCAGAATCACAAGGATTAGCCGAGGGTCAGCAACAATTAAGCCTTAAAATTAAAAGGCCTTTATTTATTTAGTTATTTATTTATTTCGTCTAACAACTCTCTGATGTTCTAGTTGATGTGTGTCTTTCAAAGATTATAAATTATGCATCTTTGAATAACCTCTAAATGCCCCCAAAAAACAACAAAGGTTCTTCACAAAATGTCCAAAATGTTATGTATCGGGATATGAAAGCAAACCTGTTAAATTACAATTCTGCAACATTTTGAAACTCATCCTTTGCATACCTGTATTTAATTGAAAATAGCAACCAGCATATTTTTCTTTTAAGGATACACAAATAAATTTAATTTCTGATAGATTTCAATAGCGGTTGAAAAGATGAAAATATACTATTTTTTCAATTTGATAAATAAGTGAGTTATTGGGATGTTGCCTTCTATATTATTTGACACTCCACAATACTACACAACTCGTTATATTATACTGGACTGGCACAGAATGTCTTATGATCCTATAAACTCACACTTTAGGTGGAAGAACAGGTAAAACCACATCCACCTTCAAAATCATTTCCAGTTTTAACACAGGAAAAGACTGAAGGTGAAGAAGTGTTCTATTTCTGTTTTTTTTTTATATGACTAGAAATGGAAATTGACACATTCATGAAGGCATCTGGCCTAGAGGCTCCTTAGTGCTTTTGCACACAGAGGATTTAATGCAGGCCATGAGACATTCCTTATGGATCTCACTGATATACTATTACAGCAGAAGTTTGTTTATTAGTTACTATTGCTGGAAAGGACAGTGAAATTTCAAGTTTAAAAGTTTCTTTACTGGTTGGTGTATAATTTTATTTTTTGTTTTTATTGGTTAGCAGGAGGAAAAATGTGATACCTGTTTTTTTTAACTTTATTGCCAATAGTTAAAATAACAGGCAATTCATCAACATTTAATAAATAAATACATGTCCTGTAGCCCCACACAGGGGGAAACATTTGGGTATCAGTTGAACATTAGTATTAACAGTTATCTTTGTATTATGTATATTGTTTACCTCTTTTCAAAGAAATAAATGTATAGAAATTTGTATACACAATATATACCTAAATCTAAATGTACCAACACGTAAAAATCCCTTGTTAAGATAATTACTAACTGTTCCCCATCTCTTTTAAATGTTCCATCCATCATGTAAACATGTTTGACCTTTCTTAACTATTGGTCAGCTGAGGGGGATTCGGCTTCAGCCAGTTCATAGTGATTGTTTTCCTGGCAATCATCAACAAAATATGTAGAATACTACATTGATCCTTCGTGCACAGGTAATCAGGCCAGATTTCCAAAAGGAACACTAAAGGGTCCAGGATGTCAATTTCTAGGATTTTCTATGTGACACCTGTTTGAGCTTGACTGATTATCGATGGATCTCAATGTTTGGTGAGAGATAACAAGTATGCCTTTTTTTTTAGCAACAAGTGACTGTATATAATGTATAAAATATCTGTACACTTTGGGTTAATGTAGCCATTAGATGCTAAATCACATTAGCTGCAGGGCCTGAGGTTGTCTGTTTCTGGCTCTAGAAAAATTCCTATTTTCCTGTCAAAGATATTGGGCAAGAGAAGGGCTCCTTCAGGGTGGCAGTCATTCATGACCACCACCACCCTAACCACCACCACCACTCCACACATTTTCCACAGTCTTTTTCTTCTTAATTGACATAAAATTGTAAAAGTCAATATTGCCAGACCCAGTCAGCCTTTCTGTGTTCATTCAGATTTCTCTAAAGTGTTGGTGGTCGTAATCTAAAGGAAACTGTTGACATGGAAATCATTAAAGGGACAACAAAGGATAAGCCTGGAAGGGCAACGCAAGCTGGAAAATAAAAGCTTATAAAAGAAAAGTCAAACTTCAGATGTAAGGAAGCAGAGAGACATGGATTTACTGGAAAAGGGAACATACTGAAGGCATCGCAGTGCACAGTGGTTTGTGTTAATCAGGGTTAGGAAAGAGCCTCACAGGCTGCTCTTGATGGGAATCGGCGTGTAATCAGCTGGAATAATGTTTGGACTGCGACAGAGCCCCATGGGACTGAGTGGGAGGTGTGTGCATGTGGCAAGAGACTCGGAATTACACACCCGCTAGGGCAACAAAGTGAATCCCCCCCCCCAAAAAAAAAAAAAAAAAAAAATAGCCTTCTGCTTTTGTTTCCCTCTGGTCTTTTACATCCCCGGATCAACTTATAATTCCTGGTAATTGAACATCTCAAACAGACAGTAAAGTGTGATGTGAAGGATCTGCGGACCTTTTTAGTTGGAAATTGTCTGTCTTAAAGTTTGTTTAAAGAACAATATCTGTTTGTTTAATTCAGATTTCTCTCCATGTTGATGATTAAATTGATTCAGGCGATTTATGGTTCACTTTGACTGGTGTTGCTAACATTTGAGGGACTAAATTGAGCTTCTGCAGTGTACCAACAGGTCCTTTGCATTTCAGATTGTTGCACTGCATCCTGGTCCATGACGTTCATTGTAGACACTTAATGTTGGCTCTCCATCTCCACTATAAGAAAAGATTTTTAAATTTTGATATTAAAGCTCCTTTGAGGAATTTTGGTTCACGTTCCCTTAGCAACTGCTGTGGAGAAAGTGGTACCCTTGTTTGCTTTTTTTTGCTCACTCCTAATTTGTTTCATTTATTTTCATTACCAATTAAAAGCTCCACATGAAATAGCACCAATGAAATACCCTCTTTGATTTCAAGGAACAGGCACTTATTCCAACATAGATTACGTTAATCCAACTTCACAGCTGTCAAACAACATGATTTCTTCTAGAAGTGTTTCAGGTCAATTCTGAATACCCTCGGGAGGGAATAGATTTAAACAATCTCTCAACAGGCATACATCAAATCAAAACCAAAGATGATGTGAAGCATTGACACTCACAGCTGGTTTTACCAACCACAGACCCTGGATTAAAGCCTGCACATACGTGACACATATGCAGAGAGAGAGAGAGAGAGAGATTCTGAGAGCATCTCATTGATACTTGCCTTCAATCACAAACAAGTATGTTAGGCACATTGTAAACTAACAGACCACCACATTAGATGGCCCACAGTTTACCCTCCAATCAGACATCAGACAGCAGTCAGCTTTTGATCTGGTGAAATGGGTGTCATTGGGGCACACGTTTCTCCCATCTTACTCCATCAACAAACAGCCATTTGTCCCTATCACTGATTATCCATCTTATCTGGAGGCCATCAGTTTGGCTGATTAGTACATTCCCTGAATTCCATCTTTTCACTGAGAGTTTTTCATCGTTGAAGCTGAAATAGTGGTAGCTTGTTGCAGCAGCTCTCTCGTAGTTGTTCTTTTTTCTCTTATCTTTTTTCGTTTTCTTCATATTTTGAGCTTTTCATTATTTTTTATTACTTTTTATAGCTCATTTGTTGGCGACTGACACCAAACTTTTGCGTTTGCAGTGGTGTTTTTATCTTTTTTGTTCCTATTTGTGAGAGGATCCTTCGCGTAATCATGATTGCACTGTTTACACACAAGACTTCAGCTGTTAGTCGCCCATAGCATGTCGATGCTAATCGGTCCAGAGCTATGGGATACAGGAGAACAGACTGAACAGACTGGTGAAGAAGGTCAGATCAGGCCTAGACCCTGTGGAGGCTGTGGAGATCATGACTGACATGAGAATTATGGCCGAGCTGACGTCTCTGATGGGCATTTTTTCCTAGTTGACATTTATAATATCATACTTTTTATATATTCTTTGAATTTTTGCACTTCACACTTTTTTTTACATTGCTGAGACCCCTGAATTTCCCTTTGGGATCAATAAATATGTTCTATTCTATTCTGTTCTATTCTATTCTATTCTATTCTATCTTATTCTGTTCCCTCGCTGTTGGAATGTGTACATTTCTACAGCTTGTTAAAACTTTGGCTCTTACTGTTGGATTTGAAGCACACAAAAAAAGAAGAGAAAACACACTGAGAGTTTACAAACAACATTTTACAAATTATCACAATTACTAAACATCTAATCTCACTTAAAACCCTTGAATACACACGCTGCACCTCTGGCTGTTTAGAAAAAATTCAGTTTTTTTTTTCAGAGCAGCCTGATACTAGGAAAATATTTTTAAAGTGTTTGCATAAAAGGAAAGTAACTCAGTCATACAACATAATAATAATAATAATAATAATAATAATAATAATAATAATAATAATAATGTAAGTTCCTTTTATGTCACATTCATTTCATTCCATCCTCCTGTTTTTAAAACATATAAACAATTTTTACTGTCCCTGGAGTCTGGTGTCTGAAGAAATGGGTCGAAGGTCCTTTCAGTGCTACTCTAAGCTTTATCAATGAATTGTTATTCTTTTGATCGGTCCTCTTGTAGGGACAATGACACTTTGTATTGAGAGCCCTCACATAGTTTGACCTCTTAACTTTTCATTTTCATTCCTCATCCACTCAAATGATTACACATGAGGCTCTAATAACTTCTCTTACACTTGCAAAGACATTCTTGTTTTGTGTGACTGCATCACATGTCTGCATCTGTACAGTTTTTCTTAGTTTCTGTAGACATATAATATCTCTTCAGCGAGAGTCAAACACTGTTATTACTGTAAGCATCCCACCAAGTGTTGAAAAACTGTTTTTTTTTACCCTCAAGGTACTAACCCCAACCATCCCTTCACACAGTCAGCATGAGCTGCCAGCCTGTAACTCACAGTACAGCTAATAGCAACACAGATCTATGAACCACAGAGAGAGTCCAGTGTCTGTGCTCAGAAAACAGTGCTGTATTTTTCTCCAATTACATACCGTTGCTCTTTTGTCTGCCACTCATGTCACTGAGATCAGGTCTTGCACTTCACTTTCCGTGACCTGATTTCCCAGAAAAGCGAGGGGAGATTTGACTCAGAGAAATGTTTTCTCCTTTATTATTTTAAAGCCTACAGGGATTCTTGGTGCTTGACCTAGCCTCTGAGGCTTTAATTCAACCGTGTTCTTTGAAGTTTTTAATGTGAAAGATGCAGTTTTAGAAGCTGTGCTGAAGTTGCTGTTCTTTTATTTAAAGAAAAAAAAAATTATAATGAAGTGCACATTTGCCAAGCAATATAAGCCTTGATTTTTTTTTTTATTAGATTTTTCTCAGTAAAGATAAATGCCTTGTCAAATATAAGTGTATTAATGTTGCACATTCAGGTCTGTAGGGTTTCACCCAGAAGGCCGTATTACTTGTTTATGTCATTTGTTGTCTGCTGTCTTCAATAATAACTCATTATTCTGGTCTAAATGCTGGATTAACACATGATGCCAGACTTCCTTCACTGTGGCAGAGCAAAGTGTAAATATGAACTATACAAAACATGGAAAAATGTGTGCTTTTTATTTATACCCTGCCTGTCAAAAGTTTTAGAGCAAACCCTGTTTTTCCGTTTTTTCCCCCTTTTTTGTTAAAATTCAAGTAGTTCAAATCTAATGAAAAGCTTAAATTGGTACAAAGGTAAGTGCTGAACTGCCAGGTTAAAAAAGTAAGGTTGCCCAAAAATGAAAAAGGATTTGCTCTTCAGATTTATACACAAAGGCCTTTTTCAGGGAACAAGAAATGGGGTTACATCTCCAAGCTGTTTGACAGCAATGGAGGTTAATCAAGCCTTGAAGATTAATGCTACCAATTCCTACAGGTGCCAACTTTTCTTGATAACTTGCAACCCTTATGTTTGTATGCTTTCATTACGGAGTAACAAGCGACATAAACTACTTAATTTTCAATTTTGAAAAAAAAGAAAAAATGAAAATTTGGGTGTTCTAAAACTTTTGAGCGGTGGTGTTTATAATAAATTCAAACAACATTTTGTATGTTTGTACTGAAGAATCATTTAGAGGTTATCAAGAACAAGGACTGTGATATAAGACTGTCTATTCTCCTCTTTACCCCAAAAGTGAAAAAAAAAAATGTTGTGTATATTTTTTGTGGCTTACTAACAGATACAGCTCTCTTGATGTATTCTGGTTTATGAGGGAAAATGACACAAAGGAATAGAACACAATGAGAAGAGGTATAGCTGTTTCTTCCTACCCTGCAGGCTGACTGCGTCCCATTTCCAACAGACTGGAAATAGTGATAATCTAAGTCTTCCTGTTTGTTTCTCTTATTTCTCTCTCTCTGACTTTTAAGCTTGCTTTTCACACATTCTAATTAAATTTTTATCATCTTTTCCTCAGGTTGTTTTGGAGCCTGGATGCATCCACAACATTTTATTATCCTAGAAGTTTCTGCTAGCGTGAAAATTCTTCATGCTTAAAATTGGCATAAATGTGCCTCTTGCTCCCTTTTAAGAGCTGTCTAAAGACTGAACTGTTCAGGGAACACTGAGGCACTTAATCTGACCTTTTTCCTCTTTGTCTTCAGGGATAGAACGAATCAGGAGGTCTCAGACCCAGCTGTGAAGTGAATGAAAGCACTGAATATTGAATGCTGTTGAATGATATTATTGATGTTGAATTATTAATTGTGGCTACATTTTCAAAAGGCAGTTCTTCTGGCACTAGATGGCAGCACCTGTGGCCGAAAAACCTCAATAAGTGCTTTTCCTTGCGGTCTAAATTCTTGCTTGTGTTATACGTCACTTTGGACAAAAGCATCTGCTAAATGGAATTGTAGAACTGTAATAGAATTGCTCACTTACTGAACGAGGACACATACTAACCTTTAGAAGGCAGAGATATGTTTAAGTTTAAGATCAATAATTTAGAAAATAAATGTAAAGATTTTTGTCTAGCCAGAATGAATAGTTGAGTGAGAGTTGATGGGTTTTTTCCTTCACTTTGGTTTTAATTAGAGACTCTGTTTCCCTAGTTAGGACTCTCCAGAGCACCTGCTGTGTTTTGCACTGCCAGCAGAAACAACAGCATGTAATTGGATAATATATTTCATCGGTTGTAAAAGTGGAGCAAGGGGACACTATAGGTCAGACCATTGAATCAACAAGTGTGAAACAAAACAGCAGCGCAAAAATTATTCATATACAGAAATAAACATGTCCAACTGAATGTGCTCTTAATGAGATAAATACCCGATCAGGACACAGAACAGCTGCTATATAGCAACACACCACACCATAATGGACGTCAATTTTTCCTAACAAGGTCAACAAAAACAGCTAAATGAAACAACAAAAATATATATATATTTTTAAAATACTATAATGTAAAATTTACAAAATGTCCTAAATACTTACCCGAACAACCCCAAAACTGCTAGTTTGTAGTAAGGGCTTATGTAGACTTCTCTAATTTCAACAAAATTTGGGAAGTTAATACTAACCCTGACAAGTGTAAACTGAGTATAAATAATTATCAAATAAAAAAAGACGTTTTGTTGGAAAACCTTGTTTTACATTTTACTCCCGTCGCCTCTTTGTGTGATAATTACGGCCAATAACATTGCAGATTTTTTTTTTTTCTTATTTAAAGTGACAGAGGGGTCCTGACAGTGTATTTAAGGGATTGCAGCATCCATTAAATGTCTTGATCTTTCAAAACAGCTAATTTGCAAAGCAGCTGAAGCATCCTCTCACACTGAATGACCATGGTTTAGTCACGTGGGAATGGACCTTCTCTTTTTAGGTTTCCTGGCAACTAGTTCAACTTTTTTGACTCAGCTCAGATTGGCCTCGATGGGTAAAAAAACACTATTTTTAACACATATGTATCTTTTACCTGAGCACTCAAAACATTAGACAGACCACAGAATTCCTTCTTCTCTCAAGCAGAGAAAGCTTTCATAAGGGCTAAAGACGTCCACCTCTGTCTGCTTCACTAGACTTCAGGCAAAAACATTCATGACAAAAAGTTCAGATCAAAACTGTAACCCCTACTTTTATAATGTCTTCTTTTCCGTATTTTGTTTTAAACCTTTAATCCCCACAATCTTGGAGCAGGAGCCAGCAGAACAGATGGATCTGTGTGGGCTGATACATGTATCGACGTGCTTGACTGCTGCTAAGACTGACTGAACATTTACAGCAAATATGCATATTCATGCGCACACATACCAACGCTCTATAGTTTTCAGTCTCGTTGCCCTCTTGCTGTGCGATGGGAACCAGTCAACCATCTGTTGGCCTAATGAGCTGACTCCACCTCACCAAAGAACTCCAACTGCACAGTTAACGCCTCAAATTCTCTCACTCACAGCTCCAAAGTTTGTGTGTATATGAGCCTCTCAATCACAGCCTGCTTCCTCCAAATAACTCGGCTTTCAATTTAAAGAACTAACTTACTAAAAAAGGGTCATGGAGAAGCTTAAAGCTACAGTACCATTATATATATATATATATATATATATATATATATATATATATATATATATATATATATATATATATATATATATATATATATATATGATTACTGCATGCCATTTATAATGTTTAATTGAAATGATTGAGATGTATCATCAATAACTGTTTTCTGGTCTGTGTCTGATCTGTGAGCTTCCACCCCATTATGTTATTGATATTCCATCGGTCTGTACAAACTTCAGTCATTGAGCCCGGTTCAGTATTTTTGGAGCGGGGTTGTACATATCAATGGTAATAGTCACAACGGATTTCAGTCACTTCTGTCCCTTTAACGAGAAACTGCCAAAAGAAACAGCGTGCAACCAAGTCTACAGTTCTGTTCATTTTTAGAGAATCCAGATGATTTTTTTTCCCATTTGAGTTTAATTCGCTCAGCCAGGTTCATTTTGCCGTGGTATTCTCATATGTCAAAGGAGGTATATTATCAAATAGCAACCTTATTAACATAATAAACCGAGTTTTGTTGTCATGGACAGGAAATTGGTGCCTTTTGAAAGGAATTATTGTTTTGTTTTTGCACTTGCAAAACAAGAAAACAAGGGTACCGAATTATCCTTCAAGAGTGCCATTTCCTTCAAAATCCAGGCACTTTGATTTTCCCTTAACTGAGCTCAGTTAGCTCCACAGGCACTGTATTCGTTCAGTCATAACTCTTATTGACTGAACAAGCAAGGCTTGAGTAATGACCTTCAGCTCCCTGTGTGCTAGATAGGAGTTAAATGGTATTAATCAAGCCAGCTTACTAAGCCCAGCAGGGAGAACAAAGATATAATGCTCTCTGTCAAAATAGGTACAATATTGCTGGCTAAGCTTAGTGTAAATTGGCACTGTTAGGAGCAGAGCACTGAAAAGTAGAAAGTGTAACTGCAGTATTTATAACACCTGCACAGTTTATTGTATATTGGATTAATCTTTAGCAGCACAACTGCCGAGCTGAGCAACTAATTCCCTCAATTCCGACCCTTAAATTGGAAGACTATGTTTCTGCGTTCTTTGATTCCTAGGAAAGAAAAAGTTTTTGATATGAGGTTCAGAGTAGAGTCCTCCTGCTTCAGTATGACAGCACTCTAACTTTTCAACACATTTTTATGTATTTTTTTTTTCTGGTCAAGGTGATTACAAAATAGTATTCTGTTACATCTCTTTCTCTTACATCTCTCTCTCGCTCTCTCTCTCACACACACACACAAACACACACAGACACACACTCATTCTCAGCCCATCCTACTTCATGGAAAGTTGGCTCCTGTCCGGCTCTTTCTTTCTGTTTCTCTCTTGAAATTTATCATCTCTCTTCATCTATCTCTCACATGGCTTTGTTGTGGTGCAAGAAGACCAACAGTTGCTTCTTCAGCTGGCACAGTATTGGTAAGTAGTCTAAGCTGTGATCAGTCCCTTATTTTGCAGGTTTGGGTCAGTCTCTACCGCGCTGATAAGTTAAGAAATTAAAACAAACTTTGGTTTGGGGTTCAAAGGTTTTGAGTCACACAAGAAATCCTTTCCCTTAAGCTAAATTTGTACAATCTTGGGAAACAAGAGCCCTAATTCTGTGTCCCTTCAACCAATAACCCTTACTCCATCCTTCCCCCAACCATAAATTCCCCAAGTAAAACCATACAAAACTTAGCTTTTAAAGCAACAAGTTGATAAAGTGAACAACCCCGGTTAAGTTTCTTGAACTTTCTGACATTTATCTGAAGGTGACTTTTTTTTGGATGGAGAGAAAACCTTTCAGCAGTGAGCAGAGAGAGCTGGTCTGTGTAGCCCTGTGTCCTTGGCCCAGCTCTGTTTGGTCAAGTAGTTGCTTAGAAATAAAACCTGATGTTTTATTGCTGCCATCATCAAGTAAGATATAGCTCTAGCCTGGATAAACACAAGGATTAACAAATGGATTGTTGGCAGGAGTCATCCGACTACATACCTCATTCTCACTCCTTCCTGCTCTTAGTCCCCCTTTCCCTCGTATTGCACTTTCCTTGCATCATGTAATACCTACCTACAACAAGAAGACTGTGAAAAGACAGCTAAAAGACCTGTGTTCAAAACCCTTTCATTTCTAAAGACATTTTTCACACAGACCACAAGATGTTGCAAAGATGGGAAATTTGCAAGGCTATAGCTGGTTTATTCTCAAACTCATCTTCATTTATAAAGCACCTTTCAAACATTTAGATGTACAGCTCGAAGTGCTTTAAAGAACAACAGAAACAATAGATAACATCAGTATGTGAGAAGAGTTCTAAAAATAAATGAGAGTAAAAATATATTAGTGCTGTAAAATCAATATGAGTTCTAAGTAATACTATAATACCAGTTAAAATAGATTCAATACATGAATTAATTAAGTAAATAAATACTAAAAATTATGTTTGTGATAAAAGTTATAGTGGTAATAATACAGTCCAGTGCAAAGAAAAACATATTTCAATCTAAAAGCTAGGTTAAAAAGGTATGTTTAAAGTTTTCCCTAAAAAACACCCAGAGAGCTTGCCGTTCTGATATCCTGAGGCAGAGAATTTTGGAGTTTCTGGCCATAAAAATAGAAAGCGCCTTGGGTGATGCCAAACACAAGGAACATTTAAAAGGAAAGCATTCAAGGACCTTAGTGATCAAGTTGGATAATAAAATGACATTGTTGGCAATTTATGGAGGGGCAAGGCCGTGTAGCTTTAAAAACAAGTAAAAGAACTTTAAAATCAGTTCTAAAAGAATAATTTACTTTTTCTGACTTCTTATGCTCTACAGGCTCCATCGTGCTCATGTTCACAAAACATTAACATTACACACACACAAACCTCCCGATCTCATTCTCACACACTCAACGAATCGTGCTTATGTACACAGCTATTCATAAATTCGCCATTGTTGCATCTGATCTCATGTGTGACTGTTTGTGATGCTTTGAGGTTCATAAAAAAAGGTCCTCATCTTGCTTGGCTTGAAGTGAGTTTGCCACAAAACTGCTCCCCCTGGTGTCTGGCTGCAGTATAGGTCAAAACTCTGTCTCCCTATTAATTCCGGATGGACCGTTGTCAAACTTTAAAAAAATTAATACACCTTGTTGAAATGTTTTTCTCATGCTGTGGTGATATTAAGTTATTATTGGGCTTAAGTCCTCTTTTTTTCTAAAAAGTTTCTTTTCCATTAGCCATTAGACATTAAAAACAGGGTTTTTTCGTCTCGTTTAATGATGATTGACAGCTGCTGTTCGTGTGTAGTTTTATAAGGAAGAGTAAAATATGTCAGGAAGGAGTGTTAAATAAGATTAGACTTTTGAAAGAAAGAAAAAAAGCTTTTATTTGTCACATGGCTCCACTCAGATTCTCTGCTGCACAGACTCTGGCTGTACAATAGTGTCACCTGTGATGGGGGTATTTTGGCTTCATATTCGTACAATGGAGCTATGGTGTCTATTCTATATACAGTCTACTGTATGCACCCATCTACCTGAACTCTGGCTCCGAGTGGCTTACTATGAAATTGTGCTATACCTTTAGCCACGCAGTTACTTATGTGTCTGTCACCCCTCCCCTTCACCAAATAAAGACAACGAAGATAAAAAAAAATATATGTGTTTGCAGCTCCTGTCCTGTGCCTGGCAGAGCGAGCCAGGTCAGATGACAGCTGTTATATATCAGTGCATGGTGACATGCCACATTTCACTGTCGGTAATGGTAACATTTAAAAAAGTAATTAATTAGAACACCCATTACTGGAAAAAAAAAATAATGGTGTTAGATAGGCTGTTATTTTTAACACTGTTATTCCCAACACTGGCGTTCCAATGTTGAATCGCTCAAGTGGGTGACCTGAATTATCATTTTAACATAAATTATAACTTCTCCTATACAGAATTTACTTAAACTGCTGTCTTTGTGGAGAGCAAAAGCAGGTGGGACACAATCTGCAATTAGGGTGGCTCCAATCTGAAGACAGTTTCTTGTGTCTCTGTAAACAGATATTTGCATACAAGTCCTGCTGACAGTCTGTTCTTGTTAAAACAAATCAACTTGACCACAAAATATGAGTTGTTTCACATTTTTCTTGAAGGCATGCCTCATCATCATGAGATGATAGTAGATGTGCTTTAAGATTGGGTCAATATAACTTTAAAAAAGAGGTTGTGACAGTGAGTGGTACAGACACACAACCGTAAACTGTAAACACGGCTATTGAAAAGGATAAAAACATAATCATCTCAGTGATGCTTGACGCGGTGAGATCCAACGATAGCCAGAAAATGGATCAACTGCTCAGTTTGTTCTCCCGGCGTGACGTCCCTTTTCTTATATCTCTGCCTTGTTTTATTCCTGATGTGGAGGGGAGAAAGTTATTTATAGCTAAGCTCCTCTATATCTTTCTATCACAGCCTCAGCTAGCCCTGCTGCTTTCATCCTGGAGAACCTGCTGAACTCAGTCCACCTGAAGAGACCGCTCATTTGATTCTGCGTTTTCTCTTTGTACCACTGTAGAGCCCTGAGTGTTGCTCTTCTTCTGTTCTCCTGTCTGATTTTGTGTTTTTGAAGGCATTTCTTGCCCTGTTGCCTCACTGACTCCCTCAGTTTCTCTTTTTCTGCCTGTGTTTCCGTTCCCCCCCTCCCTACTGTCTTGATTGAAAGGGTATGCATGGTTGGCACAGAAAGAAAGGAGGAAATAGATAATGATACCAGACTGTATTGTGTGGAAAACCGTGACCTCTCGTGTACCCAGACGTCCCACACACATAAAACACACACTTTCTCTCCTTCCTGTTCTCATATGTGTATTTCATATAAACACACAGAGGAAAGCATGTGCACCGTTTTATAGTGTTCCTCTTTTTTTATCATAAACATACTTCTACATGTGCAAGCTACACACCCACACACACACACACACACACACACACACACGCGCACACACACACACACACACACACACACACGAACACACAATCAACTTATGATCCTCACAGTATGTTTCAAAGGAGAAGATTTACAGCCACACACGTTCAGACTCACTCTGTGTCTCTGAGGTTTTTAAATCTTCTTCCACTTTGAGTTTCGATGTTTCATCAGCTTGAAAAAGAAAAGTCAAATGTTTTCTTCTATGAAGTTGTGTGTTCGTAGAGATGGAGCTGCATGTGAGTGTGTGCTGACTTGTGTATTGTGCATTAATGTGAAAACATTATTTTCTATGCTAATCCTATGGTGCTGTTGTTTTTATTTTTAAATATTTTGTCTCCAAGTTTATGCTCAGATTATGTTTTAGACTAAATTAACCCACACAAGTTTTGGAACTGTGTGTGTAGGTATATCGATTTTACCTTTCAGTGTTATTTTACCACTGATTTTCAGTTGTGGCAATGCAAATTAGGAGGAGCTACTCCATGTTTCTCTTGTTTTAGAAAATAAAAGCCTCATTCACCTCTGTGTCATGAATCATGAACCAGATGAGGACACAATTGCACAACTCGGGATCCGAAGACAAAGGGTTTTAATAAAGCGTTCAAAGTTCGGTACACAAAGGAGGTAGTTGGCCAGGCAGGATTCGGTACACAGTTCGAGGTAGTCAGACAGGCAGAGGTCATACACGGAGAGACAATCCAGAGACAAGCAGAGGTATCCAAAAACGTGAGGCAAGAAAGACAAAACAAGATTCAAAACAAGATTCGTGATCGGCAAGACTAGACTATGAAAACAAGGCTGGAACGAGGACAATGAAGTGCAACGAACTGGCAATGAGACAGTGAAAGACATTAGGTTAGATACAAGAGGTAATGAGGGGTGATGACACACAGCTGGGGAGAACAATCAGGAATCAGGTGTGACAGGCGGGGGCAGGACAGACAGGAACAAATCTAGAAGACAGAGACAAGAGTTAAACACTTCAAAATAAAACAGGAAACCAAAACATAAACTGAAATGTGCAAAAATAATGAGGACTTTACAGACATGACAATCTGGTGGTCTGGGTGGCGGGGTGGAGGGGGGGGGGGGGGGTTCTTCATCCACTTAGTCAGTCATAACCAATTTCATAAGAAGAACTGATCATGTGGATGCAATAAGTTAAATTTGGTTGTGTGACTCTGTTCTTAGAGCTTCCTGCCTATCTGCGATCCTATGTGGAATGCCAAAGAGAGAGAGAGCACACCTCCCCCAGAACAATAAGAGCATCATTGACAATACATTTGGTAAAATAAGACATACCAAAATGGGCTTTCCAACCACAAGGTCCTCTTTTTATTCAGTTTGCCAGCTGGATGTGTGGTTGAATCAGCTGAGCTGTCAGCTTTTGGAGCTGGTGTTCAGCTGATGGGGGCTGAGCTTGACTTCTCGGCCTGCCTGAACTCACACTCTGCTCAGTTTTTATGCCAGTATTATCAGTAAGTTGTGCTGATTATGTTCCAGCCAGGAGTCTCTAAATTAAACAAGGAGGAGCCCCTGTCAAACCTGAAACTGCAGAAATAAGCAATCATAGATGCAGCACTCATTTTGATATGGAATTTATTGATATAGCTAAGTTTACAATCTTCTCATCACTCATGAAAGAGTCTATGATTTTATTTTGTGATTACTGACTCGTATATGTCCTGGCTCAGAAGTCATAACAAAGAGGGAGACCACTCCACACCATGGCAAACAGCTCACAAAAAGAAGACTTATTGATAAACAGAATCAAACTGACTTAAAGCCGAATTAATTCCTGGACATTCCATGGAGTATAATCAGTGCTATGAGTAAAGTCTAAGTGAAGGATGTATGTGTGTGTTTGTGTGTGTGTGTGTGTGTGTGTGTGTGTGTGTGGTGTGTGTGTGTGTGTGTGTGTGTGTGTGTGTGTGTGTGTGTGTGTGTGTGTGTGTGTGTGTGTGTGTGTGTGTGTTTGTGTGTGTGTCTGTGTGTGTGTGTGTGTGTGTGTGTGTGAGAGAGAGAGAGAGAGAGAGAGCATAACCAAACTAAACCAAACCTAATCACACTAAATGCTTGGAAGGGGGAGCAGGGAGTCAAAGAGCACAGCAGCAGAGAGAGTGACTGTCTGCAGACTCTCTCAAGTACTTAGTGAACCTGACCCTGGTACACTGAGTTGCTGCAATCAGCTCAGACTACCTGGAGGGGGAGGGGAAGACAAACAGGTTAACAGACAGAAAACTCCAAGATGCACCTTAAGTGGCGTCTATGGTAGAATCACCAAAATCCCTCTTTTATAATATCCGGCATTGGACTACATAGCTTGCTATTCTGTTACCATTGTTTTAAAAAGATTTTATTATTCTATCCCCAACATCCCATGATTTCCCTTGAATAATCTTACTCAAACCCATGCTACACACATCTGTCAACAGACTCCTGTATTATTCAATTATGGCCACACAAATCATCATTACAAAGTATTGTCAAACAGATGGAGACACAAAGAGACTGATCAATGTCAAGTGTTATTAATCCATGTGTATTCTATCGACTGCAGCTTCATCTGGGTGCTTCAAATGAATAATGTATTCAACTGAATATTTTTCTCTGACCACATCCATGGGGATAGAAATCAATAGGAAAGTCCAGTAAACAACACACGATCATCTGTCAAATATTCCATGACCATCTTGCCCCTGACAAAGCCGTCATACCTCTGTACATACAATATGTAGCTTAAGTTGACATGTGGGCACTTGTATGGGAAAAATATCACTTCAAATTGAGACCTGTTGCCTCTAGATACAAACTGCGATTCAGTTTTGTGTAATGACTTTTCCAGGGGCAAGGACCTTGGAAAGAGAAATATTAATTTTGAAGAAGTAAAAAGTATGTGAATTATCGACCAAACTGAATACCTCTCCCTGGATATGAAAATGAAATAATATATGCCTTCAGAGACCTCGCCTCAGGACAAATCTGCCTGTTTATTTTTTCTTCAAGCCAAAACCTTGAGCTGAGCTGTCACTACTGTGATCTACTGATGTTTCAATTCATGATGTTTCACACAAAATGGTTTCATCTGGACACCAACATTCATCTGAGATTTTGATACAGCTCAGTAAAAGGTTATTTCTTAATGTTATTTCTCAGCTTCCCGGTCGGGTCGGACAGGATTGATTCACAGTACTAGTCTCCATGACAATACCACGCTAGTTGATGAAGTTTGGCAGAGAGAAGAGAGATCTGTGTTCTTCTCTGCTGAAACTATTTTTGGGATTAATTTTTGAGTGATGGTGGACACTGGAATAGAACTGTCACAGGCTAAAGGCTAAAACACATGTTAAACTGTTTGTGATAATGTTCATTCCAACCCACATGCAGCAGTTATACTGCAGTGATCTGATCCCACCTGAGTCTGTCAATAAATGAAGAGTAAGGTTACATTAGCTCTGCTTGGTGAGGTTGTTGCTGGTAGATGAGCACTGGTAGAACATAATGGGGATTCATTAACATTACATGTTACGGACACGTCTCAGTGCACCGGGCTGTGAGTAGAGCTAAATAAAACTGACTACTGAACCGGAAAGATTAACTACTTTGAAAATAAATTAAGACTGCAGGTCCTGCTTTCCAAACGCAACACAGTGTGAGCTCTTTCCACCTTGAGCATCACATCAGAAGGAAATGTGGATAACAATGGCTGAAGAATTGTGGTTTTCTTTAACTTATTTTTACCCAAACCAAACCATGAAAAGTGTTTCATGAAAACTACATTGCAGAAAGACAGAAAACAAAACTTTAAACTGACTCTAGACTTAGACTTAGATTTGGACTTCCTTTAGTGTCATTTCATAAATTACTCAGCATCACATTTGTGAATAAAATGAGGTTTCATCGGCTTCCTGAGATGTAACAACATTGCAAAAAGGGTACGAATGTATAATACATAAATTGTGTATAGATAGTAGTATATAGTATAAATACAAAGGGCTGTCATTAGACATGTGTAATTGAACAATGGCTACTGGTTTACCAAGTGTGAGGAAAAAGTGTTAAACATAATTTGTGCACAGAAACAAACCCATTGAAGAGCAGTTGAGATGAGAAGAGTGCACATCAGAAAGACAGATGGCATATTTAAAAAAACAGAGAGAACAGCATGCAGAGGCTTCTAGCCAGTGCATATGTTGTGTCAGAGCCGCCGTATGAATTTTAATTACCCACTCATTAACCAAGCTAACATATGACTTACATGGGCTTATGGTGTTCTTGTTGGCAGCGGGGGTGGGGTGGGGTGGGGGGGTACGTTAGGTCAGAGCTAACACTTAGATCGTACAGGATGCAATTAATTGAAATGAAACTTAAATGTTGCTTATTTGCTTTGTTACATCAATGGGTGTCAAACAGTGATAGTCTATAGTTCTGATGTTTGATTTGACAAATAGGTTTAAAAAATTCTTGACGCTGAAATGTTAAGGGGTAAACACACGTATTATTGTTGTTGTTTTTTCAAAGTAAACAGATCTTATATATATATATATATATATATATATATATATATATATATATATATATATATATATATATATATATATATATATATATTTCATTAAAGGTGCAAATGCAGGTGTTAGAGTTCTGATTTTTACCTTCAGTCAATGTAAACAGAAACTGAAGCAGGAGTATCATCAGGGTGGCTGTGAACTAGTTGAAGCTCATAACAGTGTTTAGCCTGGTTCCAGTTAAGCTCCATAGACTTAAACTTTGCTCAGTTTAGCCCCACAGAGGACAAAATACTCTCATTATTCTATGGTTTACGGATGTTATCTGAGCCAGTGGGTCAAAACGTGGTTAATGTGATCAAATCGAATTTATGATGTTTGAGTGATCACACTTTTTGTCTCCACAGGTTCATCCTGGTGTTTGGATGTCTAGTTCTCTCAGTGTTTTCCACCATCCCTGCTCACCAGGAGTTCTCCTCACACTGCCTGCTCATCCTGGTAACCCTCTCTCTCTCTTTCTTTCTCTCTCTATCTCGCTCTCTCTCTCTCTCTCTCTCTCTCTCTCTCTCTCTCACACACACACACACACATGCATACACACACAAACTCAATAAGGATGTGTCACACAGGGAGAGTTGACTGAGTGCATGTTACTCTGCCGCAATTAATTCGAAGAGTGTCACATTATGAGATTAACAGTATTGAGTGTTTGTGTGTGTGCACATGCAAGTGTGTGAGTGTGATGCTCATTCACACATTACACACCCTGATTATGCACCCTCAGCACTATGATGAACTGTAATGATCAGTCTCATGCGACACGCAATCAAAGTCACGCTGTCAAAATTTAATTTAGGCCCACCGTCTGTGCCTCAGATGTTATTAAGCAGAAAGCCATAGTTCAGAGCAGGTAGGGGGAAAAAGTGACAACTTTATTGCAAGATTAAGTTGGATGAATGGAACAGGCTTTAGCATATTCTGTGATACTAGTAGAAATACTTTATACAGAGAGGAGCAGAGATGATTTTAAGATAAAACATTGAAATTAATCACTTTTCTCAGCTCTGACAGAAGCTTTCAGACATGCTGTTCTACTCGTGTTATATGTGTATAAATCCCTGCCTGAACCACATAAAATGAAGGCTGAATATTTAAGTTAGACTACTGGAATTTAAAAAATGTGTTCAAAAAATCTAACTGATTTAAAGTAAAAAATATATATAATAGGCCTTTTTAAAAGAGATTGTAATTTGCAGAAATAAGTTCCAGTCAAGGTATAAAAAAGGAAAACTGCAGACTACATAGGATGACATTATTTTGAAGGTATGTGCTTTTTATTAGAATCCAGTTGCACAATGATTTCTTTATTTTAAAGAAACACGGTCATGTTCTTTGTGATCACTCAAAGCGCTTTACACTTTCAGTCTCTTTCACCCATCCACACCACATTCACACACTGATGGCAGAGACTTCTACTGTAGGGAACCATCAATTTCAGCTAACACATTCATACCCATCCACACACCACTGACCAACAGCAGGAGTGATTTGGAGTTCAGTGCCTTGCTCAAGGACACGTCAGCATGTGATTATAGGAGCTGGGTTTAAACCCTCAACTAAATTCATGGAGTTGATATATTTTTAATTACACTGTCATTGGGTCACATCACTCTAGCCTGTGTTTGTAGGCTGAAACACTGGAGCCAGTCACAGCACGACAACAGCTCCGCCAGTAAAAACACACCTTACCTTTTTTTTTTTTTTTTTTATTCACATCATTAATAATTCAATTGTGCAGTTAACTGTAAAATAAACATTAAAAGGCACACTGACTGAAAAGAAAGTTGGAAATACAACTAAGCTTGCAAAACATTAAATCTTACTCCATTTCAACACTTACCTCCTCTGAGCAGTAACGCTTTTTATTTATTTGCAGTAACTATTTGCTGTACAAACATATTTATCCACTTACTGCAACAGAGTTTTCCTCTCTGCCAATGCGCCATACAGTGTCCCTGTGAAAACAGGCACTAACCAAGACCAATCACCTGTCTAAAACAAAGCAAAAGAAAATCCAAAAACAAGTCTGAACCACTCTTTCAGCTGTAACACAAGTTTCCTAAATGGCAGCAAACACATGCAGTCGAGGACCCACTGGCTCCCAACTGCTTCCTCCCTCCTGCTCTTATACTCGTCCTCCTGATTGTCAAGCAGCTACAGGTGAGTCCAATTACCTGGAGCTGCAGTGGAGGCCAGAGCTGCACCTGTAGGAGTGAGTATAGCACAGGCACACAAACCACAACGAAACCTAAACGGCTGGGGCCGTAACAAAATGCTTATTTATTCATTCACTAACCAGCCATGTTGATGGATTCCTCTGGTAAATATCCTTCTGCTGTAAATATTATTAAATATTCTGTCACTGTAAATTACATATATAAATACACAGTAACTGTATTTCAGTTGTAAATGGTGTCTTCCAACGATGACAAAAAGCCTATCTATCTTAATCTCCTGTAATCAATGGAAAACTGTTTTGTGCTGGATGTAGCTCCAATTAAAACAGACATGAAAGCATTATTAACTTATTCATGCTACTTATCAAGACATGTGTTAACGTGTATCCTGTAAAATGTCACTTCTGTTTTTATGAATTGTATTTATAAGTTTGTGTTTTCTATAGGGACACATTACCATACTTACTTTAAATAAAATTAGACTTGAATGGAGCGCAGATGGCCTAGTGGTTAAGGTCACGCTCCATGTGGGCAGAAGCCATTGAGCGGGCAGCCCGGGTTCAAGTCTGGCCTGTGGTGATTTTCCTGCATGTCACTCCCCGCTCTCACCCTGTTTCCTACCTTATCTGCTGTCCTGTCCTCTCCTGTCCTCTCAGATTGAAGGCATAAAAAGCCTAAAAACACATCATAAAAAAATAAAATAAAGTAGACCTGGACAAAGCACCTGGACTGTGCAGAGATGGGGAGATGTTTTGCTTCTCATCCAAGAAGCTTCACGATCCAACTGATGAAGCTCCTTGGATGAGAGGCGAAATGTCTTCCCGACTCTACAGTCCAGGTGCTTTGTTTGAGTCTTCAGAATAACCATGACCTGAATGAGAATCTACATGGACATGCTGATGGGAAACTACATTCAAATAGTTGGAAAAACATCTTATTTCAGCTTTGAGGTCCTTCAGAGTTCATGATTGTTTTTGTTAAACATGAGTTGCTCTATTGTTCTATAAATTAGGTGCACTTTGTTACTGCAGTGACTGTTTCCTTGACTGAAATTATTTCTTTTGCCTCTGCCTTTGTGCCTGTGCTTATGCGTGTGTGTGTGTGTGTGTGTGTGTGTGTGTGTGTGTGTGTGTGTGTGTGTGTGTGTGTGTGTGTGTGTGTGTGTGTGTGTGTGTACATCTTCTGCAGGAGTTTGTGATGATTGTAGTGTTTGGTCTGGAGTACATCATCAGAATATGGAGCGCTGGCTGCTGCTGCCGCTACCGGGGCTGGCAGGGACGTCTCCGCTTCGCAAGGAAGCCATTCTGTGTCATAGGTACGTGTGTGTGTGGGTGTGTGTGTGCAAGAGAGAGAGAGGCCTTATTTATTTGAGAACCAAAAAAAAAAACAAGATCTAAGGAAAAAAATATATAATCAAAAACACAAAGGTGACTCACAGCATCAATCACGTATCACTATGCTACATATATAATTGTTTGTCTGGGCTATAAAAAAAAATAATGGGAATAAAACAGGTGTCTTAACAATAAAGCCACACAACACATTCTTGTCTTCAGCTTTTGTCCTGCAGATCGCAAAATTAACTGGTTTTGGAGATTTTTGCAACAGTATTAAAATAATTAGAATTTTTATTGTGTATGGTATCTACAACTTTGTCCTGTTGAAGTTGTTTAATAGACTATACAACTATAGAATAGTTGTTTAACATAAGTCAATGGTTTTTCCGCATGGTGTGTTTGTTAGAGATTATTCTCAGGATGTTTATTATTTTCTAAAATAGACAAGCAATCATTTTTAAATTCATCTCCAGTTTCTGAGTATGGCACAGTTTTGAGTTTCAAGGAGGCATAAAAAGACATTCATCCAGAGGACTGAAATGCTCTTTTGACAGCCTGCTGAGAAATAAAAGCAGAACCACTGAGGTATTTTAGGGTCTCAGGTAGAGTGACAGAAAAAAGAGTAATAGAGATAGATACAGAAACAAACAACTTGCGCTAAATCAATAGCTGTTGGACAGGTGATGGATGGGTCTAGAAAGTAGGTGAGTCAAGCACAGTTCTTGTTGTTTATAATGTGGAACCTGTGACCTTTAATTTCCTCTCCTCTTCTCCCCAGACATCATTGTACTCATCGCCTCAGTTGCTGTGGTTTCAGCCGGTAGTCAGGGTAACATCTTTGCCACATCTGCACTGCGTAGCCTTCGTTTCCTTCAGATCCTGCGCATGGTGCGCATGGATCGCAGGGGAGGGACCTGGAAGCTGCTGGGATCTGTAGTTTATGCACATAGTAAGGTAGGACATTAAGAACTCATCGGTAAACAAATCACCGGATGTTAAACAAAGACAGGGAACCTCATGAATATACTCTGGAAGTGAAATAACCTAAACTTGCATAGAAGTGACATGTTACTAGCACATTATTGATGGAAATAAGCCACATAATTTAGTTTGTGACACAAAAACTATAGCAAGTGAAAAAGGTCATTCTGATGTTTCATTATTGTGCATAAGTTAGTTAACAGAGTGCCAAAAACTTAAAGAAAGCACTTCTTGTGTGAGAACTTGGAGTAAAAATGTGTTTCTCAGTGACAAGACCAGCACGTATCCTGCAGAAATAAGGCTTACTCTCCAAAAGGATTTGAAGTCAGTTCAGAACAAGGATTTATGAGATTTTTCCTTCCAGCTGCATGACTTACCACTTTCATCTTATGTTCAAGAAATAAAAAGCTTTTCTTTTCTTTTTCTTTTTTCAGGAGTTGGTGACGGCCTGGTACATTGGGTTCCTGGTGCTAATCTTTTCCTCTTTTCTGGTCTATCTGGTGGAGAAAGAGTTTAACAAAGAGTTTGCTACCTATGCTGACGCTCTTTGGTGGGGCACGGTGAGATTCAGTCCTACCAACTTATCAGTTGTATGATTTTCAGGAGAGATTTTAATATTTTTTTTCCTGAAGTAATTTTGGAACAAAGTTTCGGTTTAGTATGTGGGATCACTTTCTATAGAAACCCAAAAACTTGAGTCATTCTGTTGTCTGACAACAGTGATATGTATCCATTTGCAGCATCTGTGCGACCTTAATGAAAGCTAAGACACAAATTGCAAAAGTACAGGCCTTCATAGTCACACTTGGTTGGCTGCACTGCACTGTTTCCTCCTACATCTAAAACCCATTACACCTCAAGTATGCGGAAACAGACAACAGACGCACAAGAAATGGCCGGATCAATAGTTTCAATTTTCTCCTGCTGCCAGGTGAGACTGACCTGTTTGGCCTCTGGGAATCACACTCACACTCTGTGTGTTCCCACGTGGAAGAATTTCTCTTTTTGGTCCAAACTAAAAGCTGTTGTATCATTGCTGTGCAAAGGTCAAGTTGAGTTCGAGAAACTTTAAAGATGTATGAGTCAACGCATGAACTGATGGCATTCACACACACTCACCTTACTTTAGTAAATATGGTTTACAATTTGCACATTCACACTAGTAAGATTTTAAATTAGCAAACTAGGGATAAAATTGTTGTTCGATTTCTGTTAATGAAGTTAATTTTTCAGGATATTTTCCAACTCTTGGATCAGGGCTTTGACTTTTGTATCATCAGTAGTAGAAGCTGACTCATGCATAATAATCTTGACAATCAATTAGAAACAGACTCATTCATTTTTTTCTGTTGGATTGATATGAACCCTAGAAAATTATCAAAAAAATATACATGTAGACTTTATTATGGTATTTTTTTTAGTTATTGAAACCAGTCCTTGATTGCAAATATTACCCCATCTTATGACTTTTCTTCTTTTTGTAATCACTAAAGTTAGTTTTGGGGAGTAAAGAAATACAAACAGTAAATACAGTGATGTAGCATAAAAACCAACCAGCTTGTGGGAAATACAAAAAAACAAAAATGTATAATAAATTAGTATAATGTTATTATTATATTTTAAGACTATTTCTTTGTTGTTGTTTTTTTGTTTGTTTTTAAAGGGTTTCTGTATCAGTATTTTGAGTGGGATTACATCCATAGATTCCTGAGTCAGGTCTTAAGTGAGGACTGTACTGTATATAAAGATGCCAGTTTGTCTCCACCTCCTCCTGATGCACAAAAGTGAAGCCCAAATACTCCACAACATGTTGATGAGGGACAGGCCTTACAATTAAAAAATTATTCAATGGTCACTAGTGATGCATGAGTAACCCCTTTTGCTTGGTGCATCGCTCCCTGTGCACAGCGGTTGCGATAGAGCTATGATATGCTATTTTGATCCCGTTAAGTTGATCTTTATTCTTTCTAAAAGGTTCATTAAACATTTTTTTTTTTTATGGCTGACCTGGTAGAAAGCAAACAACTTTTCAGATAGTCACCCATGTGCCAGTTGTCCAGCATTAAAGCCAGGCTCAGGTAAAATTATGTAAATGTAGTTGTGAGTTAAGATTATAGTCACATGAAATATTTGATTGTTAATCAACCTGTTTAAAGACTATTTAAATATTTGAAAGTCTTGACTCATCCCCAGTGCTGACATGGTTCTGTTTTGGAGCAACAGTCTGTACATGGAGCAGCAGTATTAACATGCAGATTCTTTGCATACCAAAACACACATTCAGCTTACTTATAAAGCAGCAAAGGTTGGTACAGCAGATTCCTGCAGATTAGCTTCTAATGTTGGTTTGTTTTGGCTTCACTTTTGGGGCACTGTCATGTTATTGCCTTGTAATCTACTGTTGTATTTCATGGAGTAAAAACTATGATTCTGTGACACTATAGCCATCGGTGATGATGAGGTAATTGTCATCCATATGTACAGAATCACAAGCATGGATTGTCTGTCTCTTTAAATACGAAGAAGTAGATAAGGGGGCATGAGGCAGATTTTAGATTCTTACCTGAATGTTGACCTCTGACCCCACAGATCACCCTGACTACTATTGGCTATGGTGATAAGACTCCACAGACATGGACTGGACGCCTATTATCAGCTGGTTTTGCTCTACTGGGGATCTCCTTCTTTGCTCTACCAGCTGTGAGTCACATTTCAACACACTTTATTACAGTTATTTCAGCACAGCTGAATGCTACAATGATTAGCAACAATGTTTTAATGCAACAATGTGGAAGCTCAGAGTGTGTTTCTGCCTGTAGGGCATCCTCGGCTCAGGTTTTGCCCTGAAGGTGCAGGAGCAGCATCGACAGAAGCACTTTGAAAAGAGGAGGAATCCAGCTGCCAGCCTTATCCAGGTATCCATACACACGAATGCAGAAAACACACACACTAATAAACTCTGAGCTTATTATTTTTTGGAGCAGCTGAGGACCAGTGTGATCACCCATAACTTTCCTTCCTTTTTTATTTTGCTTTGATTGTCACTGTGTGTCTTGGTTTCTGCGTATAGGAATGTTTGTCGGCTCTTCACCCTCTGATTTATGTGTTCTTGACATACTGAAGTGTGTGTACTGCTGATTTCGCCCCCTCTCTCTCATCAGAATGAAGGTGTTTCATTAACTATTTAGTATGAGTGTGCCTCTGTGTGAGTTTTTGCCCTTCTCCGGGATGTCAGTGTGTGTAGCTGTGGATGATGACTTATAGTTTGCGAGGCAAGCTCCTGTCTCTCAGGTCCTGCAGCAACACACAGCCGCACTGCTTAGATTTACGAGCCGTTTCCATGGCAATAATTCCCTGGGCCGACGCACCTCCAAACCGTCACTCATTTTAATAGACAGAGCAGCTGCATTACTTTGTAATGAACAATAGATATCTGTAGGAGCATGCTTTTCTCCTGTAGAGCCCAAAGAGTGCCCCTCTCTGTGTGTGTTTCTCTATGTTTGTATGTGTCTGTCAGAGAGTCTCTTCTGTTTGTGTGCAAGCTCTTGTGTCTACCTTCCTTTACCATGACCTACTTTTGAAACTTACCATAAAAGAAAAGAGACATTGGATCCATCAGAGCAGAGTCAATGTTTGCTTCTGCAATACCTGGAAGGTGTTTCAGCAACTCTATTGTGGATGAAAGAAGAAGTATGTTCTGTCTTAAAATATAAAACCAACACTGAGGTGATAAAAACTGCAGTTCACTGAGCATCCACTTGAGGCTGATTGCAGAGGTACATATCCCTTATATGCCCATTCAAAATAGACTGAAACGTCTCTACAGCTAAAATAAATGTTTACAGAGTGGTTCAAAATACAAGTTTGGTCTGAAAAGCAGTACAAACTGTCCGGGGTTGGGGGGGGGGGGGCATCTTTGCCTTTTTACCAAATAAAGTTAGGTTGAATCAACTTTCCAAATTTGTCAACTGCCAACAGTAGATTTCAACATCAGAAACAGACATCATGAAGACTGTGTCCATGTACAGTATTTTATTTTGTTACAGATAAGCTAATGAAGCTAAGCTCCAGAAGTTAAAGTTAATGTAACAAAAGCCCTTTGGACAACAGCTAGATGTTTGATTACCAAAGTACAGAACCAGAACAAAGCAGGCCAATGAACTTACAACAAACAAAATCACATGACAAACAACGCAGCCAGGAGCTAACATAAGCTAACGTTAGAGAAAATCCCAAACTGTCTGTCAGACTGCAGTGGTGGTTCTAGTGTTAAAGATATCTTTATATTTCTTCCCAACAAAGTGACAATATGTTGCCAAATATCCTTGTTATTTTTATTCATGTTAGGCTGATTTATTGCACAACTTTATCTAAAGAAGGCACTTACTTTGTTAAGATGCGGCTTAAGGGAAGGGTAAAAAATACACTCCGTTGCCCATCCTCTCAGGATAACTTGTGTTTGAGTTGCATGTAGCCCATGAATACTATTCGACAATTTTTAAACTTAAAATCTAAGAAAAAAACTCATAAAACCAAATAAAGACTGACTTTCTGCAATGCATTTCAATGGATGTCCGAGCAGAGAATTGCAAAATGTATGAGATTGGCTATATGCACTGTGATTGGCTCATTGCATTTGAGGGCGTGGTTAAGCCATAGGTCAGTTGTCACTATTGATATCTGACAAAAAACCTGATTGATCCTAATATCCCTCCAAGAGAGGGATTCATCCCACATGTGCTGCTCTGGTTTCTGTTTATTGGCTCTGGATCAAGCACCTGGTCACTGTCTGCCAAGCTCAAAACATTTCCCCCAACAGGTGAGAGGAAACATGGAAGGAGCTTAATATGTCAAATATCTGGATGGCATTACTGTCCTGTCTGTCACTGTACTCCCCTATCACACACAGCTCCCTTTGCTTTAATCCATCGTGTGTGTGTGTGTGTGTGTGTGTGTGTGTGTGTGTGTGTGTGTGTGTGTGTGTGTGTGTGTGTGTGCGCGTGTGTGTGTATGTGTGTGTGTGTGTGTGTGTGTGTGTGTGTGTGTGTGTGTGTGTGTGTGTAAGGGTGTGTGTGTAAGGGTGTGAGGTTTAAATGTCCCTGTTGGTACACAGAGCAGGGAATTACCGCTGTCTTCAAGCCTCAGCAGCTGGTCAGTTCTTAATTTCACCTGCTCCAGTAGCTATTTTGACTACCAAGTGTATTTTTAGAATAAGCCTGAATCTCTAAATGACTATTAAGTGTTCTCAAGAGAAGCATAACAACTCATGGTCAACACTGACCAGCATTTGGCGAATGTCCGGTGTTAATTTCCCTCCCTGTCTGTCTGAAGTGTTTGTGTGGAAGCTTTCCAGTTTGGTGACAAATCTTGTTTCCACACCTGGTGCCACTGAGGAGTCTCAGTCAGCTGCAACAGAAAACTGGTTTAATACTTAAAAGAAAAGATGGAAAAACCAAGTCTGAAAAACCTTTAAAAAATATCCTTGTGGAGACGAATCAGGACTTAAGAATGGATGGTACATTTTATTTGTTTTTTTTTTCTGCACCTCGAGAGATAACATAGGGGTGGATTCAAGCCCCACGACAGCACAATATTAATTGTGGGAAAAATAACTGTCATGGCTTGAGGATGCTCACACTGAATGTGAGTGGGATGTCAGACTTGAAGTAGATCAGGACCTCCAACACGGCTGGCAGCTGGTCACATACCATGACATAACCTGTAAATTTTTTATGTTCACATTTTGTCCCTTTTCCTCACCATTTTTGTGCCATTGCCCCCCTATCACATTTTTGTGTATTTGTGTGTGTGTGTGTGTGTTCACATGTGAATGTCTGTGTCCTTTCCATCTCTGCTCCCTCCCTCACCCAGGCCGCTTGGCGTCTGTACTCCACGGACGGCGCTCGTCCCTACCTCAGAGCCACTTGGCACCACTACCAAAGCGCCCTCTCCCCCCTCAGGCATGTATCCCCTCTACCACCACCACCACCACCACCACCACCTCAACCTCCACCTCCACCTCCACCTCCCTCTGATGACCCTCGACTACAATGCATCCACATTACCTCCCAAAAAAAACTAATCAGCTGTTTCTTTTTTTCCCTTCCTCACCTTCCTTCTCACATTTCAACTTATACAACCCTCCCCTACCTTGTTTCTCCTCCCAATTATTTCATTTACCATTATTTTATTTATCCTGTCAACTCTGCACGTAGTGTGTCTGGCGTAGTTATGCTGCTGATGAGAACTCGGTTTCCATTGCTACCTGGAAGCCTCATTTGAAGGCGTTGCATACCTGCAGTCCCGCCAAGTAGGTAACAACTTACAGACCTAGAAACATGGCTGCTGCTGCTGCTGCTTCCTCCTCATCTCTTCCTCCTCAACTGATGTCTGCTCATCTTTATCGGTGTATCTTCAACTCTGTCTCCATTGAATGACATTGTTATGCAGCTTCGCACCAATCAGCTCATAATTGTAGCCACACTGACCTTTTTTTCCCCTTCAGGGATGCTTTGCTTGGCATGCATGAGCTCTTACATCCTTTTAACATTCAGACAGTCACATGTCATCATAATAAAATTATAATTAATTTGACTCACAATTTTGGCAAATGAGAGTCAGATTAATTTATTCAAAAGTCAATTATTTGGAGCCTAAGCAAGACTGTATATTGTTTGTTTTTTTTATGTTAACAACATATTAACTTCATCCAGTCAGAACTGAGGAAAAGAGTCAACATACTGCATTGAAAAAAGGGGAAAAGAAGCTTATATGTCATGGTATTAATTCAGGTTTCAACTGCTCAGCTGATTGACTTGGTTCCAATTCCTGTTTAATTGGGGAATGTGGTTTCAAACTAAATTTGGTAAAATTCAGTTCTGCTTTCTCAAAAAGGTTTCAGTCGTTACAGAGTTTCTGAAACAGACAATGAAGCAGGATTACTGTCCTTGCTTACAGTCACATATTCCTGATTTCCATGTCTTCCTGTCAGCTCAGCCCTTACCTTGCATGGCCATATCTTGCATTTGCTTCCAAATAATTAACCCCTCTTCTCTCTCTCCTTTAGTTTGCTTGATATGCCTCATATCCGTTAGAGGAATCATCTGTGTAATGCTTATTGATGCTGCTGGAATACTGATTTCTCTCCCTTTGTCTCCTCCTCTCTATCCCACTAACACCTGAAGGAAAGAGCAGGGAGAGACGACTTACAGGTTTGTATGACTCTCAGCTCATTCCTCCGAGAACTCAAATACATACTCTGGACATGTGAATCAGTAATGACTGACAGATCTGAATTTGTGATGTGCTCTTGTGGTTTAATTGCAGATGTGTTTGTTATTCGTGAACATACAGTGAATCAGCTGAGGATTGACAATTGCTAAAGGGTTATGATTGAGGAATAGCTTAGTTGGTTAACTTGTATAGGATTCTAGAGGACATTGCACTGATTATCTGGAAAAATGGAGGTTAGAGAAAAAAGTTTGAAATGCTAAAGGTGAGAAAAGTTTAAATGGCAAATTTACTTTATTCATCCAGAACAAGAGTCGACACAGTCAGCTAAGTTTTACTCAACAAACTGATGAGTTTTTTGTAAATACCCTCTAGCACAGGTAAAATGAGCCTCATCTCCAAGACTTCTGTCTCTTCCTTTATTTAATATCTCAGCCGCACTTGTCCAACTTCCTTCTTACTCCATCCTTTCAATTCTCCTTCCACTGCTTTCTCTGCACTCACGTGGAGTAGAGAGATGGGCTTTTTTCTTTGTTTGGTGTGTGTGTATGTGTGTGTGTAAGTGTGTGTGTGTGTGTGTGTGTGTGTGTGTGTATGCACACACGTCTTCAAAGACAGGAGTCTGTACCATGTCTGTAGCATGACGTGCTTTTTCCATTGAGATGGTATTTATATAACTCATCAAACACAAGTCAAAGGAAGACAGAGCAAAGTTTGAAAAGAAATGGTTGATGGGAGGGAGGGAGAGATAGGGGATTTCAGAGAGAGAGGAAGAAGACAGAAAGAGATTTGTGAGTTTTAATTATGGTAGGATAGATTTTACAGTGCAGCACTTCTTTGGAAACATTCATGGGCCTCACATTGAGCCAGCAGCTTCTGAACCACACACACACACATACACACAGACATGCTCATTCACACACACATTCTCTCACACACACATTTATAAAGAAGAGTTTATATTCCTAGCTAAGCACACTAATGAATGTGCTTTTCATTCTTAAATGGACGTTTTATCAGGCTTTGTTTCGTCTACTACAATACAACCCAATAATCTTCCTATTTAAAGTCCCTCACTTTATTATGTTTCCTTTCTTAGAAATATCCGTCATAAAACTCCAATTTGCACTTGTGAAATCCATGTACACTTTTATGGCACTGAGTTGTGTGTTGTTAGTGGTTTCACAGACTGTGGGCTACTTGGCGGCGGTAGGTGCCGTGGTAAACAGCTGGTGGTTTTCGTTTAAGCAGACTTGTAAACACCAGCAGTAGTAAAACATTAGGTGCACCACAAAGGACAACATGCTGAGAGCGAGCGTGCTGGATCTTGGCAGTAAGAAGCAACATGAAGTAAAGGATAATGTGAGTTTAATTGTAGTTTATGTGTGTAGGAAGGTGTTGCCTGGGTTTTGTTTTTTTTTAGTCTGTTTGCACCTCCTGTTATAGCAGAGTTTCATTAAAAAAGGGAGAGATGACACAACAGGATCACGCGTCAAGCATCATTGTAAACACACTTAAACAAAAACACAACTGTTATGTTAAGGTGACATAATCTTTGTGCTTTTTTTGGTTTAAACCAGAGCTTTACATGTCTGATGAGTCAAGTGTTTGCTAGAAATGTTGGTAGAAAAGTATAGTTTGTTTCATACTGGAGCATTCAGGGGTCATATGTGTTTGAAAACTAAATCCAGGTGTGTGCACCTTCACTCTGTCACTGTTCACTCATTCCTATCCCCCTCATCTATCCTGTACCTCTGCTGCCCACTCTGTGTGAGTTTACTCTACATCAATACTGACAGCAGAGAAGTTTCTCTCCTCCTTCCTCTGCTGAACTCCTCTTTTATTCTCCTTCCCTCCTTTGCTCTAGTAAGGGTCTAAGTAATGGGAGGTTCTTCAGAAGGTACTCTCGGAAATATAGGAGGTACCCAAAGTATTACCCAGCATCCTCTCTAGCCTGCCCTGCCCTGCCTTTAGCTCAGTAAACTCGTATGAATGACTGACTAATAGCATGGAGGAAAGCAAAAAAAAAAACAGACTTCCTTCTTTCTGTCCTCCTTCCTCAACCCTTTTTTATCCCAGAAAATTCTTTAAATGAGACGACTTCTACTGCCTGCTGCCTGTCGAATGCAAATCAGATTTTGTTACCATTCAAATTAGAGGGGAACCAAAACTGATCCATAGATTTAAGGATTGTCATGATTTTACAAGATAGAAAGGTTCCAGTTTAAGAAACTGAATAACACTTATGATAGAAAGGTACCCCCACACTATCCTTTAATTTATATCTGAAATCAAACACATAAAGGAATTGTAGACAAATTTGGAAAGCGTTCTGCTTTGTCACTGAGTTAGCTTAGGAAGTTCAAACTCAAGAGTCAAATGTAAGCTTTAAATTCCCCTTCATAATGTATAATTTTTACATGAAATGACAAAGAAAATTCCACCCTCAACCTTAAAGTTTTCTCTGATTCCAGCCACATTAACATCTTTTTTAATTCATATTCTCTCCCATTAACTTTTGGAACCTTGTATTTTTAGAAGCCACGTTAGAGCCCGATATGTAACAATGACCCAGAATGTAATTAAAAAGAAATGTAATAAAATCTAATATGTAATAACTAACCCAAAATGTAACAAAATGCAGAACCCAAAACGTAATAGCTTTTTGACCAAAGAGGAATGACCTGTTGCATTTTGGGTCATTTGGGGTTTTATTACTTTTTATCAGGCTCTAAAAAGATAGCTAGGAGCTGTGACCTACAAAAAATGGTCCCACTATAGTTCTAAATCAAGGAATAGAAATGAATGTAATGTATGGCATCATATGGCTAGACATCATTTCCTACAAAGTTTCCCCAAACATCTCATAGTTTTAAGGTATTAGCTTTTAGTACTAGTTTGTCCTTGTTTTACTGCATGACCTCTGCATTACTGCTGTGCTGTCCCTTCGAGTTACAAAGTAAAAAGATACTAAAATGTAAAAAAAAAAAAAAAAAACCCTTAATGACAGGGAAATGTTTCTATTGTATCCAGTTACTGTGTTCAGTTTAGCCCTAACAACCCTTGGAATCATGCATCTATCTCTCATGCCTCTGCTATATGCATGCTGGTCTGTTTGCCTTGGCAACATCATGCAATAAATCTCATTGACAGAGAACTCTTTTCAGCCCCTCACACATGTAAAGAGCTACCAAAGACATTAAAATGTTGTTGAATGCATTTTTACAAAAGGACTGACGGTATGTGTTAACCTGACAATAGTTTACTGCTACAGGACAGTATCATAGTTTTTTGGGGTTATCAATGTCATTGACAGTTTTCACATGGCATCCGTTTTCCTCATGTGGTCATAGTGAACACAGTAGTGTAGCTATGTCAAACAAATGAGATCTGAGTTTAGTGAAAAGCATTGACCAAGGCTGTTGTTTCCAAATGGGATACAATAAAAGAGAATATGTCAAGGTTGTGTCAATAACGGTCTCATTTGTTTTGCTCAAAATGAATGTGGTGATGACGATGCACTGTAGCCACGTTGCCAACAATGTCATCATAATAAATCTTACTTACTCTGTTTTTCATGATAATTTACTCTAATACACAAGCACGCAATAATGTGAGAAGTCTAGCACATGAGGGGTAAAATCTGGGTGTATTTTGGTAACGTTATGGGCAGTCTGGCTTTCTTCTGGTGTTTTGGGCATGTCAGCTGGATGGATTATGTTTGGGCTGAAGGGAACACTGCCCTGTGTCTGTGCTCTGAACTCTTCTCACTCTCTGAAGGGAAATAGATGTTGACAGAATCTTTTTTTCTCTCTCTTGTCTCTCTATCAACCCCGACCTCTGCCACTCACTCACGTCCTCTGACAAACTCCCTTTCCCCAATATCCTTTACCTTTCCTCCTTTCTATTTCAATCACTTTCAACCATTTCCTCTCCCTCTTTACATCCTCCTCCTCTTCCTGTCTATTCCCTCCCGGCAGTCAAAAGTTAAGTTTTAAGGAGCGTGTCCGCATGGCAAGTCCTCGTGGTCAAAGCATGAAGAGCAGGCAGACGTCCATCAACGACCGCCAACGCTGTTCCCCTGGCAATGAGGTTGGAAGCGGGGCTGACCTGATAGGTGGCAGCCCTGCCAAAGTGCAGAAGAGCTGGAGCTTCAATGATCGGACGCGGTTTAGGCCGTCACTGAGACTAAAGAGCCAAACTCGTGCAACTGTCCCTGATGGTAAGTGTATGACCTAACTGTAAATGACAACCAAGACAACATCAAGCAATGCCCTTCATGCACATTGGACTGTTACATACAGTCTATATAAAAACAACTCCATTCCACCTCTAGACAGACAGGCTTTAAATTATTTCTGCCTTGCTTACTCTTGTTCCAGCCCACAGCGATTCAGTGTATAGTCAAATCCTCACCTTTCCAAAGTCAGTTAGTAAACACCAAGCAGAATTTAGAGAATTAGACTATGGCATTTTTACCATAGGAAACCCTTATTTCAGCCTCTGTCTAAAACACCTCATTTTAGCTGCTGTGGCTTTAAGGCTCCCCTGCTTCACAAACCCCCTTCCCTCTGATTGACCAGTCCTCTGGAAGCCTGGTGTTTGAGGAACAGATCATTTTGAGCAATTTGCCAACCAAAAAAATTCAACTTAGATATTTAATTAGGTCTGGATAAGTACTGATCAGTGCACGGAAGAACAAGGTTATGTACAAGGCAACATTTTTCAGTGGGGCCTTTCAACACCAAACCTGTGAGAGGACAAAACCGTTTTCAGAGCAGCGTTAGATGATTGATTAAAAAGAGTTCATGGCCTTGAATGATTTAAGAGGATTTTGAAGGTTGTGGATTTTTAACAAATCAACAACAGACTTCAAATCATACAATTTTTTTATGCTTGGTTACAGCTAGTAGCAGATAAAACAATCAACTTTTAATTAAAAAGTTCTTATTTCATTGATGCTCGTTGTTTGAGTATCATTTTGTTTGCAACAGAAAATTACTGAATATTAGTAGTGTACTATAATAAAATGAGCCAATTACTTTCTTAATACTTTTTAATTTAACTTTTGTTCATGATTTGGAAAAGCGACAATCAGAAAGGTGAATGTTTTATTTATCAGTGTAATAAGACAAGTACTGATAAAACATGCCAAAATTGTATTAATTTAATCTTATAAATTTTTTAGTGTTGCTGTTACAAGCAGTTATATGCAGTAAGGACTGTAGAGATGACGTCATTTCATAAATGTTAATATCAGTGTAAGACCACCTAAATATATATATTTTATGTTTTTCTGTGCTTACAATGAGCCACACATAACAGTGGGACCCTTTGCTCAGGATTACGATCTTGCATAGCCTTATTTCTACCATAGTAGAAATAAGGCTACATGTTGTATGTACATGTTTTTGTAACATGAAATGCGTTGATTGGAAGACAGGGAAGCAAAGTGTTTTTGTGCACACAAGAATTTGTATTGATAGGTTTCCTATTATAAAAACTCGACAAATAGAGGTTCATATTTGCATCTTTGTCATCAATCATTGCCATATGGACAGGAGCATTAACAGATAACCTCGGATATTACCATTTCTGCATGCTGCTCCTTTAACATATGCACTTAGTTTTTCTCCAGGCATAGATATTTCATACGACATGTTCTGCACTCCTCTATCTCCTCACATTTGCAGAAACTCCTACGCAGCGTTGGAGAAATGGAAGTGCTGACTGTTTTAAGAGCACTCAGGTTTCCCCTTTTAGTGTTATTATTTGAACTGATTTAATGACCTTTTATATGCTCTGCTTTATTACTCACCATCTTTTCCCCATTTCCTTTCTCTTCCTTCCCTGTCTGTCTCCCACTCTCTTAATTATTGGCAGTATTAATACGGATTTATATATATCCTCTGCCCTCATCTAACATCGCTGAGCTTGCAAAACACAGTCATTGCTAAAGATCTCATACAAGCAGGGTATAAATTTTCACCTCCTAAAAGCAAAAATAGCATCAGTTTGAAACATTCTTGGCATTTGGGGTTGATTTTTGTGCTGCTAGGAGAGTTTTATGACTTTTAGGACTGAAAACAATTTAGCACAGGTCTAAATGAATTAATGAAACAGAGGTCTTTGCCTTTCAGTGGATGCAGGCATGACCACAGAGGATTCCTTTGATGAGAGAGGCTGCCATTGTGATGTTACAGTGGAGGATCTGTCTGCTCCACTTAAAGCTGTCATCAGAGCTGTCAGGTAAGCTCCTTGTGCATGTTTGTTTGACAGAAATTTAATCTGTAGATATCTTCTGTAATTACATTAGGACTTTCATTTTGCCAACCATAGTCCTGTCAGGGTGGATTTTCCACAACCACTGCTGTCGTTTTTTGCATCTTTTCTGGGGAAACAGTTTTGACACTCGGGCAGAAATATTTTCTATCCTGGGAGCTTGGCGAGAAGAGTTGACACCATTCTTACATCTGCTGTGTAAATATAATTCTACAGTCAGCATGAAATTTGGAAACTGGGAAATACATCTGTCTGACAATGTCTTGCTAAGTAATAGTGACTTCCTGGAAATACCTGCTGATGGGAAACCTCACGGACCGTCTCTAAATTCACTTGCTATTCACTTTTAAGTTAATAGGGAATTTGAAAATTATTGTTCTCTTTTTAGTGGACTCATTGCAGCCCACAGTGCGTTATGAAAACTGGTGTACAACTGATGTACCCTATACAAGAGCAAAAACAAAAAACATCCCCAGTTTCCCTCACACACTATTTCCCACAATGCATGGCTCTAGCGTTCTTCTTTGTCTTTGGTTCATGGCACCATCACCATCTACTGTGATGAGTTAACAGTACCTCTAATATACTACACATGCATACATACACATGTTTTTACCAAGGTCGAGTGAGAGCAGCGCATTTAATCTTGATTTGTTTTGTCTCCTACCTCCTCTCCTGATTGGCTGTTCTTGATCATTTAAAGCTATCTGTTTATGATCTCCTCATCCTGAAACTATGCAACGTGTTGCAATCAAGGAAAGGTTTTCCAGTTGGCCAGTAGTGCGGTTGAAGCCTACCAGCTTATCTGACTGACCGTGTTATAAATCTCCATGTCTTTTCTGGCTCATTGGTACTGTAAAGGTCATCTTATTGATGGGTCACCTTGTTTACATTTCTCCTTGAAGATCATTTTTAAGCCCTTCTGAGTCCATTGATTCTGAAACCACACTGACGGCCTACTGAAGCGTAGTTAACTGTCAGTGATGATGTCACTGAAAAACTCTTCTATGATTGGATATTTGTTGGTCTTATGTTAACACATCTCTGTTATAACCTGATTAAATCAGGCCACGTTTCTAAACGATTGATTTGCTTTATGCTGTTTTTCCAGGAACTGTTTATGATCTGTAACTATTGATCAGAGAGTTCATGAATGATTCAGCTTGCAGGACTTGTATGAATAAAAATGCTGAGAGGGGGTTGCATTCCTACAGTACAAAGAGTCAAGGACTGCTGTAGACGTGTTTTATTATCTTACACAAGAACCAATCGTGCTTAAAATTAACCTTTTTTAATGAATTTGATAAATATGTTTTATTCCATATTTGTCAATGCTGAGGTTTCTCCTCCAGATTTTCTCTTTTTCCTATTTGTCATGTGTAAGTGAATAAAATCATTAATGCAGCACAGCAACACAGAGCCCTGCAGTTTTTCCCTTCACTCTACATGTAACTCTGGATGGGAGAAACATACATGAAGACAGGGGTTCACATGGTGTTTGGTTCCCTGAAGCAAAGCTCTTTTTCAACCTGTTTCTTTTCTTTTCTGCTCCATGTTTCTCTGTTTATCAGTATAACCTTCTGCTGAGTTTGAGGGTTTGCCTGCAGGGGGTTTAAAGCGGTTTCTTGGTGTGTGTGTGTGTGTGCATGCGTGCGTGTGTGTGTGTGTGTGTGTCTCTGTGTGAGTGGATGTGTGTCCTCTTACACTGGCACCGGCACCCTGCAAGCAAATGTTTATCTAACCGGTGCCAACTGATTCTCTCACTTCAGCACTTCTTCTCACCCTCCTCATATCTTTTCATTGTATAAATGTCTGCATCTGCTACGTCAATAGAAACGAATTTCCATTAAAATGATTTACAGTTTGGGTGGAAAATTGCCCTCTGGTAAAAGTATGAGTTAGATGCTGTAATCTTGGTTTAATTTGAACGACTTCCAAGCACTGATGAATTCTAGGTTTGAATACTCAAATAGAATCACTTATTTCTGTGAATTTAAAAGTCTGTGAAAGCAGAAACACCTTCAAAGTAACTTTTTGCACTCAAAGCACATTTCAAATAATCCTCCATGAATTACTGTACTTGATAACCGGAGCAGTAATTTCCTGCAAAGTCAATAAGCTGTCAGCTATCAATTCTAAAGGATCGCAGATAACAAATATTAAAATAGCTACTCATCATTGTCCTTGTGCTATTTAACATGTTCTCATTGTTCATTACATTTTCCACAACAGCTACTAAACCGCTCTAAAGGCTACTCTTGATTCCTGGCCATCCCAACTGATTGTGTGGTGGGTTAAACAGAGTGTGACACAACATATTTCCAAATTAGAATCAGAGTTTTGAACATTGTGACAGAGTACAACTCCATGAGCTATTTTAAAACCTTATTTGTTCCAGTCCAGTCCCACTAAAAAATGTAAACAAGCTCTTTTTTTTTTTTTTTTTGAGGCTGTAGGTTTTGTGCAACCGTTTCATGGCACAGTTACATTTTCATCTCACAGTTTTATAATTTGTCATTTTTTAGTTTCAGTTGGAAGATGTGCAATACGAAAAAAGTGGGACTGATTGATGTGGTTGATATGTGCGGCATTATAGTGTTTAGTTTGTTTTAGTTGTTGTTGCTTTTCATACTTCTCTGGGTAGAGTGTTATGTATGCAATGTTTTGGCCAAGCTACGTTTTCTGAAGGGGGCAAAAGAAATTTATTATATCGTAACGTCTCATGACGTATCATAAAGTTTTATTCCTGTCGTATCATATTGAATTGTACTGCAACGCATCGCATCCTATTGCAGCTGAACCACATCACATTGCATTACATAGCACTGCACCATAACGTAACATACTGTAGTGTAACATTGTTGTAATTCTGCTTGTAAAGTTAACCTATCAGTCATTCTTTCTCTACAGTCTCTGTTGCCCTGTGCTCTATCACACACACATATACACACACATACACACACAAACAGATCACCACTACCACCCAACCCCAGTCGGCCTGCCCACCCAGCAGGCCTTCTCCATGGGCAGTCAGAGCCCAGGGCTTTCCCAGGGTGTCGGGTTGAGGATTAGACACCCCCTCCCCTGTCAGGACTGTTATTACAGAGGGTCATCTGTCCCCGTTGTTTCCTTTTCAACAATGAGAAAAACAGGCAACTGGAGAAATGCAGAAGCCATGGGGGAATCCAAATGCACCTAGTACATAGATCCCATTACCTGTATTAATATTATTCACACAGCAGTGTTTCTGTTCACTAAATAGAATGAGATAGAAGGGTACACTCATGTTTCAAAGTCATTTATTTAGCAGTGATAGATCTGACAAGAGAGACAGGGATCTTTGGTTTCCCTTCAGAAGGTCTTTTAGGTATTTTGTCTCTCAATGTTTTCTTTATTTTACTCAAAAAAGATCAACAAGTGAAAAGCTCTTTTAGGCCATGATATCAGTTTCCCAAAATCGCTGCTACCCTCTAGTGGTTGGTTTTATGAATCACATCCTTGTATTGAGCCATCCCTCTGCCTCTCTGTCTTTTTTAACTCACTGTATTTACTCTGTTTTTGCATTTGCCTGTGTTTCTCTGTGTGTATGACTCTGTAGGATCATGAAGTTCCATGTGGCAAAAAAGAAGTTTAAGGAGACGTTGCGTCCGTATGATGTCAAGGATGTTATAGAGCAGTACTCTGCAGGACACCTGGACATGCTCTGTCGCATCAAGAGCCTTCAAACCAGGTCAGTGCACATATACGCACACACATGTGTACACACATTTTAATAACAGCATTTCACAGAGGTGTTCCTTCTGAAATGATCATTCTTTATACATTTCAACTCTGTTCTTTAATGAGAGATATTTTGTTTTATTTATAATGGGTTGCTACCGTCATGGTGTTTCAGTTGTATAACCAAACTGTTAACATATTTTTAACCTGATCTTACTCTAAACTGTGTGCAGACATGCTTTGTACATGTACATGTGTGTTCCCTCTTTCTCCCAGACTAGACACTGTAGTGGGTCCCCCTCCAAGGCCTCTCAGCAGCCGCAACAAGACCTTTTCCTCTCCCTCCCTGCAATTTTATTACACCCAGGCCCGGAGGAATAAGTCTTCACCGGGGTTAGACCATACCCCGAGCTGTTCTGCCTGCCAGTTTTCCCAAATTTCCTGCTAACATTATCAAACTGTAATGATGTCATACCTGGGTCAAGCTGTGACCACATAGGTGTAAAAAAAAAAAAAAAAAAACTACTTGCCCATAGCTGAGGAAAATCAGCTATGGGCAATTTATTTGGGATAAGTGACAGCAAAAAGTTTCCCAAATTAGCTGTTTGACCCAGGTCTGACTGAAGAGGTCATCAGTGAGCCCATTCATTGGATTACAGACAATGTTCTGTGGTCAAAAGAGCCAAAAAGCTCAAGATATGATCAGCAGCAGGCAAAACAAGTATGAATATGATAAATAATTACTAACAATTTATTTAAGGTAACTTCTTGGGCACCCTGAGGACCTCCTCTTACTACAACTTGTTGTCAGCTAACCATAGCTGAATTTAACATGAGAAAAGCCATTTAGTTCTACCTAAATAAAAAAACATCCCTTATGTTTCCATTAGAGAATTTATCCAACAAAATTTAAGACAAAGTAAACATGTGAATACATAAGTTCAAAATATAGCTTTTTTTTATTAGTTTCTCTTTTTTCCTCCTTTTTCCAGCTTCAAGTCACATCTGAAGCAGTTAGTTCATGTATTAAAGGGCAGGAATCCCTGCGTTTGTGAAAAGTAAAGCTGTTTTCAAGTAAAGCTGCTATTTTTTTAAGCAAATAGCCACATGTAGTTTTTAACGTGAACTTTGACTACTGGTGTTTTGATATGCTGTATGAATGGTTTGGCTGTAGTTGGTGCCAGAGTTAACAGTGGTACCATTAGGGAATAACATAGTGCTGGTGTGTCTGAGAGTTTGTTTGGATGTTTGGATGTTTGTTTTAGGGAAGTATGTTGATATAGGCTGTAGGTACACAGCTTTAAAATATTTTGTTCATTTAAGAATATTGTGATTTTACAGGTTTAGACCCTGCTGTCATCAAACAGCTAAATTTTAACCTTTTGACAGGAAAGCAGAGGCTTTGACTTTGTAAAGAAAATGCAAGTTTTGATAGAAATTAATTGTAACAAAGTGTGATTTTAACATGAAACACGGTGTTGTCCCTGACACTCCTGATGTTTCTACTTCCACTTCCACTGTTTACCTTCACGCCTATGTCATTTACTGTCAGTGACTCGAGTCATCTATCTTCCTGTGTGTCATGCTGTAGTGTTTTATGTTGATGTGTGCTGTGTGTAGGTGAGTCATACAATTCTTTGCATGAGTGGGTAAGTGTGTATGTGAGAGAGAGAGGTGTATCTGATCCATCTTTCTCCTGTCTCCAGAGTGGCTACTGCAGCAGGCTCTGGTCCCAGCCTGAGTAGCCGACCCAGGAACATGTCCTCTCCCGCCCTGCATTATTATTACAGCAACAACAAGAAGAAGCTCCCTGGCTCTGGGTTACTTTGATTTCACTCTACTTAAATTTAACCTGTGCAGAAATCACATTAGTTGTCTCTGTTGAGACAGTTAGTGTTTTGGCAGTCCCTTAAATCAAATGAAAAACAGACATGCTTGTAGAAATGCAAATGACTGCCCTTTCTTTATTACTGTGCCAGATGGTTGGAGTTTGCATCCTAATGAAGCAGATTAAGACAGGCATATGAAAAAGATTGGGAAGTAAATCTATATCAAACAGTAACATTGATCTAACAGACCTATTACCTCCTTTCTCCATCCATTTGGTACATTTTAATAACTAAGTAAAACCCACAAATATATGCATCCAACTCAAATTATACTAACGTATATACACTCACAATCACAAATGTATCAGCAGTCTTAATAGATTGATCTTCATTAGATACCACGAATAGTTCCATACTTCTTCCTTTTTCCTGTCAGCACTCAGAGGAAACATTACTAAGTGTGACGGGGATAGTGTGTCCCTGTTAATCCGTGTGTTTGTGAGGATATGAAGAGAAATAGTGGTAATTTGAAGTTTAATTCCTTTCCGATTGAATAAAGTTTGGGTGCATGGTGATTTTTTAAAGTGTCCAGGGAACCCATGCAAACTCAATACTGCATGGAATCCAGCCCTTAAATACTGTTCACTGTGTTTATTTGGGATCAGTGATACAGCCGTGTCATGTGTGTTGTGTGTAATACTAACCCTAATCCAAACATCCTACTGCTACTTTAGGTTTGTTGCCTGACTTTGGGGTAGCCTGGAATGAAGCTTGGGTGACTACTCACATTGCAACATCAGTATTTTGAAATGTGTTAACACTAGTATGTATATATATCTCTGTGTGTGTGTATATATATTAGGGTGGATCAGATTCTGGGAAAAGGCCAGATCCCATTGGATAAGAAAATGAAAGATAAGCTTCACCCGGATGGAGATTCCCTTGAGGGGATGAGCATGCTGGGGCGTGTGTGTAAGGTGGAGAGGCAGGTGAGGACTGATTATTTTCATAAAGATATTTTTCAGCGCAGATATTATTCACAATTTTTTTTTTTTTTTTTTTTTTTTTGAAAACTCAATGTGTGGGCAACATCTTTTTGGGAAAAAAAGCATTATTTAATTTTTTTTCACCAAGGAATTTGTGGTAAGAAAATTATTGAATATTTCAGTATTCCAGTGAAGTAGTGAATGTCTGTATCATCATGGCTGAGAAGATTCTTTGATAAGAGCAACGATTTACAAAATGATCCGGTGCACTGGAAACATGAAAAATTCAAACTGACTGACTCCTTGCTCTTGTTTCCAGGTAACTTCCATTGAATCAAAGTTGGACTCTTTGCTGGATGTTTACCGCCAAGTCCTCCTGAAAGGCCCATCAGCACTGACCCTCTCCTCCCTACCCCTGTTTGAGCTGGACAACCACCAGCGCCACACCTCAGACTACCAGACCTCCATCATAGGCAGAGATCTCCCCTCGCCACAGGAAGGTGATCCTGTGGGCAGAAGAGATAGCAGTGGGGGAATACGTCGTTCTCTTTGTTCCAATCCGAAAGGCCTGCGGCTAATCCTTGCACCTGCTGATGATGACTGTCCCCCAGACTCAGCACCTCCATCTTATCCTCCATCCACAGCCTCACTCTCCCCATCACCCCTGTTGCCTCCTGAGAGCCCTTACCCAACGTTAGTCACACCTAATGGAACCTCAAAGAGAGCACACTTCCCTGACCTGCCTCCTCCACCTCCCGCAACAGGAGGCTTCACCCTCCAGCTGCCCCCCATGGTCCATCCCTCTCACCTCCGCTACCCTGCTGACCCTGTCTCAGATAATATGACAGGTGAAGTGGTGGTGAATGAAGGGAGTCTGGGCCCCCCTCTTGTTGTTGAAACCAGTGCAGATGCTGACCAGGAAGGGGACCATGAAGCAGGCTTAGTGAAGCTGCGAGAAAGGCCTGGCTTAAAATCTGAGGGGGTCTGGAGGAAGCACATGAGCCTGGAGGTTAATCCGTTACTGCTGCTCTCATCCAGCCCTGATGGGGCGCCTTCAGACTGGGGGGGAAGTCTTGGGAAATCTCTCTCTGTGCACAACCTTAACCAGCCTTTGGCCAACCGTGCCCCTGCTCTGTCTTCAGCACTCAACAACAGCAGTAGTAGCAACTGTAGTGAAGGTGGAGATAACCACGGGGACCTTGGCTGGGACGGGGCAGGACTGTTCATCAGTGAGTGCAAAATTGAGCCAGAAGAAGAACACTTCAACTTCCTGTCGCAGGATCCTGGCGGTGGCTCCTCAGACCTTTTACAGACTCTTGAGGATGCAGAACCTCACCCCAAAGGAAACACAGATTTCCTCAGTCAGTCTCAACACATGCTGACATAACCACAAACACACTGACACAAACCACTGTTGGGGAAGCCACTTTTAACATTTTTTACAGGACAGGAAAAAAAAATCTGCATCACAAATATCCAGTTAATGCCTTGTTTATGGCCATACATGATATTTTTTACTCTTTTTTTTTTCATTTCATTAGGTCTGCTTTTACAGAAAAACAAATGTAATATGTGCTTTATGTGGTACCAAAATCATCATCAAGAGGTTAAAGAAATAATCATGTATAAATATGTTTGACAGTGGAACTATTTGTGTAAGATACAGAGTTAAAAAAGGAAAATCACTTAAAGATGCATAGGTTAAGTCATAACTAAGTCCCAAAATTGTGATTTGATGCTGGTTAGGTAATGTTTTCATAAGGGTTCAAAAAGGGTTCATGACGGATGTTAACAAATTAGTATTATCTTTAAACAAGAAGGAGAGTGATTTCTGAGCCGGCAATCTGACAGTTGCCTATCATGAATAAATACAATAATTTAACTTTCACAGATATGCTGTGAGTGTCTCTCCTTGAGCAATCCTACATTTTGACTCAGTCTGAGCCTTAATCAAATCAAAGACTAGTTTTGGCTCACTGGGTCACTTTTTACTTCTTAGGTACCAATGGACTAGTGTTGACCCTAAAGGTAAATACACAGGTAGCTTTTAAATTAAAAGAGAACACTGTGTGATTTTAAAGTACTTGTTCAAGCAAATGAAAAAAGGAGAGTTTAACCTCATACATACAACTTGAAACTAAGGGTCACTGTTTTTGTAATGCCAGTACACACTGGTACATACCCACACACGCTAAAGACGTACAGACATTGACAGCTGTCACTAAGAACCCTGAAACGATGACTACACAAAGACTGACTGTCTTATTTTTCATACAAGTGCTTGTATTTGAATACTTTCTCAGAAGAATGAGAGAGTCACCTGTCCTCCTTAATCAATGTATATCTTTAGCAATGTAAAATGCACTTACACTTCTCATATCACTGCATGTACTGTTCCCAAAAATGAAAGGCAAGTGAAGGTATGAGGTCTGGTTTACTGGAAAATGCTAAATTGTTTAAAGTGTTACAGATCAACCCTTGAGCGTGATTCAGACTGCAAGCGTCTCTTTTTGTTCATTTTCTACAAGCACAGAAATGTAAATTTTTATGTGGCTGCTTAGTTTCATCTGTCAGCAACTTGTGTGTGAAATGGGGTTTTAGGAACATGGGCGATTAGCAATTACTTAAAGCAAGCCTTGGGCTGTGTCCCACTTGATTTGGACACAGAACCACAATGCTGGATGCTAATGGTCTGAATGCTGTATTTCAGTTGACTTATTTAAGAAGGATTTTCCAGCTAAGCATGAAAAAAAAAAACTGCATGCCAAAGCTGTTGGGAGCGGTTACTCACTTGCTGGTAGCCTGGATGTACTCTCGCATGTTACGATGTTGTTTCCTTAAAGCCTTCAACATAGGAGTACAAAAAAGTGAGCCAATAGGAACATTATTATGTTCTAATTTGAACTAATTAAAAAGTAGTGAAACTTGAACTGCCAGTTATATTGATAACCCACTTATATTTAAATTTCATGACAAGCATTAAATCTTTAAAGTAATTAAACATTTATTTTTTTGACAAACCCTATCTTTTTAAATGGGTGCTAGGTGCACAATGTGCACCAATAATCATGAAACCCATAACAAATATTTACTATACATGCACTGCCAATCCTACCTGTTGACAGAGAGTTAATGAGATATGAAGGATCTTTATCGTCATTTCAATTCAGTTATTTAGGATATTTTCCACAACTTTAGTTTCCTCTGTTCCAGAAAAACATGCAAAAAGAGACAAAAAAATTATAAATTTCATCTTGGATTGAGATTAAATTGATTTTTATATTCTCTTCCACTAGCTCAACAATATTAATGACACCCTAAACAAAACTCAAGAAGGCACGGTTATATTTAGAGTCATTATTTCTTGCAATAGTGTTTGATGACACTGGCCTTAGACTTTACTTGATATCAGTATTTTGAACAGTCATCCTTACAATTTCCTGCTCTCAAATGAGAATTATGCAGAAAACTATGTCCATCTTAGTTTTTATTTTTATTTCTTAAGAGATGTTCAGTCACAGCAGTCTTAAAGATTTATTTTATCATGTTAATGTTTATTCTTTATTATTGTCCACATTAATTTTCCTATTATTTGAATGGCAATTATTTGTACTGACTAGCAAATTAACACTCTTTAGTGTGTCATTGTAATGTTTTTTTTTTTTTTATCCCATAACAAATTGTGATTCTAAACAGTAGATAGTCTACCTACAAATTGGAATTTATATCAAATGAAAGCACAGTTATTATTTAGGAGAATTTGAGGAGCCTGGAAATGTAACGTAGTTTATGCTTGATATTGGAGTAGACTTGTTGTAGTTTGAGCAGTGCTAAGAAAAGAGGCCATCACGGACTTTAAGTTACTTTGAAAGAAGATAAAAGATATTCTGAATTACAGGGAAAGTTTATGGCTTTACAAGGGATTACTGTCATAAACCTGCTTGTTTTGCAATCTGTAAATTGCTTAATGGCGCCCTCCTAGTGTTTGGAAAAGTTTCATTCTTTTACACCAGGGCTTTCAAGGTCATACTTTATTGCTGATATCAAACTGCTCATTGTGGGCTGGGCATCCATTTCACTTTATTCAAGTAGCTTTAGCCAGACATTATAAGGCTTCTATGTCTAATACCGTTTCTCTACTGCTTGAACAGTAATTTATTACACAACTGGCCTTAAAGCTTGATAATGTTAACATTATTATTTCTTTGAAATTAATTTATTAAAGTGCACATAATGTTCTCTGGATGAGAAATGCAAAATAATTTTATTATGCATTAATAAAGAACAAATTAACTCAACTGCCTGTTTTTGCCTTGTTTTATTAAAATGTAAAAGCATGGATTGCATAATATGGATTTGTTTTAAAAAAAAATTTAAATGTATAACTTGTGTATTTAATTTTTTATCAATTTATTTGTTTGTTTATGTATCTATTAATTTTGTTTCTTATTTATGCTGATAAATTCCTTGAAATCTTGTCAAAGAAGGCCTTCCACAGAAAGCAAAGTCCAAGTTAACCGGGTTAAGTGAAGGCATCATCTTCATGATTGACGGTTTGGTGGTTAATTAGCGGTTTGGCTAGCTTACTGGTGGATGTACAATGTCTGACTGGGAAGATGAGTACGACGAAGACGGCGTTGCTATACAGAAACTTGCAAAAAACCCAACTCGGACTGAATGGAAACTGCCAGATGATAGTAAAAAGGAAACAGTGCCTTTCGGTGTAAGGAATGGCACCAGAGAGTGGCGTGCGCATCGTGGTGGCAGGGAATCCGGGCACAGCGGTTTGGGGAACGGAGGTGAGGGCCGGCCATATCCGCGTAGCTCAGACCGCGGAGGCCCGCCGGGAAGACGAATACTCCGCGATGAAAACTCCGACCCACCTTTGACCATGAGTGTGGAGAATTCCTCTGTTGGGAGGGTAATAGGTTGGTTTCTTCATTAGTAATTCAATTTTCTAGGGAAAATATTTCTACTCTTGTCATTTAAATTTGATATTACCTCTTTCTTAGCAAGAGGAGTTAGCCTAGCCTCACCTTTACCCACGTTCTGCTTGAGGAAGACGGGAAACTAACCTGTTTGAACTACACCTTTATTTTAAGTTTTCAGCCCACGTTTCGAGATATTACTAAAAAAATTATATATACTTTTTACTTTTATAGGTCGTGGAGGAGCAAAGATTCGTGAACTTGAAGAAAACAGTGGTGCAAGAATCAAGGCAAGTTGACTCATGTCTGAACACAAAAGCTCATTCATCAGTGAACTTACGTTGCTGGGCAACAACCGCGTACATTATAAAACTGATTCTCTCTGTCTTTATTGTTACAAAAGAACAAAAAGTTATCGAACTGCTCGAATTTCTTTTTGTCTGCTTTAATTAATGTCAAAATTTAGTTTAGTTCTAAATGTCAGACTGGATAAAGGTTCCTCAGGTTTGGCTGTGAATGCAGTTTTTCTTTGCTACCCTTTTCTTTGTACAATGCCCGTCACATTAATGTGCAGTCAGGAGTATGAAGTACATCGAATCATCTGAACCACTGTAAAATGCCTTTTCAGTGCTGAGAAGTAAATTTAAAGTCCAGAGCATTTCCAAATGGTCTCAGGATAAATTCAGTATGATCTTTGTATTGTATAAGAATGCACCAGTAGAGGACAGGGCTGATAATGATTCCAGTGCACAATAATGATAATAATTATCAGTTCTGAGATGATTTTTTCATAATTACATTGGCTGTTGCACCTGTTTTTACCATTTTGACCTAAATTGGTCTTTTAAATAAGCATTAGTGTGTGATGCCAAGTTATACAGGCCTTTGTTGCACTATAATTGAGCAAATAACATTTTAAATTTAATTCTTCTGAAAAACTTTTTACAATGCAGCTCAACAGAAACCGTCTTTGAAAACAAGTTGATAACATAACATGACATGACATGACAGTGGCATTCTAGGACACAAGTTTTTTGGGTCTGCGTCTGCATGACAAGTATGATCCTCGGCTTGCAAGCCATTTCCCTCAACAAGGCATACCATTAAAAAGGGATTAGCTGCTGTGCTACAGACCTGTATTTTGTGCTGCAGTGATGTTTGGTTGGTTTTATTCTTGTGTGTGTAACTGTTATTCTTTCCCTAGATAAACAAGGGAGACTATGAAGGCGAGGTGCTCATTTTTGGGTCCTCTGCTGCTCAGCAGAAGGCCAAAGAGATGATTGAGGAGCTGTTGGCAGATGGTAGCTCTCGATTTCATGGTGGTATGAAATGTTTCTTTTCTTATGAAATCTAAATTCTAGCAGCTTTCAGTTAAGCTAAATATCATACCTTTACCTTTGTAATTAAGGTTAGGTCACATTACAGTAGTGAGGTCACATTTAAAGACATCTTAACCAGGGGGGTTTATAATATCAATTCTGACAAAAAAGAAAATAACAGAACTCATTGCAGTACAAATCACACGTTTTATTTTCCTCTCTGAGCTTTTCTTAAATAAAAAATTAACAACAAATAATTTCCAGTGCAAAAAAAAAACAGTTGCAAACAAGTGACAGGTCAGTATACTGAGTACACCTGAAATGTGTGTATAACCATAAATTAACTTTCTCATGTCCATTCTTTTTTTTTTTTTTTTTTTTTTTTTTTTTTTTTTTTTTAAACGTCAAAATATCCTCCTCCTTTATCTGGGCTTGGGACCGGCAAAAGTGACCAAAAAAAAGACAAGAGTAAGTGTGATTCATTTGCATGCAGTCACCTTCTCTGGCTGCAGCTTGGAGGGACTGCTGTAAGCCATGAGTCTGCCTGTGAGTGTTTTGGATAGAGGAGGGGCTCACCATCCTGCTCATTGGGAAGCAGCGGGTGCTTAAGATCAATACATGCTTTCACGTCAGCCTCCAAACTCCAGAAGAGTCGCGTTTTTCAAAAAGTGTCACTAGACGGGTCTGAAAAGTCATGAAATCTAGTTACAAAGTCGTCAAGTTGATAATCATGTGTGATGTTTCAGTCAGTCACCTGTGGCATTATCACATCTTGAGCACATGATTAACCCTTTTTTGAGGCATATTATGATATTCTATACTACGGAAGCATTTCAGTTGGGCCATAAAAGAACCAAAGTTCAGCACCTGGTCTTAAACTTAACCCAGATAAATATATGTGCGCACACAGACACAGACACACACACACACACACACACACACACACACACACACACACACACACACACTCTTTTGCAGACTGAACCTCCTGCAGCCTTGCGTTCTGTTTCTCAGGTCCCAGTAAGGAGAGTGACTTCTATAGAGGAAATGGACAAAGAGGGGCCAGAGGAGCAGGAGGCTCTGTGTGGTCTGCTGCAGCATTGGAGGCTTCAAATACAGTCGCACCCCGAGAATCCATTGATTGGAATGCTATCCGGGAGAACAAGGAAAAATATGCAACACTGAAGTGGAAGGGTGAGGACTGCTAGTTAACTACATCCACAAGTCATGTGGGTCATTCATTGATTTGGCATTATTAAAGGCTGTTACATATGAAGTTGAACAATGACTTATTGCTGATGAATTGTTGACTTTCACCTCTATTGGTGGTTTTGAATCCCCTGTCAATCGAAAATGATCGCTACAAAGTAAAGAGGCCCTTTAGACTCCAAAGTAGGAATGGATATGATTTAAATTAAATTGATTCAAATCCTGTTTATCAGAGGTAATCCTTTCTGATTCCCTGATTTATATCAAAATGACAAAATCAAAGTCTAATGCTAATTTCAGTCTATAATGTCATATTTCATGTTTTATTTAAACCATCTGGTTGGGTGTAATTAGCTGAAGTTGATGATCATATTTTTGCAACGTGGCTTGCAAGAAGTGGAGCTCATATGTCTTTTAAACTAATGTGATCTTTTCCAACGCCCTTCAGACGTCCCACCAATGAAGAAGCAGTTTTACACTGAAGCAGAGAGTGTTTCCATGCTCACTGCTGAGGAAGTCAGTGAATGGAGGTAAATTTAACTGTAGAACATCTTCGTATGGATTTATGGTTGGGATATGAATTCCCTTAGAATTCTTTTAAAATTCTAGACATCAGTAGTATTTAAAATGAGTGATTTTAATACCAAGAGGCTAAGTCACATAGCAAAAAGAATGTAATTAAAAAGCTTTGCAAAACCTCAAACTTTTTTATGAGCCGATTTTTCTAACCAGGGTTCAGCTCTGTTTCCCATTACAGTCTTAGACCAATAGGTGGCACTATTGTTCTACCTCTCTACTTATTTTCCCAGCATGTCTGATGTCATATTTGCCATATGCAAATTTTTTTTTATTGCCCTGCTTGTGTTAGACTTTGTCAGTAGTTCTTGACTTTGAAAAAACATTTTTTTTCCAACCTCTGTACAATTAAGACAATCTACATTACAGTAAAGCTGGGCCCAAAAACTTGTATTCATCCTTGATTAACACAGTTGTCTTGTTTGACATAAATCCTTCCACATATTCATGAGTTTCACATATTTTCTATTTTTTTTATCTGGTTCTTTTTGTTTATTTTTTTGTTGTTGTTTGTGTGTGTCGTGTACGTGTTCACAGGAAAGAGAATAACAATATCTTTGTGGATGACCTGAAGGAAGAGGGGGAGAAGCGGCCGTTTCCTAATCCCTGTCGAACCTTTTTGGAGGCGTTTGAGCCCTACCCCGAGATCATGGAAAATATTGAACGTGTTGGCTTTGTCAAACCCACTCCCATCCAGGTATCAGCATGAGCAGATTATCACAAATTTTACCCTAAATATATTTTAAACAGGAGACCCACACTCTCCTCTTATTAACATATTGATGGGTTGAAATTTGATAAAGCTGCAGCTGTTGTTTGTGTTGCAAAGTCATTAAAAGGAAAAGGGTTTTTGTTTTTAAATGGAGGTTTTGGGGCAACAGCTTTTGAGTGTTGTGTTATATAAGTCACTCATACATCAAAGACCACACCTAAGAATAGGGTAAAAACTAATAAGCCGTCTCTCTGCAAAGTGAGGTGCTGCAAAGTGTCAACTAATTTAAATAAAATGTATTCTTTGACATACAGCCAAGTGAAAACCAAATGAGATCTGTCATGTAAGCATTTTGTAAATCAAAAGATGGATGAAACGCAGACAGGTGAGTTGCTGAGGAGGCACAAAAGCCAGTTGTCTTAAAAATTGGTGCACAAAACAAATGATTACATGAAATGAATTATGGTTTAAGGTTTATCATCAAAACATGCAAACTGCAAGCAACTGAAGTAGCATTAATGTAATTTTAACAACGGCCAGTAATTTAAACCACAGAATCTCATCCTGTGGGTTTAGTAAATCTGTGGATCTGTGAATGAATAAAAGTGAAACTCAGAAAGAAATGAAACTGCAACATCTCTCTCTGGTTTCACTTTGAGTTTACAGTAAAAGGATAGGCCAGATGGAATCTAATGAAAGAAGCTGTACCGGTCTTTTAATTTATCTGGGATGCATTAACAACATGACAAACTGGTTTTACACCCACATGAAGTGTGTGGGTTGTGTTTACCTGTGTGTAGCTTGCTCTTTGTTTACTTACCCTCCCTGATTCATAATTCTCGGGTCATACTGCATGTAACAACACAAAACTTCACCTTTTTTCTTTAAAGTAGCTTAACCCTTAGCCTGCTGAATTAAATTCCCCCACATTTCCATCAGTGCTGAATTTATTTTGGAAATTACCGCTTCTGAAATTATTCAACATGAAATGAGATCTTCACAGAGATGCCCTGGGAGCACTTTAAAAAGACAGATTTTTTTTTACACATAGTGTACTTGTGTGTGTGTGTGTGTGCGTGCGTGGGCGCACGCTGTAAACCCAGAGTGAAACCAGAAAGAGAGATGCTGCAGTTTCATTTCTTCTCTCAACATTCTGAGTTTCACTTTTATACATCCGCAGATCCACAGACTTACTAAAGCCACAGGATGAGATTTCTGTGGTTTAAAATCCCATTACTGCTACTTCAGTCAATTGCAGTTAGTATGCGCATTACAGAGAGTTTTGAATGCTTAACCATCCTGTCATATCAATAAGATAAATAACATGAGGCTGTTTAGTCTGTTAAATAAAAGAACAGTGTATAGATATGATCTAGAAGAGAGGTATGCCCCTAATCTTGTTCAAAGTGACGAGTCCTTTTTTCTGCACTTTGCACTCCCTCTCCTGCGCTCGGTGTTTCTCCCTCTCCAAGTGGTTTTTCCGGGGTCATCACAGCCTGGATCATTTCTTGTGCACACGTCACACAGTTTACAAATCGCTATCTCTGGGTCTTTCTCTGATATTTTATCCAGACAAGAACGTGCAGGCTGTGGTTTTAGCTTGCGTTGTCACAACATGCTTTTTTCGACCGTGTTGTTATAATAATAAAAGTCTTTCAGCTGTAAATCGAAAATGCACTTTTGGGCCATTTTCAGCAGGAAATTTTCAGTGGCTGAAATTTCAGAGCATCTTTCCCTAAAACTGAACATTCTTGGTCTCAACACTGATGGAAACGAGAGGGCTGACTGAAACTGAGTATTCTCAGTCTTAACACTGGTGGAAAAAAAGAGGGCTGACTAAGTATTCTCAGTTATAACAGTTAAAGGGTTAGGAAATATTGGCAGCTTGATGTTGATTTACTCAGAAAAAACCCTTTGGATTGAGTCATGCCATCTGTTACATTCTGCCTCACACCTTATGCAAAGTAAACTTTAACATGCTGCAATTCACAGTCTGGTTGAATGCACAGATTCTCTTACTGATTGGCTTTACCTTGCTGATCTGATATAAAAATGTAATGGGGACAGATGTAGTTCAGCATTTGTCCCGAATTATTCCATATTAAACAGGCTGTGTAACTCAAACAGGTGTTGATAAAACACTGATTATGGAGGTTCAGGTTGAAGATCATTTAATTTCTCACATGCTTTGCAGTGGGCTGTGGGTTTTGCATGCTAAGCTACGGGTAATCTTTCTGTTTTGTTTTTGTTTTTTTAATAGTCTCAGGCCTGGCCAGTGTTGCTGAGTGGGGAGGACCTGATCGCCATTGCTCAGACAGGAACTGGGAAAACTCTGGCCTACTTGCTGCCAGGGTTCATTCACATGGAGGGACAGCCTGTGTGAGTGCAGACAGACCTTTAAGTGCTTATGGGCCTTTACCTAAAAAGTGAACACACAGATAAGTTTGTTTGTGACAGAAATGGAGATGTGCAGCTTCTTTAGCAGTGCATGATTTTAGGTCATCTTTTTTCTCCATTTCTTTGTCTTTTATTGATAGGCCCAGAGCGGAGCGGGGTGGTCCTGGCATGTTGGTGCTGACTCCTACCAGAGAGCTGGCTCTGCAAATTGAAGTGGAGTGCAAAAAGTACCGTTTTAAAAGCTACAGCAGGTTTGGCAGTTATTTAGTACCATTTTAGATAGACTTGAAATCACTAATCGGTTTTGATCTTTAGATGCATCTTGAAAAATTAATTTGAATGAAATTTAAATGTAAAAACTCTGGAAATGTTTCCATTTGTATGTAGGGTGCAAAAAAAAAATAATTTAAACTTTATGATATATCTAACGGGAAAAAAAAAATAATACTCAATTTTCAAATATTTTCAGCCTGAATATGTAGCACAGCTTTGACTGTTTTGTTGCACCTTCTTTTAGCATCTGTATTTACGGAGGAGGGGACAGGAGAAACCAGATCAACCTGGTGAAGGGCGGGGTAGACATTGTGATCGCCACACCTGGCCGACTAAATGATCTGCAGATGAATGAGCTCATCAATCTGAGCTCCATCACTTACTTGGTGAGCTGTCTGTATCTGTCATGTCTCGTTATGCAAATGGATGGTGTTGTATAATGCTGTTCACCTTAAGTGAAGCACATAGATTCAGTCTTTCTTATGAATTTATCAGGTTTTACATTTTCCAAGAAGTTGTGTATAGTAGGGTTTAATCCTGGGAAATGGGATTCCCAGTAAATCTTATCAAATCCATTTCCTGATTCCTGGGAAAGGTAATGACAGGAAACTGGGGGAGGAAAAAAAAAGTCCTGCCTCTTTTGTAGTGCTATGGTAACGTTGATGCAGGTATTTTTCAATTAGAAAAAATGTGCTTATAAATAAGGAATATTGTATAGAAACACAATACAATTCCAGGGAAATCGGTCATCTTTTCTGATCCATCTAATCCATCTAATTAGATGGCTCTGATCCATCTAATTTTCAGGAAAAAATATTAAACCCTAGTGTATGGCAGTACAGTTCAAAGTTATTTGAACTTCTCCATTCACTTTGAAAAGGTGCTGGACGAGGCTGATCGTATGCTCGATATGGGCTTTGAACCCCAGATTTTGAAGATTCTCCTGGACATTCGCCCCGACCGCCAGACTGTTATGACCAGGTATAATCCACTTAGAGCACTTTAAACAACTGACCATGCATGAAGGGAAAAGTTGAGAGATATAAAGTGAGAGATTTTAAATCAACATGTTTTTTTCACCTGTTAACTTGTTGTGTTTTAGTGCCACCTGGCCTACTGGTGTGAGAAGATTGGCCAAATCCTACCTAAAAAATCCCATGATGGTTTACGTGGGCACCTTGGACTTGGCGGTTGGTTGAAAATTAATATAGTCAGTCAGTGCTTCCTCTGGCTGTGTGGTCTCAAATGCATCTGGAAAACCATTAAAATAACACAGACTGTCTGCAGAAATAGACTTTTGGTAAAGGGTTACAATTATGCTGGGACAAAGAGATAGAATATGGTTTTAGTATTTATGCACATATGCAATTTTTGAGGTAAATTTCAGTTGCTGTTTTCCCATCATGCCTCCTGTGTTTCCCTGGATTCTAGGCAGTAAACACGGTTCAGCAAACAGTGCTGTTCGTCCAAGAAGAAGAAAAAAAGTCCTACGTGTTTGACTTCATCAGAAACATGCAGCCTGAAGATAAGGTCCTTATCTTTGTTGGCAAGAAGCTTGTGTGAGTAAGAAGTCGGTTACAATTCTACAATTTCATTTAGCAGACGCTTTTGTCCAAACTGACATACAACACAAGCAAGAATTTAGATCTGAGGGAAAAACCTTGGTAGGTGCAATGAAGTGCTACAAGTTTGTTTGGCCACAGGTGCTGTCATCAAGTGCCTGTTGAAGCCCTTTTTTCCATCTAAATAATGTAGACAGCTAAAAATTCAATAACAGCAACATTATTCAACAATCAGTATTCAGTGCTTTCATTCACTAAGAACTGGGTCTGAGACTTTCTGATTCATTCAACCTATGAGGACAAAGAGGAGAAGGATCAGGTTAAGTGTTCCCTGAACAGGTGACTCTTCAGACATCTCTTAAAAGTAGAAGGGGACTCTGCGGATCATATGGAGTTGGGTAATTCATGCCACAATTTGGGAACAACAGAGGAGAAGAGTCTGGCTAGAAATTTAGAGCCATGTTGGGCTTGGAGCGCCAGGCATCACTCACAGGCAGAGTATAGCGGGCGAGACAGTGTGTAGACCTGAATGAGAGACTCCAGCTAGGAAGGAGCTGTTTTTGTCACTATTTTATGAGCCAGAAGAAGAGTTTTGAATTTGATTCGAGCTGCCACTGGAAGCCAGTGAAGAGAGATAAACAGCAAGGTGACGTGTGCTGTTTTGGGCTGGTTAAAGACCAGACCAGATCACAAGAGCCTGTACCAGGAGCTGTGTGGCCTGTTGTGTCAGGTAGGGTCCGATCCACCTGATGTTATAGAGGGCATATCTACAGGACCGAGCAATCGAAACCACATGAACCTTAAAGATCAGTTGGTCATCACTCATGACAGCCAGATTTCTGGCAGTTTGTGGGCACAAACTCTTACACACTTTTATTATCGAGGAAGGAAATGGTAGATTTAAAATTTGTGCTGCTACAATTAATCTAAAAGTTGTAGGTAAATGTCAGAGTTTACCATACATTAACATCAGTAAGGTTACCTCTTGTGCTATCAACTTCCTGTGTGTCTCAGGGCTGATGACCTTTCCAGTGACCTGTGTCTGCAGGGTTTGGCTGTACAAAGTCTTCATGGTGATCGTGAGCAATGTGACCGTGAAGAGGCCCTCAAGGACTTCAAAGAAAGTATGCTAAAGGCTGAGGAAATGATGGCAAAAGAAACTCAAACTACTTTGAAAGCAGCATCAAGTCCTGTCAAAGGATCAAACTGACCACAGAATGACAGATCTATCTTTTCCCAGGTCGAGTTCGTATCCTGGTTGCCACAGACTTAGCATCTCGAGGGTTGGACGTCCTTGACATCACGCATGTCTTTAACTTTGACTTCCCTCGTAACATTGAAGAGTATGTACATCGTGTTGGCCGCACCGGACGAGCAGGGTAAGAGTTTATTTACAGGGATCACGTCAGATAATCACTGCCACTGTCAGACAGCAGCTGTGTCTCAATTCAAAGTTCACTAGTTCCCCACCCGGTTCTGCGGAAATTCAGACTGGGCAAGTTTTTTCCAGAGTTCAGACTTTAGAGGAACAGGAGTTCACGAAACGATTCTACTACTATTAGAACAGCAGCAGACTTATGTACACACACGTCACACCTGGTTGCATTGCCGGCAGTTTGTTGACGTATAATTTTACTTAACTCCTGAACTACTGAAACATTTCTGGGTTTCAAACACACAAATAAGTATCTCATTCTTATTTTTTTAAAGGCAGCCATTGTTAGAGTTTTCTGCTGGACAACGTGTATTACATTGTGGGATTGTAACTGAAAAGTCTGCTCAAGTTACATCTGGCAGCAGACTTGGTAAATGGGGCGGGGCAAGTCCACATCTGGGTACTTCAACCAAACTTGTCTCAATGTGGACTTTGAATTGGAACAGAAATTTTGCTTTGATTGATGTCGTATCACAAGTCTGTGAGTCCAGAAATATGTTGATGTATGCATATTGAGAAACAGCCAGAGTCAGGTTTGTTTGTGATTTTGATCCTTGCATGTTTCAGACGGTCAGGTGCTGCTGTTACCCTGGTAACAAGAGAAAACTGGAGGATGGCTTCTGAACTTATTCCCATCTTGGAGAGAGCAGGACAGGTAAGCAAGAAAATTTTTTATTAATGGATTCAATTTTGTTTACAAAAATGTCAATGGTTGTCACTTTACAGGATGCATAAGTGTTTTTTCCCCTTTAAAATGTCAAAATATGGTTCAACACCCCATTAGGAGGCATGTGTTATGTTCTCTCTGTAACCTTCCATTTCTTTTATCTAGGTTTAAACATAATCTATCATACCAGAGTGTGTTTATTTGACCTGGATGATGTAATATTTATGTTGTGCTGCTGACCTCTTGTGAAAGATCACCTGATCTGGTTGAATAAACAAGGTTTGTGTATTCTTGTTAATTCATGTTGCAGGAGGTCCCAGAGGAGCTGGTGCAAATGGCAGAGAGGTACGAGAAGCACAAGAGGGAGAAAGAGGCGTACGGTCCAAGAGGGGCAGGAGGAGGAGGAGGATGGGGTAGAAAAGATGGGGGAGGAGGAGGAGGAGGATGGGGGAGAAGGGATGGTGGAGGTTGGGGAGGCAGAGATCGAGGACAGAACTGGGGATTCTGATGCGTGATTGATAATGTAAGTCTGCTCGTAGAGTTCAGTTTGGTCATTTTGTTGAAAGCAGTCATTTAAACAATTAGCAAAAGTTGACAGTAGGGAAGCGAAACTGTGTGATACTGATTGACTATTAACAATTTGGGACTAATGTTCATTTTTCATGCTTTTCTTCTTTGGAAGGGTGAAGCAGGATCTGGAAATACCTGTGTTGTAACTACTTATGGATGTAAATATTAATTTCCTTTTGCTTGAAACTTATTTTGCTGGACTATCACCACTTTTCATTTTGGAGGCTGTTACACCTCATTATCTTTACTCCTTTTTCAGAAGAGTTTGAAATATTTTGTGTGTTTTCCACTAACCATAGCGGCGTGTAGTGTCACTGCACATTTTGTTGTGAACCTGTAAAATAAATTCTCTTTTTAAAGAGACATCACTCAAGATGTGAACTTCCTTGGCTTCATGTGTAACCATGTAAGATTTATTTGAAGAGATGTTGAGGAAGGAAGATCAGTGAAGGTTGAACAAAGCCGTTTCCATTTCAATCAGAGGAAACTTCATGAAGAGTTAGATTGATGTGGTGAGGGTATGACAAAGCAGAAATGTGCAGAGCATTTGGCAGATATGCTGATCAGATACGATCTTACACTAAACTTTATAAAAACACATCATAACATCAGTGATCATGTTTTTTTCCAGCTATAAGCAGTTGAAAGTAGCTCCGCTGTTGCTGATTAGGAGAAACTTTCAAAAATAATGGGCGTGTCAGTCTTAATTTTAGGACACTTAAATTTTTAATCCAAAAGTATTTCACAAAGCATTTAACGCCAAATAAAGCTCCTAAACCTGTGAGAAGTTAGAGGTAGTAAAGAGGACTCCTTAGTCAGTAACACCAGTTCAGAAAGAATATCAGCATGGCTGCCGCTGGTTCACCTCATAATCGCATGAGCGGTTTAGTTTACATTGTTTTACCTGTGGTTTTCTCTGCCATGGTTATTCCAGAATCATTATCATTAAAAAGCTGCTTTTATACAGCTCAGAGGAGAGAGGTAGACACGAGAGCAGGCTTTGCAGAAGTCTTTTAACTGACAGACACAATACGGGATATGCAACTTCACATCTCTGAGTCTGATGAGAGCGAAAAGACGGAGCTGAAAAAAGTCATGAATTGCCTTGAATTAAGTCACAAAGCTAGGATAAAAAAATTGTTTACTGTGGGTTTAAAGCACAAAATACTGGACACAGATGTCATAAAATCAATATAACAGAGGGTCAATACTGAGTTTTTGGAACTGTTTTGGTCAGATTCATCTAACAGAAAAATTATTCAAATCGTGCAATAAAAAAGAATATAAATGTTTCTAATTTCTTGTCCTGTTCATTTTCTTGTAGATTCTTCTTTAGGAGGTGAATTTAATTCCTGGAGAAAAATCTGTCAGAATAAATTAAAAAAAGAAAAGCTTGTTATATTTCCTCAGTGGTTCCCAATCTTTTCCAACTCAGGGCCCACTTTCAAGTCTCATTTTCGCAGCCCACCTCCAACCCTATAAGTACGGAGGCTATGCAGTGCAGGTCAGATATGCTCTAATTAAAGGCTAAATAATTAATGAATAATCGAATAATGATGCATATTATCGGTAAAGTGATCCTTGGACGTCTCATTTCTCTTAAAACAAATCTCTTCTTTTACTCTCTCCTCTCTTCAGGATGGAAGTGTAGGAGGGGACGATGAAACTTTGGAGCTTTGAGAGGAACCCATAGTAAGTCAAGCAGTTCCTGAATTATGACATCATCCATAGAAATAGGGTCAGCTCCACCCCTTTCTTTTAGCTGGAGTTCTCTGACTTGAGTCTTCAGAAAACTCTTAGCTAGGAACGTTTAGTGTCATTTAGGAGTCCTCCTGCTGGTATGATAAAATGCTTTGTGAATACAGGCCCAGGGCAAGCTCCACTTTATTATTACTGATACCCCTTATTAACACTACCTCTAGTTGCAAAAGTGCTGCGTTTAATTGAAAGCCATTGGTTTCCAGCAATGCTTGCAACTGATGAAAAATAATTCAGAAATAACTTTGAAACCATTTTGCAGGAAATCCACCCCTACTTCTTTCATTTCCCGCCACTATTGTATGATAAAGCAGTAAGTAATTCATGTTTTTCTTTTATACCTCAGATTGGCCTCACACTCTGCTTCTTGAGAAGTAGCACTACTCAACAGAACGCATACATTATTATTACAGATTTCATTTCATTGTCTGTAATATTTTTTTTCCTTTGAAATCATACTTTTCAAAAAACAATGAAAAAACTTGGAGAATTTTTTTGATTAACATGCATTACATCAAACTCTAGGCTGCCATTTCAGGCTAACAACTGTCCACAAAACTGCTTAAAAGAAATCACTAAAAATACCTTGAAAAACTTTTGCATTGTTTTATTAGAGAAATCTCAGAGAAAAAGTCCAACACAACTAAACAAGGTGCAGAAAGACAGGAGTCCCCAAACCAAATGGTGCTTCACTACTGCAAGCAGCAATGGTCTTTCGAAGGCCCAGGACCACAAAAACCTTATTAACCAGTGAATTCACCTGCAGACAGAGAGGGAGAAAGGGAAAGGGACACAATAAAACAGGATAACCCCAGCAATGCCAATTTGATCCAAACAACTTTAGTAAAACAACTTCCAGATACCCCCCAAATACACACACACACACACACCTCAAAAGGTGCAGGTCAAACACTTACATTAAGTTTTCATCTAAACATAGGAAACCCACTGCTACGTTCCTCTTTGATACGAGCAGCCAGATTAGTGCACTTCTTTTTTCCAGGACCAGAGAGCAGGTTTTGAGAGGGGATGAAGAAGTTCTCTAGAGAACCTCTCTCCAGGTGACCCACAAAGTCGTCGAGGAGCTGCAGGAAACAGTGGCTCAGATCTGACGCCCTCCACTCAGTGTCTTTAGTTCTAGTGCAGCAGGCATGCAGCAGCGTGGTCTTGGCATGGTAGGAGCAGAACTTGTCGAATGAAGGGTCCTTTTCTTTAAGCTGACTGAGAAGGTGCTTCAGGAGCTTCAGACAGTCTTTCCTGTTTGTAGATGATATGGTACAAAAGGAAACTTTCACATGATCAAAAAAACAAAGGTATTTGTTTTTATTTTTTTGATTTTATGTCTGATAACTGTTCGTACTTTCACACCTGAAAGAAATAACCTCACCTGCAGCAGCGTACTCCAGCTTTCTCACAGCATGTCTTCTCTGACCCATGTTTCCTCAAGATTTCCTTCTCAACATGAGAGAATGAAATCCGCCAGACATCTGTGTGACAAAAATGCTTTACTGGCAGAGGAACTCGAAGCTTCCCTTTTTTCCCCTCAGAAACATCATTAATGATTTGGCATTTGTAGAACATTGTGATGAATGAACATAATGTGAAACTGCTGAACGCAGCAAGTTGTTTTTTTTTCTTTTTTTGAACGGGCTCTTCTTTTAGTCCCATACATTCTTGTATAAGACCCTGAGTCATCATGTTTATCACAGTCTGATTTCTGTTCATGCAGCAAGGAACTTACCTTTGTTAAGAACACCATTGTTCTCTATGTTGCCCCTGCCTTCAAATTTTGGGACAAGGTAGTATGGCTTCCACCGGTATTCCTGCCTTACTTTGGTACCCAGCCATCGTTCTATTTTAAGTCCATCATTAGTGAAATCGGGCCAAGTTGATTTAACAACAAGACTGAGAACAACGTCCAGGGAAATGATGACTGATTGTAGTTTGGTGGTCAGGGTTACTGCAGGGCAGCCTGTTTTCTTTCTGGTCAACTCCCATTCTGAAAAGGGGGGAGCAAGAAGAAAGCAGATATGTAGATACAGAATTTTTGCTGTTATAATTTTAGGGAGGATCATTTTGGTCCTGCCAGCGACAGCAACCACGCCTGACAAACTGCCTATTAAAGAAAGTGCTGGATTCATACACACCTGGATGTTTCTTTGCACATTTCTTCACCTCCTCCCTGAACTCGTCAAGCATTTGGCTGGCAGATAAGGTGTTTTCCTGTTGGAACTTTTTCAAGGGGCTGCTGCCACGCTTCAAGCCCACACTGTAAAAGGCTCCATTGTCTCCAAAAGGGTCAAGTTTCACTCGGTCAACAGGAATGGGCAGCATCACATCAAATTCATCAGGATTGGAAATCTGTATATATTTAGACAAGCTGAAATACTGAAACACTTCTTTTAATGTAAATGCTATACTCTACTTTTTGACCACTAGCTCTTGATATTCAACATAATCAAACTATGTTTTTTATGTTTGAACTCTGACTTAGCAGACTTACCTTGAGAGATTCATAGTAACTTCCAGTACGTAGTGGCTCTTCTATTTCTTTGAAGGTATTGGTGTTCTGTTTCATATGTTTAATTATATCTTTAATTAGATTATTGACCACCTCCGATGCATCTGATCTTTCACTCTGCTTAATCTTCAACTTTTCCAGAGTTTTGAGGAGAACAGAGTCCAGTGCAGCTGTATCTTCACACATCTCAAGCGGCACACAAGCTTTTGTTGTTTTGCCCTCTTTGGGAGCCTTTTTGATGGTCCTTGGTGCCTCTGGCTTTATCCCTGTGGTCTCCTCTGAAGACTGGTTTGGTAGTTTTGCCTCGCCACCACCGGGTTTTGCTTTGGTATCCTTTATTGGAGCCTTTTTGATGGTCTGCGGTGCCTCTGGCTTTATCCCTGTGGTCTCCTCTGAAGACTGGTTTGGTAGTTTTGCATCGCCACCACCGGGTTTTGCTTTGGTATCCTTTATTGGAGCCTTTTTGGTGGTCTTTGGCTTCATCTCTGTGGTCTCCTCTGAAGACTGGTTTGGTAGTTTTGCCTCGCCACCACCGGGTTTTGCTTTGGTATCCTTTATTGGAGCCTTTTTAGTGGTCTTTGGCTTCATCTCTGTGGTCTCCTCTGAAGACTGGTGCAGTAATTTTTCTTTTTTATTAATTGACTTTTCTTTACTTGCCTTTACTGAAGCCTTTGCAGTATCCTTCGGTGCTTCAGGCTGCATCTTTGTCATCTTGTCTGTAGATTGCTGGGTTGTTTTTTCCTTGGAGGTAGTTTTTGGTTTTGAGATTTGTGAAGCTTTTGTTGGGTCCACCGGTGTCCTTTGATAGCTGATAGTTTCTTCCTGAGGGCTCTCCTCAGATGCTTTTTTCTTCTTCTTCTGCACCTTTGCAGTGCCATTAAATCTCTCTTGTGGAAAGTCCTTCTCTAGACTTTCGTGCAGAGTTGGTGGTTTCATTTCATCCTGGCTGATTTTACTCTCGTCAAGACCATTCGTCTTACGTGGTTTCCCTCTCCCAGTCATGGTAGTTGAATAAAAGAATAAAAGTGCTCTGTCAGTAATATAGTTTTGTTTCCGGAAAGACCGTAAGAACACACCCCTTCATAACGCCCATGCCTTGCATACCATTCATAGACTAACAGCTACATCTTGTGGACAAAGCTGTGTAATGTGAGGACATCCAGATGGTGTTTGTCTCCTCTTGAAAGATTTAAAAGTTCAATGTGTAATTCTACCACACACTCAGAAAAAATGATCTCACCAAAGTTGTTTGGTTGAAACATGTTTAATGTTGCTAAGAGGCTCATGCCGTCTTACAGTAAGGTGCAATAGCTTATGCCAATTTAAGCTTCTCCAGTGCAAGTGCAAAGTTAGCAAAACTCCAATCAAAGTGCTTTAAGAACCAACAGGTGGTCTCCTCAGAGTCCCCTGTGGAGGATACATTTGAAACATTTGTTTAAGTGCTTTTAAAGCTAAAACACAACAAATCACAAAGATCTACTTCTCTACTTCTCAGAAGAATATAGTCTAACTTCTTGCCTAAGGCTCCTAAAGAGCACCATGTATTTGCATACAAACACTAAAAGCAAGACAACATGTACTACATAAACAGACCAGTACCTGCACTCCAGATAGCTAGTGGGATGATACATTTCAGTACCTCTAATAGTTCAATGTCTTCATATCACATAAAGGTATTGCCATGAATCAGATCAACAGTGCACAATTAAAACTATCTGTTTGATATAACATTGTATGTAATGGTAATCTAACCACTTCAGTAGAGTCAGGAGTGCCACCTCAAGGATTTCAAATCATAATGTTGTTCTTTCCTTCGAATGCTTTTGCGATGCATTGTGATGATTAACCAGTCTTTGATAATTATATTGAAGCAGCCAATTGTGGGATGACGTTGGATGACTGATGTCCTGCCATGGGAGACCTTGGGGTCGGCAGAGTAGCACAACATTCATTTGTTCCTCTGAGCCTTCTGGGCAGACTTGGTAACTTTACCAGTGGTGGATACCTTTTTCTCCACACCCTTAATTACACCAACAGCCACAGTCTGACGCATGTCACGCACTGCAAAGCGACCTGGAAGGTGAGGAAGAGCAGGGTTATATTTTGGATTATGCTTTACCCTGGTATGATCCCAGTGTCTTTGATTCTGTTTCCCCCTTTAACTTACCAAGTGGAGGGTACTCAGAAAAACTCTCAACGCACATCGGCTTGCCAGGAATCATATCCACTATAGCAGCATCTCCAGATTTGAGAGATTTGGGGTTGTCCTCAAGTTTCTTGCCAGAGCGCCGATCAATCTTTTCCTTGAGTTCCGCAAACTTGCAGGCAATGTGTGCCGTGTGACAGTCCAGCACAGGAGCGTAACCAGCACTGATCTGGCCTGGGTGATTGAGGATGATCACCTACAAAGTGATGAGAAAACAAAGACAGCGTAGATCATTTCACTCCTGTCAAATAAGTTAAATGGGAGGATCAGGCCGTTTGTTCTGTCTGTGATTATTTGCAGCCATTGTCTCATCTTGAGATTTTTTTAAGGCCAAATAAAAATAGGTGTGAGAGAATTTTGCAGCGTGGTTTTCAAGTTGATGTGAAGCCTAAAGTGATGGAGTATCAAAATAGATCAAAAAATATTTTGTTAGATTTTAAATAGGTCTAATATAAGAATGGTTTATAGAGTTGAAACACAATCATGTTTCATAAAATGATCCCTGGCAGTATTTACCTGAGCAGTGAAGTTTGCAGCCTCCTGTGGTGGGTCGTTCTTGCTATCACCAGCAACATTTCCTCGGCGAATATCTTTAACAGAAACATTCTTGACATTGAAGCCCACATTGTCACCGGGGAGGGCTTCAGTCAGTGCCTCGTGGTGCATCTCCACAGACTTCACCTCTGTCGTCACATTCACAGGGGCAAAGGTCACCACCATGCCAGGCTTTAGTATACCAGTTTCCACACGGCCTACAGGCACTGTGCCAATACCTGAGAAGAAGACCAGAGAGACCATTCAGAAGAGGACATTCGAATGAACATAACCATGCATGGTTGATGGCAGCTTCAGGACAACACCTCCTGCTCTAACAGTGTTTAGATTTTAAATTTGTCTCAATAGGTGAGCTTCATGCCTCCAATCTTGTACACATCCTGCAGGGGTAGACGCAGAGGTTTGTCTGTTGGACGAGTTGGTGGCTGGATGGCATCCAGAGCCTCCAGTAATGTTGTCCCTGATGCATTGCCTTCTTTCCTGGTGATCTTCCATCCTTTAAACCATGTCATCTGAAAAGAAAGAGTGATGTCATTTTAAAGCTCATGATCACAATTACAAAAAACAAAAGTACGGGTTTTTAAGACTTTCCCATACCTTTGTTATTACACTGTTTTGATAATGGTGCTGCTGTATTAATAATGATACCAAGGGGAACAGTAAAAGGTTAAAGCTCAACCTTTGTAGGCAGACCGTTTAACTTAAATAAAAATTCACAGTAGCTGGCTTCCCCTGGCTCTAGCCATTTAAATAACTATTCAAATTCAGTGATGTGCATGTCTCACGCACAGTGATGGTATGTTATTTGCATGACCATTTGATTTGTTGTTCTTACATTTGGGCTGGGCTCAAGCATGTTGTCTCCATTCCAGCCTGAAATGGGTACAAAGGCAACAGTGTCTGGATTGTAGCCAATCTTCTTGATGTAGGTGCTCACTTCCTTCACAATCTCCTCATAACGCTTCTGGCTGTAGTTTGGCTCAGTGGAGTCCATTTTGTTGATGCCCACAATGAGCTGCTTCACTCCCAGAGTGTAGGCCAGGAGGGCATGCTCACGGGTCTGCCCATTCTTGGAAATACCTGCCTCGAATTCACCCACACCAGCTGCCACAATCAGCACAGCACAGTCTGCCTAAAGACGCAAGATGATACAGTTAGTACCCATCAGCTTGGACCAACTCACTTACAATTTATTAAAAGTTCATTATCTTCTCAGAGACTTACAAAGAGACACTGTGGCTTCTCCATTCAGCATGCACAGCACACATGGCTGAGCTTTCTCACGTTACATACCTGGGAGGTCCCAGTGATCATGTTCTTGATGAAATCTCTATGACCTGGCGCATCAATAATGGTCACGTAGTATTTGCTGGTTTCAAACTTCCACAGTGAGATGTCTATGGTAATGCCACGCTCCCTCTCTGCCTTCAGTTTGTCCAGCACCCAGGCATACTTGAATGACCCCTTTCCCATCTGAGAAGTAATAAGACAGTGGTGGGTTTATGAAAGGTAAAACTTGTGGTGAGAGGACTTGGGGTCACAATCTGGAGGGAAAGAAATCGGTGGATTTTAATAGGGCAAATTACTGTTTTCGGTAACTTCCCCACTTGTCACAATTCTCACCCTGTGCTCCCCCTGAGTGAGATCAGAAATGTGGTCTTCACCCAGCCTATCAGCAAAGATCAAACTATATCACAATACATGTTACTGTGGCCATTGACTTATTAGCAGACACCTGGAATACATCCAGCTTCCTCTTTTTTTCGGAAGGCTGTCAAAGGCTGAAGTGCAGCTCCGCTTGTGGCATATTTACCATCGTAACTCCAAAACTAACCATAATGAGTTGAATATACTCACACATTTGCTAAGTCATGACGTGTTGTTTGTGGAGATCGTAGTCAAATGAATGTGAAAGCCATATTTGATCATATACCCTCTTCTAGTAAAAACCTTTCTGTCCAGTTTTGTACTTTGACCCTATGCATCTAAAAAAAGTCATACTTAGCATTTTTTTTCTAACAATCAAGGCAATAAAACTTACGTCAGTATGTTTTCATGTTTCTTAATTTCTTTATATTACCGTTCAGTTATTCAGAGAGAGTTTTATCCCATTTCTGGAAATTTTGAAGGTATGAACAGTTGGGCTGGGACAATATGCTTTTCTTTTTTGTCCTTTGTTAAAAAGTATCACCTCAGCAGCTTCCTTCTCAAACTTCTCGATGGTCCTCTTGTCGATACCCCCGCATTTGTAGATGAGGTGGCCTGTGGTGGTGGACTTTCCGGAGTCAACATGGCCGATAACAACAATGTTGATGTGGAGTTTCTCCTTTCCCATGATGGAAGGCTGGAGTCCCGAGACAGTCTGTGTGCTAAAAGCAGTGTTGAATTACAGTCAGCACAAAAACACAGATGGTTTACAGGGCAGGACACTGAAACCTGTGACTGGAACATTGACAGAAATTATTTTTCAGGGGGAGAAAAGTTCAATGATGTTCTTCAGGTAGACAAAATAATTAATAATTTTCATTTTTACACATACAAACTGAATGGGCTTTCATAAATAACATAGATGGCATTAAGAAAACCAGTTGCAGAACTGGAGATGAAAACACGAGTAGAGAGCTAATGCATCTACAAATGACTGGTGTGGAAAAAGAAATCCACATGCTGCACAAGCAAAGAGTTTCTTTTTAAGTTCATTATCCATTAAACAACTGGAATGAGCTGTCTGTCTATTCCTGTGTATGCAGCAAAACAGTAAGAAATGCACCTGCATGGCCAAAGATGTTTCCCTGAATGGTGTATCTCAGAAGAATAGTGTCCATGGCCACTAAACTGTGCAAAGCACAAAACCCTCTGCCCCTCCTGCTCTCTCCTCCTTCACACACCCACCTATCCATCCATCCATTCACACCTCTGCTCTCATCTTTCACATCCAGACTGCTCTTCAGCCCCTGCTGCTCCACTTGCTTTTGCACAGGACAACAAGGCTCTGATGTTTCCAAGCACAGTCTTCTTTTCACAAGTACAAACTTACAACAGCTCCACTACAAGTCTGAATCCACCATTTTGTCAGGTCCTGTCTGCTGATAGTGGAGCAGCCATTTCTCAGACACTGCAGTGCATTTCACAGAGGTTAATGCAGGGGAGATGACACAGATGGTGTTAACTCTGCGGGAGTGTTAGGGCTCTAATCTGGAACAGAAGAACTCAGGTATGCACATATGTAATATGTGCATACCTGAGTGTATACCACTCTCTAGCAATCCTAGTGAGAGAGGGTTTATTTTATTTGATTTGGACCTAGTCGTAGAAGCTCAAAAAGCCCAATAGCTTTAATCCAACTGTAATATGAATCCCCACATGATCTTGGCCAGACTTGTACAGGTGAACTCTAAGCCAGGACACACACACATTTACACGGGTCTATTTGAACTCTTACTCAACGCCACAGTTGCTGCCGCAGTGCGCTTTGATACCCAAATGAAGATAAAGCAGTACAGAATGCGTGGTAGTTTGTGCAGCCTCTGCGATAAATCCAGTGTCTACAGGATTTAAGGGAAATGTCACCCCTCCGCCATGTTCAGTCATCTGCTCTCTCACTGACGCCTGGATGCGTATTAACTAGCAGTCGTCTGCCCTCATTCCTGCATCACAGCAACAATCCCAAAACACAGCCAGAAGCCTCGCCGCGCATTTTGATATTTTAACACATCTTCACTCAAAAAGCAATGCTTTGCCTCAATGGATAATTTCATGTGCTGTGTCGTACCTGAGAGACGGCCGGTGTCAGGTTGGGTGCAGAACCGATGGAGCTGAGGAGAGACGCTGATCCGGTTATAGCGCACAGGACAGGCGGGGGTGTTGCGTAATTGCGCGCGCTCGCTGCTGTGACTACAGCATCACAACGAGGGACCGGGAGAGGTTAGCCTAACCGAGTTTATCATAGGACACCGAAGAAGATTCCATTATCGGACACAACTGTTTCAGTGTGCTGTACTATGCTTCGTCCTAAATTATTTAAGAGCCTGAAGTCTTTCAGTCAGTTCAGTCGGCTGAACATCAAAGTATCCTTTAAACACTATTGCTTTAGTTGTCTTTTGTAGTCTGTCTGCATTACTGTTATAAAAGAAGCGTTTCAGAGGGTAACAAAATCCAAATAGAAGCCAATAGCTAAAACTGGTCAGAAACGCTCCTAATTTCTAGAATATAACTTTAACCAACATACGTTTTGATGGTATGATGTAAACAAAGTGAGAAGCGTCCTGTCACGTGCAGCAGATGGACGCTCTCTGGATGGATTAAAATTAGGCAGCGTGCCCTTGACGTCTTTCAAGCCAGTCCATCTGTATGCCTGTCTGCTGGTTTCTCAGGACGCAGGACTTCTGAAGGGAGAAGTACCACGAAATGAGAGAAACCTTTAAGTTTTGATATACAGCCAGTCTGAAATTATATTTTGATTTTATTTAAAAGTCCTATAATATATTTTATTGTGTAATGGTTAAAAAATTGGTGGCTATACTGCAAAATGTAAAGTTTACTATTAAGCTCGCTAAGCTTAGTTACTCTTGTAAAAAGTGCAGTAGTGCCACAAAAGTTTGTAGTTTTGCTAATTTTGTACACCAAACATTTTGTTAGTTTAGGATTCAGATCATTATGTGTACATTTTACAAGTTGAGGAGTATTCACATGTTGAATCTGACCCATTTTCACCTTTTCTTTACATTCATTTAACTAGCAGGTGTGCAGCATAATGAAATAAAAACCTAGCAAAATATCACATGGGAACATATCGGTATGTAATGATGAATTTACAATACAGGCAGTGATATAAGACACATTTCTGTAATACTTCCAGGGTGAAGGTTTACAATGGTTACCCTCATAGTACAGTGTGCACATAATATCACATAAAAGTCCCTTTCTCCTATGTATGCAGAAACTAGTGTAAACATGACATAATTCAAATCAGTAACTAAAAGAACCCTTTATCAACAAGAAGAATCAACAGGTCCTAATTGTCTGACACCCATAAGCTCATGTTTTAAGGCACAAGTGCATTACATCTAAAACTAGGTTGATAGTGATGTTGATATTGTGTCTTGTTGAGCAGAAAAAAAATCCATTCCCTGTGGAATAGTTTAGAGTGCAACCTGCATGGAGAAGAATCTTAACAACAGGTTACAGTGGAGAACAAGCTTTGACAACAAAACACATTTGATGAATTATTTGACCATGCTATTTGCAATCATTTAAAAATGAGATCCAATGCAGTTGATTCTAAAAACTAGAGAACCCCTATTTCTATAAAACATATCACTTCATATGTTAATCATCAATCACCATAAGACAGAAGATACCTGAGAATCGATACAAAGTGCAGATTTCTTGAATTGAGTAACTCTACCAGGAATAGCTCTCAAGCACTTTTAGTTTCCCTACATCAGAATGCTTTTACCATCTTTGAATCTTCTTTGTGTCATAAATAAAAATATCCTAACCCGTGCTTTCACAATGCATAAGTTAAGGGCTGCTACCTCTAATCAAAGAGGAGCCTGGTGGACATTACACTGGAAGTAAATACATATTGTTGCACACATAAAACATTGTACGTGTACAGTATAAAAAAATGGTCCATTTTAAATTATGTAAAAAACAAAGAGCTTCAAAACTATTTTAAGGAGGCTTTACTATAAGGCAGGTGTTTGAGAGTGCTTTTTACACACAATACTATCTTATAAAAAATAATATCAAATGCTCATCTTGTTTGAGATTTTATATCTGTCATTATAATGTCCAAGCACTGAAACATTTAAAAGGCTACATTTAGTGGCACTATTAGGCAGAAAAGTAGCCTATTTTGTGTTGTACCAAATTTTACAAATACAAATAAAAGTAAGCTTTCTTTTGGCATTACAACTCAAAAAAGGATTATACTGTGGGGTTAAGGACAGGGTAAAAAAATGCTTTGGAGACGAAATTAACAACTGAGCCCAGTGAGTTAGCTAACTGCTAAATTTGAAAGGAACTACACAGGGACAGTTTTTCTTTCACAGCTTATATACCATGGTATTCATAATGCCTGACAACCAGTTAGCATTTAGCTACCTTAGCTAACTGTCTATGCATTAACAGATGTTATGCATCCATACAAAAACTGCTTTCTGGTTTGCATGTCTTTGGAAATGCAAATTGTTGGTTGTGCCCAACAATTATTTTCTCTGATAAATATCCATATCTTCATTGTCCATTGCTGTAAATGTAGATTCCTGTGTTAACAAACTCTTGAGACCTACAGTCACAGTTGGGGACAGTTAGAGTGTAATAAGGCTGTTACTCACTGTTAGTTAGCTGTATCAAAATCCCCAGCACAGCTGGAACATCCCTTAATAAAAACATCTGTTGATTAGTCTTTGATTGAGACTCTCCATCTGATCAATCATTATACGGACAAGTCTGGTTATCATCCTCTGCCTCAGTCTCCATGTGAGTATGATGATGCGATGGCCCAGGGCTGCACAGTTCCTCTGCCAAACACAGTGTAGACTGATGCTCCGAACAGGTTGATGGCAGCAGCGATGTAGAAGACAGCTTGCCATTCCTCTATGGTGTTCTAGAAAAGAGATTTTACGGTTAGTAAGGAGTGTTTCTCAATTAAAAAGGAAGTAGTCCTCAGTGGACATGTGTGTCCTTCACTGTTGAGCTCATGATTTGATGTATTATGTTCAATATTTACACAGAATAATATTAGTTATTGTGTAAACAAAAACAGTGTTTGGAGATATTTCTTTCAATCGTCTTTGAACAGGAAACAAATGTGATAAAATCCAACAATTTAGATAACTGACAAATCCGAAAAACCCTACCCTGGTTAACTTTTTGTTAACCTGACGTTACATAAATCTGACACCAAAACTGACATCTCTCAAGACAATGTGAAAATCAATAAAGCATGCAGACGAGCAATAGCAGTACAGGCATCAAGTCACGTCTCCGCCTTTTTTCAGCTTAAGTTTCACTTGTATGTAACACGTATCCATGTTAATGTAATTGCTCCAGGAACTCCAGGTCTGATTCTGTGATCTCCAAAAAGGTCTGTGGATGCCCCCTGATGGGAAAAAAAGCTATCCTGCTAATCCTGATCTGACTAAACCAATTAGACATGAGATGAAGCATCAGGCCAAAGACACCATCTGTTGGGACTGGGGCACTGTTACCCAGAGTGAACCCTGTCAGTATGTTAGCAGCAGTGAAACACGGCTCATATGGGACCACACGGAGCGTGGAAGAAGTAATAACTGTCAATATGCAATCTGATCTTGTTCAGCACATTTACTTTTCAAAAAACAGTTTCCACTCTTTTCAGAGAATGAAAGAATGGATGAGCAGACAGGTGAACGAGCTGCTTACATGTGCGGTGAGTGCTCTCGCTATGACTGGTCCCACCATGCCAGGAATGGTGGCAAAGGTGTTTGTGATTCCCAGGAGAATACCAGCATACCTACAAACAGAAGCACATCATTTGTTAAAAAGTCTTCTCTTATCTATTAACAACTGGACTAGATCATAACCTACGTTGTTACTATGTTAATCAAAATCTCTTTCTTTTTTATTTTTTCAGAACTAAATTAACTAAATGTTTGATTACAAGGAGTGTAGATGGCCTAGTGGTTTACGTCGTGCTCCATATGGCAAAAAGCCCTTGAGTGGGCAGCCCAGGTTAAAATCTGGCCTGTGGTGACTTTCCCGCCCAAAAAAATAACAAAAAAGATAATCATGTTTGATCACTAAAGGAAAGTTGAATATTTCTGACAGAAGAAAATGTGGCCTGCAAGTTGTTTATTAATGATGATCATTTCATTTCCAAAACTTAAAGTCAATAAAAATAGAAGTTTATTCTTACGATGGTGCAATGTCAAGGTGGTTAATGTTGAAGCCAGAGGCGGAGACTCCACCCAGAGAGGAGGAGATGGTGAGGAAGGTCACAGCTAAAGTGTAGTTACAGCCTGTGTACCCTGCTGCCACCAGAAACACTGCCGGCCCAAACATACCTGCAGAAAATCACAATGATGGAGAAAATTTCTTTCAGGATGTACAGCCAGGGAGCACTAGAGGTCATCTTCTACAACAAATATAAAATTAAAAATCAAGAAATGAAACTGCCGTTCCTTACCAACAAGTGAGAAAGCCTTTCGAACAATGACGGTGGGATAGAGGAGGGTTTCCCGCAGGTAGTCTGCAAGCTGACCGCTTAGCACCGCCAATATAGCACAGCCCATGTAAGGAAGAGCTGACAGCAAACCATTCTGTGGTGCACAGACAGACACAATAACACATGATATGATGGTTTTAATTCTTATTTATCTGGGAAATATTCAAGTAAGAAATTACATTTAACTCAAGGGATAAATCATCAACTAATAATAACAATAGTGGAATACAATTTCAAATAAAATTCATTAAAAATGTCTTCAAATCTTGGATATTTTAGTGTAATAACCCTTTTTACTGATCATTAAAAAATGCTGCATAAAGTTCGGAAAATATAAGGCTACTGGCTGTGTCTGCATGACACAATATCCATTTACAGTTTCGGCTTCACCTGTTGTATGCTGAAACCCAGAATGTCATTCATGTAAGTGGGGAGCAGAGTAAGGAGGGTGTAGAAGGTCCAGTTGTAGGAGAAATGAGCAACAACGATGGCCCAAAGAGGTCTGGATGTCACTATGGCTCCCCAGGGGATGACACCTTCTGAAGTGGACAGCTGAAACACAAGAAGGAGAGAGAAACAAACGTTTGTAATAACATCTAGAATAAAAAGAGTTTATCAATATTCAATTGAAATAAATGACTGATTTTACTTTAAACTTGTTCATTTGTATGTTTTGTTGGAAGATATGCATAAATAAATCTTGTTGTACTTTTAGAATTTGTCTCATCCTATTTCCTAAAACTGAAACCTCTCTGCTCTTTCATATACTGGTGGTTTTATTTCTAGTTTTAGCTCTTATTGTTTCATTTGTCTTGTGCTTACTCGCCTGAGTTACTGTAAAGAAAGAAACCACATTGCTCACAAACTATTCTGTAGTCTGTACACAAACTAGTATTCAGTACCCTGTGCAAATGATGCACCCTGAAACTGTCACAGTGAGGGGTTAAGGGGCAGCTTTGCTTCTGGATATCATATAAAACTGCAGAGTAATGGGAAGTGAGGAGACCACACATCTGAATAAGAAGATAAGAATAACATGCCGCAATACGCTGAGATTATGCAACAACAGCATCTGATAACCAGACCTAAAATGCCTGCGAGCACTCGGCTGCTGCTCTTTTGGCTAAAAGATCAAGAACAATACATCACTGTAAGTGTCCAATTAAATTGTGGAAAGTACTTTTAAATATAGATAACAGAATAACAAACAAAACACATACATGAATCGTAACCGATTTATCTTCCTTTGTGTATCACACACATAGAAGGGAATAAAATTATCAGTTACATAAATTTGAGATAATTTATTGTTGACTTTTCTTTTGATTAAAGACACAATCTGGTGTTACCTCATTCTTGAGTGAGGCAATAATGTAGTTTTTCTCTCGCTCTGATATCCGTGGATGAGTGCTTGGACTGTCAAAGACAAGTAAGGCCCACAAGACAAACCACACCAGACCGATGGCACCTGATCACACAAACAGGGAATCAAACACTCATTTCACCACAGGTCATCAGGAAAAAGATTTTGAAGTAGAACTTCTGCAGTGGGTCGATATGTAAGCACATTTTCTTCTTTAACTTGCTAAATCATCACTTCCATAGAAACAAACAGGAACAAAAGATCAGACACTGGAAACAGACAGTCTGAAGCTTAAAAGGGCACTACGGTGGACGTGGATGAAAGATACACAGCGTTTGAGTATTGTGGACAGAGATACTTGAGGATACTTCCATATATATATATATATATATATATATATATATATATATATATATATATATATATATATATATATATATATATATATATATATACAGACACACACACACACACACACACACACACACACACACACAGGATGGATGTTTCCATTCAAATCTCATGTCTGAATGGCCAAACACAACAAAGTTACCCTAACCCCACCCCCCTAAATGTAAGACTCGATGGTGTTTTACCGAACAAGTAGAAGACATAAGTCCAGTCCAGGTAGAAGCAAATTTCACCGGACAGAGGGAGAGAAATAACTGTCCCCAACTGGGCCCCTGAGATGGAAAAGAAAAGACAAACATCAGCAACCCACAGCTGCCTGAATGGATGTACAGATATGGTATTGATGCAGGACAAATGATGGTGTAAGAAAAGCCGGAAAGCCTGGCCATTCAACCCAAATCCTACAAATAAAGACACCTGCAGATTCCAGGGGTGATCATTAGTCCCATTTATCTATTGATTCACTCAATAAATACCACATAACTGGTTTCAAAATCAAAACCAGAATATAATTTTCATTAATTGTCAAGCAGAAAAATGTTGAAGTTTCATTTGTTACGTTGTCTTTGCGCTACTTTAGTAGAGAAGCTTCTAAATGATTTGCAAACCATCAAACTTGTGTTTATATTCACATTTTACACAGTGTCAGAACTTTTTTTTTACATTGGTGTTGTACAAATAGTTTCACTTAAATTAATGTATGAGGAGGGATTTTTGTATTTATTGCTTGGTAATACACTTGTTTGACTTTATTAATCTATATTCAATGTTTGATAACTTTTTGCTTTATTTACTGATTCTTCACGGCCTATCAACAAACCTCTTTAAGGAAAGTGATACAGGAAGTGATTGTTGATGTTTTTAAGAAGCAAAAAAAGTATTGGCAGTTGAAACCTCTTTTTGCTATTTCATGTCTGTGTGTCTTACCAATGTATGAAATTGTGAGCAGTCGGCTCCTCTCCAGTGGTGGAGCCCATGCTGCCCACATAGTGTACATTGCAGGAAAAGTGACTCCCTGAGGATGAGCACAAGAGCATCAACGTTAATGGTGCAGACATGCAGGCATTCCTGTGTCTGTAACTTTATCATCATTCAATCAAATTTTAAAGTGAAGAAGCTTATTGGACTCATAAACTTTATATAGAATGGACAGTGTGGCTCCGCCTTTTACGATTAAACGGCTTTGAAGCCAAAATACCCCCATCTGAGGCACTGCCATCTTGCAGTCAGAGTCTGCGTAGTAGATGATTAACAATCTACGATCTAAAGTCTATGATTGAACTATGCCATATTCTCCTACCTCTCCTATCCCTTCCAGCACCCGCACAGCGATGAGGTAGCCTGCTCCTAGGTCAGCAGCCACGGGGGTGAGTAGTGTAAAAACTGCAGTTCCAAGGATTCCAAAACCCATCAGCCACTTCGGACCATAGCGACCAGCCAGGTAGCCCCCAGGTATTTGCGTCAGGATGTAGCCATAGAAGAATGAGCCCAGGATCCAGCCCTGTGTCTGAGAGTCCCAGTTGTACACTGCAGCCTGTGAGGGGAAGAAGACAGAGCTATTTTAGGAGCTATGAATATTAAATATTCATTACCGAATAAAGACATTTTTTTGTGGTTGTTGGGCTGTACTGATAAACATTTGTATATCTTGATGTTCTTTGCAGTCCAGAAACAGATTTCAGTCCTGTTCAGTCTTGGTCTTGTTATGTCATGTCTGTAGAGAAGAGGTGATCTGCACAGCTCATCAATGGCAGCTATTGCTAGCTGCTTTTTTTTGACAGCATGGTGATTCTAATGCATCCACTTATTATTTGATGTCGGTATTTCTTGAAGGACAAAAACCATGTTGAAACCTGATTACCTTGTCAATTTTTTCCACGATTAGCAAACTGCTAACGGCCAGCTAGAGTATCCTGATTCAAATGTGGTACAAAGTTAATTCCTCATATGGTATTTCAAAGTGTGACAAGAGTTGGACAATCTAAAATGAGTCTGGATCATACAGCACTGAAACATGTTTTAAAAAAAACAACAACACTGAGTTTTTCCATTTTCAGTGCACACACATACACAAGGAGGAAACAACATCCTGAAACTCCAGCTATTCATGAATATTATGTCTTTCTCACCGTGTGGTTGTGTTTGGGACGAACCGGGCTGGCATGTGCAGGACAAACTGAGGTGCTTTTGTTGGTCGAGTGATGGGTTGTGTTGAGCATGTCAACCATGGCCACGCTGAGATTCACTCGCAGTGAGTAGACCACAAAGAAACCAAAGGAGGAAAGCAATGCCAGACTGTAACGTGAAGAACAGCATGCTGGCGCTACAGGATGAGCAAGGGAGACAAACAAAGAGAGATGTTTGAATAACGTTCCTGAACAAATAGACTACAAGTACATGTACACATTGTGTAATATTTCCTTAGTCAAGTATTATTTTTAAATGTGATCACTGTAAGAATATACAACACTTACAGAGCAGTTCTTTAGTTCATTATTTGTACCTATCACTCGCTAAATATAATCCATGGACTTAATCTTCCTAACCTTTAACTTTCTCAATCATACCCTTAATTACTTATAAACTAAAAAAAAATAATAATAAAGTGCAGTATGTTCCTTGGGGTAAAAAAATAACTTCATAAATGTGTTTATTTTGTTGCCAAAAGGACACATAGCAAGGTATCTATGGTGGTAAACATTAGCACTTGTTCTTGAACAGGAATAAAACTGATTACAATTTAAGTTCCTCTGTCATTCCTCTGTCTATTTATTCAGACATCATATTTTCACGTGATCCATTTCTGTTGTCATTACTCAGCTCTGGGACATTATGAATCCGTGTACTTTGCATTAGGTGCAGCTACCTGCAGAAGGGAGCTAACATCAACACCACATCCCTGGCCAAGAAAGCTCAACGGCGACTCTACTTCCTGCGGAAACTGAGAAGAGCAAGAGCCCCGTCCCCCATTATGTTCTCTTTTTACAGAGGCACCATTGAGAGCATCCTGACCAGCTGCATCACCGTGTGGTTCGGCGCCTGCACCGTCTCCTGCCGCAAGACCCTGCAGCGCACTGTGAAGGCAGCTGAGAAGATCATTGGTGTCTCTCTTCCCTCCCTACTGGACATTTACAACACCCGCCTCACCCGCAAAGCCACAAGGATTGCGGGTGACCCCACCCACCCATCCCACAGTCTCTTTAACCTGCTGCCGTCGGGAAGGAGACTGCAGAGTCTCCGGGCCAAAACCAGCAGGCTCAAAGACAGTTTTTTCCACCAGGCAGTCAGGACTCTCAATTCCCTCCCTGCTCTGCCCCCACTCCCCCCCACTGGCCCCCCCCATTGACTCTGGGCCACAGACTCTGCCCATGCTCACCCTTCTCAGGACTGCACACTTCACTTTATGCACACTTCACTTTATGCACACTTTACACATGCTCATTTGCACCATTTGCACTATTTGCATTATCTGCATTATCTGCATTATTTGCAATACCTCATGTCTGTTCATTTCACTTTGTCCAGCCAAAATTTTGCACTACTGCTTACCTCAGGTCTGTTTATTCTGTTTATTCTGTTATACTGTTTATATTGTTAATTGTAGTATTTAAGGTAGTCGTTATTTAAGGTAGTCTCTATTTTTAAGGTAGTCTTATTTAGCTTAGTTATTGTAACTTTTTTTTATTACCCTGCAGCACCGTGGGTCTGAGAGGACTGAAATTTCATTTATGCTGTGTGTCGAGCATGTATAGCATATTTGACAATAAAGTTGACTTTGACTTTGACTTTGACTTTGACTTTGATATGTAAACCACTGCTGCCATATGGCTCATGTGCATCAACTTTCATTCATCAGGCACTGGAGACTTAAGCTTAAAAAACGTAACTTAAAGCCGATCTTTAGAAGTCATTTTTAAAACAAGGCAATCTGCATGCTAAAATCCTCACTACACATGACCATGCATGGTTTTTAAACTGGTCTTGTCTTCAAACTAAATCTACCTGAGATACCTGGCCATGTCTCACTACAAGGGTGTGCCAGTCTCATGACATGCATAAGCTGATGCCGTTCTGCCTCGTGAGATAGGCACATTGAAATGCGCGTGTGCAACAGAACGATGTGCAGGTGATGCAGCTACCAAAGTTAGATGTTTATTTATTTATCAATTTAAGGTCTGTCAAAATTAATTATTACATAAAAATGACATTTCTATTGTAAATTCCGGAAATACTTAAAAGAAATGGTAGGTAGGGATAAATTATGTGGTAGTGCTTGGATTAACCCGATGTGGATTTGTCTGATATGGTAATTATACTCACTTTAGTCATCATATTTGATATCTCTTAACAGATGATTTATTACGAAAGTATTCATGTTTGAGTTTACTCTTGTCACAGAGTAAACATCTTAAAGGTAGAAGTGAACAAACTGCATGTATATGCACTTCCCTTGCATTTTGTCCAAGTTCAAAAGCGCAATCAGCCCCAAACCTAGCATTATTGTTAGCTAGCTGTGTTAGTTTGCTTAGTAATTTTTCTTTTACCTCTCTGGACTTTGTCGTCCTGTCTTCGGTGAAGAAGAGGTGTCTCCTGCTCTTCCCCTTCCGTGTCAGACGCGTACTCTACCATTTTAATTAAAGATATTTAAAAGTTAACCTACAGCATCACCGACTGTGCCAAACAACAACAGCAGACTGACTCGTCCGGTCAGCTGAGCTCGACAGGCTCTACGACGCTCAATCTGCGTTCACGTGGTGGTCGGAAAATGGGAAAAACGAGTTTCCATTTACAGACTATACGATAAGGGCGTGAAGAGTCCCTCAGTCCTAGACGACAGTCCGGAATTTTAACAAAACAAAATGGGTACTCAACGCGCGAAGTAAAATAGGATTATTTCAAGCATACAACGATTTAAATAGTAAATCAAACCAAGTCTTGAAAAATGTAACAATCCACTACTTGTATCGTGCATTTAGGCCTTTGTGGTATTTGTTAAACTAAATGCGGTTGTAACTTATGGTACAAGTTCAAGCTGGTCCAAGCCAGTTATTCTTGTTTTTATGTCCGAGCTTTTGTAAACCCAACAAAGATGGAAAACTTTCGTGACATCCAAAAAATAAAAAAAATAGATAAATAAACAGAGTCCGAGGTACACATGAATGCAGCAGGATGGCAGGACGAGCAGACTCAAAGCGGAAGTTAGTAACTTCTCAGACGAGTGTGTGTGTGTGTGTGTGTGTGTGTGTGTGTGTGTGTGTGTGTGTGTGTGTGTGTATGTGTATATATATATATATATATATATATATATATATATATATATATATATATATATATATATATATATATATATATTGTGTAGGCTACTGAAAGCATAGCCCGTATCATCACAACAACACAAGGGTTCCAGATACGTCTTACGTCTTACAAGAACTGTGGTCTTGAAACCGCAGCCACCGGCTCTGCAGACACAGTGTTGACAGTTTCCAGCAGATGGGGAAAGAGTTCGAAAATCTTGCCACAACGAGCTGGAAACAAGATATTGTAAGCTTAATATCAAATTGATTTTTTTTCTGTTATAGGAGGAAAAGACTGATAACATGCAGATTTACCTCTTATGAGCACATTTTTAATTTAAAAAAAACAAACAAAAAACCACCTGACAATTTTGCTGTGAACTTAAAAATATAAAGGTATGCTTAAAGGTATGTTTTAAACTAATAGCTTATAGCATGGCTCTATAATATATGATTATGAATGAAATTATTCACAATAAATTATTCAAATAATTTTTTTATTTGTTTATTTTTATGAAGTCCTACCACTAAAAAACCCATTACAGCATTTAAAAACCAAAACCCAAAAAGTACCTTCTCAATTCAGTTACTGGTGAAAAAAACAAGGCTTTTTTTTTTTTTTTTTTTTTTTGGGGGGGGGGGGGGGGGGGGGGGGTAAACGCCAGTAAACGCCCTTCACACACTCACATGTAGCCACAAAATCAGATGATGTGTGGGAATGATGCAACCTTTGAACACATGTTTATTGTTTTAAAAAGGATCTCAGCTGACTGTCTACAGGCCTTTCTGTCTTCACCACAGACATGGATGTAGCTATTATAACAGAGTTTACCCACCTTAGTAGCTAGCTTTCCATGAGCAAATAGTGTCCGGTGTCAATTTTGCAAATATGGGGAGCAGTTTCTGTATATTTTTTTTATCTTATCTATATTAGGAATTTTCATTTTTTGTTAATTGTTATCACAACATCTGAAATAATTTTTTAAAAAAGAACTAAACACCTATCACTGTGTAAATTTAAGATATTGCATATTGACTAGAGCTGCAATGTAATCAGCTACGTAATCAGCTAGTTTCACTTTCCCATTTTATTAAACTTGCTGCCCATCACAAATCTGAATGATCCTCATTAGCACCCAAACACTCCTCTTTATAATTAATTACCACTGGCAACAGTATGTGACTATATGATGTGCAAATGTCGGTGTCTCTCTCTCCTCCCAATTCCCTCTGTCCCTCTACACTCTGAAGACAAGGGCCTTTTTGTGCTCAAGGGGAATCATAGGACTCACATGCTTTGGAGGAGAAAAAACAAATTACAGCAGAAGACAGAGACTTGTTCTGAAGAGCAGAACAAGGCAAAGGAGAGAACTGAAGTCATCTAGAGCTGGATAAGGACCTCACAACCAGACAGCTGTGAATCCAGGATACCTAAACATGGAAAACGGACAAACAGACACAGAGGAAAGGAGAGAGGATGCGTCAGAAGGTAAAATAGTGTCAGTAGACTTGAACTTTGTCTTTTGGAGCAAAAGAAGATGGTCTGTAGTTCAGCTGCAACTTACAGATTGCAGTGGATAGATTTATATGTGACATACTAAACCAAACACTTGCTGTGTTGTTGATTATAAAAAGTGTGGTCTTGTTTGAATCAGAGCGAGGTCTTGTTCTGGAATTATTCATTGGTTCCAGTTTTGTCAGCACTAGAGAACTCATATTACTTATGAGCTGTAACTCTTCATGGGACCATCTACTGTTATTCTAGTGTCTTAAATTCCATAAAGCTGGATGATTTATCATTTAATCACACCAAAATTAAGTGGCCATCCTCCAACAAGCTACGAGGATTTAATTCATATAATCTGCATCTGTACCTATAAAGACAGAACATAAGCCTCTGCACACACTACAAAAAACAGACAAAAAAGTCTAATGCCATCTGACAAAACGTAAGGGTTGATATTTTTCATTTCAGTGTATTTTAAAACTGATAGGTCACTGTGGTTGTTAATTGCAGGTTGCCAAGCTGTACCACTCCAAATGGGGGCTTAACTTACAAAATTAACTTGTGAACTTGAAGCTATGTAACACTATTTACCTTTTAGAGAAAATAGTTACTGATGTTTAAAAAAATGGAGAGATGTAGTATCATTTGATCATCTGGTTACAAACAGCAGTTGTATTCTATTAAAACCAGTGTCGTCGCCCCCTGTTGACCAGTGGGGAGTATGGTTTAATATATAAAGCAGGTTAAAGACATTTGATTCACCTTGCAGTAAGCCTCACTTACTTGACAATGACTTTAAATTAGTGGCATCATGTGTTTTCTAATCTGTGGGTCAGTTGTAGAATGTTTTGCTTTCATAACATTATAATTTAACCACTTTTTATTTCAGACTGAGGTCACTCGGGGACAATATAGCTCAATGTTGATGTCTTGAAGCCAACATTTTATGGCTAGTAATAACTTTTACAAAATCACAAAGCCAAGTCTTCAGAGGAAATATGACTGTAAAGCCTACAGACAGAAGGAGTCTGTTCTGTTACTCTCTCTCTTTTTTGCTCTGTGACAGTTAGAACGTGTTATAGGATGTTGCACAATGCGCCTAAAGCCATTATTAGTTATGCATGGTAATATATGCTAAGTGCGTGTTTCAGATGACCCTCAGAAAAGTTGATGGCGGCCTCTTCCAGTTGACTTTTTACAACAACAGAGGCATTGTGCTTTCATACAAGTGGTTAACTGTGTCCCAATGAAATGCATTTAAAGAGTAAAATCCATCATAAATCAGAATTTCCTCTTGCATCACTTGCAGTGCCTGGTTTTCGTAAACACGGCAGAAACAAACAAGTATTAATGCCTGTGATTGCTCCAGTTACTCCTTTTTCTATAAGTGTTATATGAGCATATAACACTTCTTTTCCACAAGTGACAGCAAGACTTCTGTGTGGACATGGAGAGGGAATAAAAAAGACGACTCTTTAGCATGTGTAGCACTTTTCACATGACTGCTGTATTAGTCTTAGACCTAACTGTGCTAATCTTGACCACGGAAAAAATTGCTGTCAAAATATTTGTCATGAGTCCTGCAGCAAACTTTTTCCTTTAACAACATAGATAACCGCTTCTTTTCCCAACTTAAGTGATCTGAGTTGTTGTTACATCTAATCCCAAATTGAATTGCCTTAACCCTCATAAATAATAATAATCAGCAAGTAAGAATTCAAGGCCTATCTTCAAAATTTACGAGTGCCAGTTTGATTTCTAGAAAGCATTCACAATGAAAAGATAACACACTGGACATGTAGGAAAAATACAAACAAAGCACTCAACACTGGAAATTTAATGAACAGAGTCTTTAATTTTGGAATCCCAAGTAATTTCAGCAATAGATTAATAAGTAAATTAAGAGATTACTAAATTATTAAGAATCAAGGTCATTGTTTATTGTGGAAGTTTGTACTTTGGAAGTTAAACAATAGTTTCACCACTATGTTTAAATAATCCTGCCATTACACAAGTCGACACTTTCAAACTTGATCTTTTTGGATGTATATCTAAGCTGTGGTTTCATTCCTTTAGATAACGAAGAAAGAGTGGAGGAGGCCAACCTGGAGGTCGCTCAGGTAATCAACAACTCTTTTTTTCGGAGAGTCTTCTAGGACGAGCCTTTTGACTTAAACAAGTAATAAAAACACTGCCAACGGCTTTCATTATTTCATCATCCAACTGGGCACCAGCTGATAGCAGTGACTCCACCTTTGTTTCAGTCTGTTCAATTGTCCCACTCGTCCACTCCAAGCCACCGCTCAGTTCTTTAGGAGCAGTGGGTCAAACCTTTCCACAAGGAAATGTTGGCTAATCTGAACTCTTAAACTGATTTGAACTACTTAATAGGTGAAGAGATTAATTTCAACAAACCTAATATTTGTCTCAATAAGTCAGAGTAGGGTGGATTATGGAACCAGTTTGAGGGTGGGTCTCAACAAAGCAACAAGCAGTCAATATCCAGTGCACACTGTTGGTGTGGGTATTGAGATCCATTTAACTCACTTCCAACTATCCACAGAGCCAACAATCCATGAAACACAAGCCAAACAACTTCCATTTTGGCTCTTGCAAAACATCTCACACAAGCTTTTAACTCTTTCACCACTGAGGATCAACAGCAAACATTCAATCATTAGGTGAACGAAGGGTCAATGTTTTCATTTGATCTCTAGTGATCTTTCCACATTCTTCAAGAGAAATAGCACAATAAAGCCATTCAAGCTCACTGTGCCATGTGAATCTAAACACTGATTCCTTTCTTTAGATGACTTTTTAGGTATTAATAACAGCCTGATTATGACAAGTATGTGTTTTCATATTTACTTTTCTTATCAAGACTATCTGGTGCATGTTCACCTGAAAATGATCGGCACTAAAAGACCCAAAAGCGCGACTCTCAGTTGTAATAAAGGTGGCTCTTCATTTGAGTAAAAATGCACCAAACTAATAAAACAAAAACACAGCGACACTGGTAAGGTCAGGTAGTAAACAAAAATGCTTAATGGAAGTCATAAAACAGAGGCGGTAACATAGACAAGGCTGGCACATGAGACCCAACGATCTGGTACAAAACAAAGGGAGGTGCAGACTTTCATACAAAATGTAATGGGCCTCAGGCGTCTCTATTAAAGCTCCTGTGACACTTTTTTTTTTTTCAAACTTCTGTTGACCTTGGCACCTCCTGTGGATATCATTTAGAGGTATCAGGCTTCTAACCTCTCACTGGTGCTTCAGTTAGAACTGAAGGTTGAATCATGAAATGCAGCTGACTCCTCAGTTATATCCAAAACATTGCATTTTAAAAAGCTATCATTGAGCACAAAGTAATATCTGACAGGAAAACAGTAAGTGTAAAATGTAAAATATTTTTTTTGACAAACCGTCAAACTCATATGTTCTAATCTTGACATGACTTCAGCCACATTTTGGTGAACTTTGATATTATAGACTAGATTAAACAATGAGATCTGTGTGGAATTAATAAAGTTGTTGCTCCTTGCATATGTAACACCCCTTCCCCCAGGTAAATAAAAGTGAACTCACATTTTTTAGCCACAGATAGAATCAGAGAGGAAGAGGAGCAGAAGGCAGAGCAGACAGATGCTCCATTCAGTCGGTTGCCTGATGCCTTTCACATGACCGAGAGAGTGTGATCAAAAGAGAGATGGAAAGATTTTAAGACAGTGAGAGCAGCCTTAACCCACGTTGTGCTCCCATAAGCTGATCTAAACCCTGTTAAACAAAATTCAATCAGCTTTAAAAGGAAAAGGGAGGCAGCAAGAAAACACACCAAAGAAAATCTTCAAAAAAAAAAAAAAAGGCGAGAATAACTGCCTGAAAAGTTAAGTACAGTTAAGATGCACCAAAGCCACAATGGATTGCAAAAAAATTAGGTAGAAAACTGAATGCAGAGGAAGATAACAGAGTGTGCTCTCACAATAAAACACTCCCAGCAGATTACAAAACAAAAATCTGTTATCTGAGGAGAAAACAGCTTGAAGAGTTCAGAGGTTCAGAACAAATGGAGGGGAAAAAATAAAATAGCTGGGAGCGTAAGATTTAAAATTCCATAAAGATCCAAGAACTCCTTCAAGAGAAACTTTCAGAAATTAGATGTTTTGAAAGGATTTCATGGCCCCAAAATAAACAACATCAAAAAATGAAGCTACTGTCAAGAAAAAGAGATAAAAATAAATACGAAACAACTGAAAACAACCAGAGGCAAAAAGCCCACAAATGTTTCCCCTTGTGCAAAGTGTCAGATTCTTGGATGTTTTATTCTCTAAAATGTTTCTTCCCTCTGGACAAGAACCTCAAATAACTTGAGTTGAACATCCACCTCCTGAATTTCAGCTGCAAGGCCTGGTGGCTGAGCTGCGAGAAGGGCTCCATGCTGCCCTGAGTGAGCTGTGCGAGCTGCGTCAGAGGGACCAGGGCCTGGAGGAGAAGCTCCAAGCTTACGAGACTGATGTGGATGATAAGATAATGGGCCTCAAGAACTCCCTCAACACTTTCAAGGTGACACAGAGCAAACACACACACACACACACACACACACACACACACACACACACACAAAAAGGGTCTACTGAGGGAGGGAGTAAGATGTAAGATAATTTAGAGCATCTGACTGGAGCTTAGTGGAACAAATTCAATTCACTTGGGAGGGAAACTGAACTTTCTCAGAACCGTTCTTGAGCAGAAGAAACACTGACAAGCTGGTCAGTCATACTTTATAAAATTTCTCATTGTTTTTAATTTATTATTTGCAATTTAACATTTTTATAAGTTCAAAAGTGGTGTCTGATAGCGGATTGTTTTGACCAAACATACGTGCACATAATAATGTTTGTGTGTTTGTATCATGTTTGATATGATCACTACAGCAGTGAAAGGTGCACAAAGCTGTGATTCTTTTTTTATGTTCCCTTTTTTTTTCTGTGTCTCAGTAGCAATCCAGAAAATGTCCACAAACATCTGAGCAGGGGACTTACAGTGTGAAAAACAGCACAGACTGTCTGTACTATCATGTTAAAGCAGTGACAAACATACGGTTTCTTGTTCACATCTGCTGACAGGAGGAGCTGAATGTGGCCTTGTTCCACATTAAAGATGTGTCCAGCAGACAGAGAGAGGTGCAAAAGAGGATTGAGCAACTTCAGTCAGAGCACAACAAGGATTTTATCTCCGTTCCACACAGGTAAGAGAAACACATTCCTTATGAGGATACATAGATAAAATTCAACAGATATAATTTCATCTTAACTCTAGAAGGCCTCTAAAGCAACTTTAAGCAATACATGGAAGGACGTGGTGTTAACCTGTTTTGCTGGTTTGAACAGTGAATGTTTTCAGTGAATACTCCCCCCCCCCCCCCCCTTCTACTATCAATTGACTCAAAAGCAGAAAGAGCTCCAAGGCAGATGTGCATGCTTTACCAGGGGATGAACACATCTGTGTGCCCAGCCAGTCAGACCTGAGTGTTATCCAGCACTTCTTCTCCAGTCTGCCGCAGAGTGGATCACCACAGAGGAGCACCACATCCACACAGAGTGAGTCTATGTGCGGAGTTCAGTGACGTCTAACCACTCATCTGAGTTTGAAAGGTGTAAGAAAATGAGTAAAATGTATGTGTGTGTTGCAGCCTCTACCTCTGATCAGGAGGCCCAGCAGCAGCAGAGAGGTTTTCTGTCCAAAACTCCAGCATGGAAGAACAGCAGAGATGACACAGAGACATCCAACAACCCCACTGAAAACAGTGAGAGATGGCTGTGTTAATGGGTTTAATAATAACAGTACTGGTGCACTTCAATTACTCTGATAAATACAAAAAATACCACTACCATAGAACTGCTGCTTGCACTCAGATTGCTCCCTGTTGCCACTACCAAACACCAAAAATTTGCAGAATGTATTTTTCATTCGGTTAATATTCTTGTAACAAGAGTTAGACGTGAAATTCATCAGATTTTTTTTTATCTGTAAAACTTAAGCCCCTTTCAGTCTGCTTTTCAAAAAGACTTAAAACAGGGGAAACAGCTAGCCTTTTTCTATCAAAAGCGAATAATCTCCAACTATTCACGCATGACAACAGGCTAACGCAAAAGGGGCATAAATCATTAACTGTTTTATTGTTCCTGCTTTAGATTTTATATGGATAAAACACTAGTGATTTAATCTTCTTCAGAGAGTTTTAGACTTGCTGTTGGAAATATGTTACCTTCTGATACTGCTATGTTCGCTTTGCTGTTTGCTTCCAGTCTTTTTCACAAGCTAAGCTAACAGAAATGTTGTTAGCTAACTCTCTTATCCAGAAGACAGCTAGCTAGGTATGTTTTGGCTAAAAAATTATATCCAGATTCAACACCTCAATGTGTGTGTGTGTGTGTGTGTGTGTGTGTGTGTGTGTGTGTGTGTGTGTGTGTGTGTGTGTGTGTGTGTGCGTGCGTGCGTGCGTGCGTGCGTGCGTGCGTGTGTGTGTGTGTGTGTGTGTGTACGCGCGCGCAGATAAGAGGCAGAGAGTAGCTCTGGAGCTGCTGGAGTCAGAGAGGGTCTATGTGTCTCACCTGTCGCTGTTACTGAAGGCTAATATCTCCTTTAATGGGACAGAGGCTCTCACATCTAAAGACAAACGGTAAGCCTACACAGACACTATGACTTACGATAACATAAGGTAGTTTTGTAATTATCTAAGGAAGTAACTGGATAAGGGTGAATTTCGTCAGGCAGCCCCTGCCCTGTTTTGGAAAACATTCGGTTTTCAAGTAAGTGCTGCAGGCTTCACAGCAGTCATTCCTTTCTTTCTTACAGTCACATAATCATTCACAGGTCAACACTCTGGTCCTGTTTGGCTGTTTGTCTTGCGGGCAGAACAGGAAATTAAATAATCAAATATAAGCAGGTCATAAACACCAGCGAGACATAGAGGATACTCGGTAACAGTTTTCTAATCTAATCACTACTTAGCCTATAGCTGCAGTCCACATGTTTCCACTGACTGAAGGAACCAGTTAACTTAAGAAGTTAGCTTTTAGAAGTCTGTCACATAGGATGGAACAAGAATTGTCATCAAGTTTAGTATACTTACATGAAAAGTGCAGCCATTGCGATCTTTGTACAAACTCAGAGGCAGTTTAAAAAAACTTCCTTACCTCCTTGTTGTCTTTTATCACTTTCATTCATAATTTTTGGATAGCCATACATTCATATCATATTTAAAATGAGAAACTCTTTTGTTGATTTTTCCCCCCTTGTTATTGACAGTCCATTTCCCAGCTCTCTGAGGTTTCTGATTCAGCAGCACTTGGAGCTCCTTCACACTTTGCAGGAACGTGTGCTCAAGTGCCAGTGGCAAGGCATCATGGGGGATGTGTTTATGAGGCTCACAAGCAAAGAGGTAAATCACAGAAAAAAAAAATTATATGAGTAATGTCCCCTCTTGCGCAGTTGTTGTGTATGACATTTTGGCCAATGTAGACAAAATACCAGAGGAGTCTTCAGGTTTAATAAAACGAAAAATAAACCGTACACCCTAACCTACATCACAGACTCTAAATGATCGAAGTGATGAATTACAACCTTGTGGATCTTTAGATATACAGAAATGTGTGAGGAGAATGTATCTGGTACATCTGTGGTTGTTACAGAACAATCTTTGCCTCCTGTGTGCCAACTTGTAGATCTACATCTGTCATCCACAATGTACAGCGCTGTTCAGAGCAGATAATGTGGAAGGGTCAGAAGGTTCTGTCTTGTGACCCACCATTTATAATGAATCCGAATCACTTTGGCTGCCATGACTGACATTAAATCAAATGCCAAATTCCAGTGGAGACTTACTGAGAGCTGGAATACAGATTTAGTATGGAAACAGATGTGGTTCTTGTTCTTAATCTTTTAACAAACACATTAAGACAGTTACAAAGTCGGCCTACTTGCCTTGCCTTGTTTTTACTGCACTTATTAACAAATTACAAAAAGGATCCCTTTGATGACTGAATTAGAATTCTCCTCTGATTGTTGATGCGGTTGTGAAACTCAACTTCTCCGTAACTCTCTTGTCTCCTTTCAGAATGATTTCTTGGACTTTTATGTTTCCTACCTGAAGGAGCTTCCAGACTGTCTGTCAGTCGTCACCATGCTTTCCTCCAGCTCCATGAAATCTGCTTTCCTCGAGGTAACAAAACACAAAACCAAAGATTTGTCAAGAAGATGGATTCTTCTCAATTCATGACACGATTATATGATTTTTAAAAAAAGTTTAAACTTATATGAAATCAAACTGTCACTTTTGTTACTCTAAGAAAACTATACCGACTTGAAACATTCACTGAATGGTCAAAAGAGGTCATTGAAGTTCTGTTTGTGAACTAAAGAGAGGGACACAGCTGAATAAAGTCACCTTGCATTTGTCTGTTGTACTAACAAGTTTTCTGCTTCCACACTGATTTGCTGGTGTGACTCCATAAACTGTGGTTCCTGATACGTCCATAAGAGTGATATAACAGGTGATGAATCCAAACCCTCCCTCTACACTTTACTGCTTCAACCGGTTCAGAGGATCCCTGAATACCTTCTGCTGCTGCAGGTTAGATTTGTACATTCGCTTTAATTAAAATAGACATTTATTTGTATTTAAATGCCAACGAATGAATGTCATTAACTCTTGATTTAGATTTAACAACCCTAGAGTACAGAGGATCACAGAGCTGTATCACACAAATAAATGTTTCCAGTCCTGTTTACAAAGTTGACTGAACTGAAAAGCTGTAAAAAAATGGGTTAAATGAATAATTCATCTGTGTGTGTGTGTGTGTGTGTGTGTGTGTGTGTGTGTGTGTGTGTGTGTGTGTGTGTGTGTGCAGGGCCTGCTAAGGCAAACAGATGCAGAGCATCCAGACTATTACCTGCTGCTGGTCTGCATCCAGCAGTTCAGGTCCTTCACGGCTCAGTACCACCACCTGCTCCAGCACAACCAGGAGCTTCTGCTGCACAACCGCAAGGAGATAAAAAGGTCAGAAATGCCACTACATTAAATTCAAATTTGAAGAATGCTCTTAGGTCCAGCATGAAATGTGCTGATGGTTTGAGTCATGTTCTGGGTCACCTGCAGGTCTTCCATGAAACAGCTGTTAAAGACGGTTGAAACTGGAATTCAAGCTAACATTGGCTCACCATACCCTTGCAGCAGTGCAATGCTGTGAGTTTTTGTTGTTGTTTTTAATACCCATTTTATACCAGGTGGGATCTGGGTTAATGAATATGGTTACAGGACTCATTTATTCCCAACAGAGAACATGCAAACCAGGTGAAGCAGAGCAAGCAGCGTCTCCTTGATCAGATCCAGTCTCATCGTTTCCAAGCGTGGGATCGGGACCATGAGTCAGAATCTCATAGTTACGACACAGAGTGGGTCCCTCAGCTCCACTTCTTCAGCTCCAATATGGAATCAAGGAACCACAAACCAACAGGTCTAGAAATATTTTATGATTTCTGAGAGAAATTATCTTTTCTGGCTTCTCTAGTTCCTGGTTGATTAAACCGTCCACCCAGAAAAAAAACAAGAAAAGGGGTGCATTCCGATCAGATGCCTGAGAAAACTCATCTGGCTTCTTGTATGACGGAGTAGCAATTCCAAGCTGTCAGGCTTTTTGCCCTGCATGCAAACAGATTTTTTGTCTTACATGTTCAGATCACATTCCTTAAAAAGAAGTTTGTTTACATTCTATGAATCTCTTACTCAAGCTGTGTGACGGCCGACAAAAACTCAGATCCTGTATGTCAAAGTCAAACCTCCCATTTAATACAAACCAGAGATCATAAAGCATCCATAAACCAAATTGTTAATCCCCCAGTTCAAGGTACAGGCCTCATAATCTTTGGTCGTTAGACTATACTTAGCATCAACACTCAAGTCTCTCCCTGCTTTCATTATGTGTTTGTAAAGCATGTAGAAATCCGGCAGCTTGTTGCTTTTGGAAAAAAAATTGCTCTATCTTTCAACAAATCAACCCTTGGTTTTCAGGTCTTGTCAGTATCCCAGAGAGTGAAGGATCTGAGGGATCTGTGCATTGCCAGCATCATCTGCCCTCCAGACCAGCAGATTTCCGTCAGGTTCAACCAGGTTCTGCTCTGGCAGACGCCCTCGGAGAGTTTCTTCTGCCTCCAGACACACCAGGGATGGAGAGCCTTTATGAAGAAGAGCGAGGATCTCTTCATGATGTGTCTTTGTTTGACCACTGCTCCTCTGCTTCTTCAGATTCCTCCATTGACATTGCATTTGTAAAGTGCCCAAAAGGCCCTCCTGTGTCACATCACGCAATGGCTGCAAATGTGTCGACAACCTGTGATGTCTTTGGCAATGGTGGAAGCCAAGGGAATGGGTACAGCAAACTGCCTAACAGAGGATGTGTGTCTCCAGATGAAGCTGTAATGATGCGGCACAATCAGCACCGCCCTCTTCAGGCCAGCCAGCGTAAGAGCAAGGTAGGATGGATTTACCAAAGTGCAATGATTCTCATGCAGTTCTTGCATATTCAAAAATCAACTATATTGATTATTCTTTGCGGGATAGTCACTGAATGGCCTGCAGCTGGACACCACAGTGAACCTGGATGGTGGTCATCTGTCAGACCCCCTCTACAGGGTTGGACTGGGAAGCCATGCCAAGCTAGAGCGCCAGGGAAGCAAAGGCAGCAAAGGATGTTCCACCCCATCCCGCAAGGCCCAGAGCCCCCTGGGAAACAGGGCTGATACTGAAAAACAGCACGATGATCTTCAGGGGATGCTCAGCATTGTAGGTTTGAAAAAAAGATGTGAAGGAAAGAGATTACCCAGAGCGATTTTTATTTAGTACCTTAATCAAATTCTGTTTCCCCCCCAAAAAAACAATGAATGGTTCCAAATCAAATCTTAAAGTTAAGGTTGTACTTGTGTTTAACCCCACCAGGACTCTGGATTTCAATCATGGGGGGAGGATTCAAAGTGGAGAGGCGGAGCAGAGGAGAATAACCACATCCCCTTCAGCGAGAGGAGTCGGAAGCAGGACAAAGGAGGCTTCAGGAGCTCGTTTAAGAAACTCTTCAAGAAGAAGTAAGAAGGATAAGATGAAAATATGCACAAAAACAGAATGATACTGAAGCTGTCATCCTGATGGACCAGTAAAGCCTGAAAAAATACAGTTATGTCTCCAAGACAAGTACATTTTGCAAAATGGAAACAAATAAATACTCTAAGACAGCATTTAGACAACCTTTCACTCAGAAACGCAAAAAACGCAGTGAAAAAAAACTGCATTTACATGGAAACACTGAGGGACTGAAAACGCTGTAGTACATGTGCCCGACCTCTGAGTCTTTTTGCAGCCCTCTGCTGAAGTAGAGGTGGGCTGATCATCTGGCACATACTTATAGTCAATGTGTCTTTACTGATTGCAGAAGCGGTGCAACAGACGCACCTTTTGTATAAAGACAGTCAGCAGATTCAACAGCACAAGCACAACATGGTAGTTTGCCATTGAAAAGTTGTTATTGCCCGGTTCACACAAGGCAGTTTAAGTTGCTGCAATGAAAGTGTAACGTCAAGTTTCCACTGAGAACTCAGGCATAGTGACCGTGGCGTTTCAGAAGAATTCCACTCTGGAGGCTGTTTTCAAAAGTTTCCATTTTAGGTCGGCTAAAACGCTGTTTCCGTGCAAACGAAAGGCCGAAACACGACCATACTTTTGCATTTCACCTTTAAACCATTATCATGTAAACAGGACCTAAACCTTGGACTAAACCAGATTTTAGGTATATTTTGGGGAAACTTCTGGAATCAGTCCAAACACAAATATTCACTGCTTCTCATCTTAAGGGCAGACAGATTCAAGGAATCAATTCTCAAAACTTTTCTGCTGCTTTTGTCAAAATTTAACTTGGTGAAGACTTGTACAGTGGGTGCAGAATGGCAGAATGAATTAAGAGAGGCAAGTAGCTGCTCGAAGGGCAGATTAACCATCCAAAAATATTTGTTTCTGTGCATATGATTAAAAGAAAAAAAACATGCTACAGGCTGCAAATTTACCCCTCTTCTTCCTCTTACAGGAGTGGTGAGGAGAAGAAAGACAAAGGCGGTGAGAAATTACCAGAAAACCAAAGCAACAGTGAACCTGAGACACCTGGGAAAAATCCCAAACTGGTCCATCTGGAGATAAACCGCGGTACTGCTGTATGAGCCCCCGTTATACCACACACACGTTCAAACGTTACGTGTAACATGCAGGATCAGTAAAACACAAGGCTCTTTTTAAACTACTGACAACTTGTGTATATATATATTCCACTATATATTAAGCTAAGCTGTCTTACTCAAATTATCTCCAAGAAAAAAGTATTCCGTTTTTTTGTCTTCAAGAAAACTTTTCTTACCTAAAGATCAATGTGAGGGAAGCCTTGTCAGTGGAATTCCTGCAGAGACCAAATGGATACACGGGGTTAAGCTATCAGTGTGTATTTGTACATGAACTTCCATTAGTTCTCAGCCATTTTAGATGGTATTTCAAAACAGTGGAGGACCAAATAAAAAAGCTTTTGAAACAAACTTAGCCTCTAGATGGCACAGTTCGACTTAATCAGTCTCTTAACTCTCATCCAGTTCTACTGTTGCATTCTGTATATAGAATTCCTCTTCCTTTTTATACCAATGGATGTTGTTTGAAAAACTCATAGAGATACTTTATTTCCTCATCTTCAGGGACAGTAGTCTTTATCAACATGATTACATATCTAAAGAGGCTCTGACACAAATTTAATGGACATCTGTCTTTCTGTCTTTTTAATGTCTTCAGCCCAAAAGTTATTTTGTTGTTATATTTACTCAGGAGAACATGTATAAAGCATGTATTTGTGCATGTTTAAAGGTGTTCAGTGTTTAAGTCATTTATTTCTATGCTTTGAACAGTTATTCTGTAAAGAGGGGATGTGACAATCAAGAGACAGGTAATGCTCAATAAAGATTCACACTGAAAGAAACATTACTCACTTGGTCAGTGACTTATAGCCCAATAATGCTGGATCCCCATTGGACCATCGTAGTCAGACACACACACTCTTGTATGTCATCTTGTCATCTTTTAAAAATAACCAGCTCAAGAAACCAAATGGTTGATATCCTTCTTTTTAATGTGTTAACCTGTTATCTCATAAATCTGTTACACTTCTGAACCAAAATATAGGCAATTATACAGTATGTAAAACAAACCCATTTTATTTTACAATATATACATTTCATAACATGTGCATTGCATTATGAAAACAAAAGACAAAGGTGGTGTAATTGTGACAGAACAGAGGAGACTTGTTTCGTATTCTTTAGTAGACCTGGGCTAAAACAGCTTCTGCAAATAATTCAGAGTTTATTTCACATGGATGGAGCACCAGAATTATCAACTTCAACATATGCAGACATGAATATCTGGTGCTCACATCATCTCAGAACAATCACTACGATCTATTTTTCCATATGTGACTAGAATCAGACGTACTTGACATAAAAACAAAAAACCCTGCAAAACCCAAAATGGAAATGGCACCTGCTTTTGGGAACTATAGTGTGAGCTGGAATTGATAATTAAAGAAATGTTCGAATGCATAATTTATCCTGCAGAAACTTCCTTCAAAATTGAGGGACTAAAAAAGGGGAAGAAAAAAAAAACAGTTAGAAGACTGGTGAAAGTAAACCTTGAAATTTGGGGCCATGTTTTTAAGAATCAGTCTTTGACTTTGACTTCATTCTTCATGTTTTAGTAACTAGCTGAACTCCTTTGGCCATTTACAAGCAGTAGAAGAACAAAGACATTTTAACACGTCTCTGAAAGAAACTTTTTAGTATAAACCTCTAACACAGTTGACGGCTGCCCTTTTATTTAAACAAACTGCTTTTTCATCATAAAATAAATCTAAACTTGGCTGTTACGATTTTTAACATAATATGGCGTTATACTGAAAAAATTCAACTTCCCATTCTTTAAACCAATCTGTGATTTACACATGAGGATAAATTTGACCCATAAAAGTAGGAAGTGGAAACAATTTATGAAACATGATCTGATCAGCAAGATACATTCAATCCAATGAATTGAGCCAAATATGACACATTTAACGAGAGTTAATGACTGATGGTGTCAAGCTTACATTATTTAGTTTTCTGGCAAAACTTATTCTGGACACTGAAAGAACAATTTGAGTTGAATTATGTAAACACAACTTGGTTGCAGCCCTCAAACTATGACGGCTTAAAAACACCTTGGCTAAAAGCACATTTAGCAGGATTGTGGCTAAATCACTTATCAGAATAGTGATTTCACTTAAAAGGCAATTACAACCCTAAAATACATTGTTTACTTCTTTTAAAGGCATTTTAAGGTCTAAGGTTACTGGTTCAATTGTGTAAAATGTGATGAAGTACAGGACATTTTTTCTCTAAGCAGTTTTGTAGACTAGACATGAACCATCTCCAGCTGTTTCAGAGGAGTTCAGTTTGTTTGGCTGACTAATGGCGATAAGTTTATTGCAAGTTCAAAAAGGGCAGAAACAAACTAGACTAAATTAACTGATTGCAACTAAGTATCAGGAGCTGGAACCTTGTGGGAGGATGCCTTTCCCAAAACTTACATCCATGAGAACATTATAAAATAATTTGTTGGGGTGTTTGTGTGTTTCCTGTTATTGAATGATGGGAGAGAGGATATGCTGTCGTGATCGGTGTTAAAAAAAGATTTAAAGTCTCTACAAAGTAGAAAGTAATCAGACACCAAAGTTTGGATGAGGAGTAAGTAGGAACATGAAGCCGTTACATTTTTCCACAAGTCCCCCAACATGTTGGCAACATGTTCCTTTTCCAGCCTTTTTCATCAAGTCCAACTCCATTGACATCTTAACTCAGCATTTAAGCCCTATATATCTTTACTGTTCAGCTAAACTAGTGTTCTTGTCCATCTCAGCGACCTCTTGTGTCACAGCTTGTAAGGACTGGTAGTGTATTACCACATGTAGACTCTCCTACACACCACAAAGTGCACATCGACATGCAAGAAGTGATCTCTCATACAGGTATACGCTTTAGATAAGTCACAGCAACAAAGGATGAAGTTAAAAACTTCTCTGAATGACTCAAACTAATCAAAATTTTTGCCTTGCACAAAAAATGAACCAACCACATTCTTCGCTAGCTTAAATGGCTATGAGCATTCATAGCTCAATTTTGTGAACAGGAAAAAGTTATTTTCTGAATAGCTGAAATGAGCAGGAACAATTTTCTGCTCCTTTCATAAGCTTCATGGGCTGCTGTTGAACTGACAAAGCCTCCCGTGTGTTACAGCGGGGATCACCCAAGCTAAGCTAGCTGTTTTGCTAGCTGGGACTTATTTGAAGACTATGCAGATGTTTAACACTAATAAAATGTTTTAATGACAATTTCTCCAGCAATTTATTACTTTGCAGTGTCCAAAATTTTGTTCTCACTTCTGATGAACCCCACATAGAGAGGATGCTACTTGTTCTGGAGGCTAGTAGCATAGATGCTAGCTAGAAATGGGAACTAGGCTGTAACTTGTTTTTGCACTGTGTTAAGTTTATACATTTCATCTTGCCTAAATGTAATTGTCTGCTAGACTGATAGGTCTTTATCAAGCACAATTTTAATATAGTTCTAAGCACTTAAGTGGGTTAAGTTACATGGTTCATACTCCAGCCATGTGAAAGCCGGAGATGTTAAATCAAATCCCAGAAATGACAGCTCAAAGCTAAAATGCTTGTTTGGATCAATATAAATGGTTTTCTTTATGTGTAAATCTGGATTTTTTTTTCAGTTGGGGGGTCTCAGGCAAAAACACGACAGTCATTTGTTAAAGACCAGATCTGTACATGACGCACTTGTATGTGCATATTCTAAGTCTACACATACACACTTACACACAAACATTGTGCATACACACAAGGTCATATATTATAATGACATCACATTTGTTTCTCTAATACCTTTTTCTTTGTGCAAAACTTTTAACACCAGTGGTTTAATAAAATAAAGAAAATAAAGTTTTAAAAAAATCTGATTAAAACAGCATTTAAAAATAAAAGGATGATGTCATAAAAAGTGGGGAAATAATCGCGCTTGTGACGTCTGCAGTCCAGACAAGCAGGAGGTTTTTGGGTGAGTCATGCTGAGGGAAAATGACCAATCGGTGCTGCTTGTGTTTGCTCAGTTTGATCTTGAGCCCAGGATGTTATTGGAGTAGTATCACATTACGAAAGCTGTCCACCTGACGAGACTGCGGGGCGCTTCCTGATTTTCCTCACATGACCACAGAAGCAGGAAGTGAATGCCCTGTCACTCCTCCGCATCCGTCGGTCTCTCTGTCTGTCTCCACAGTTGTACAGAACAACTATACATACGCCTATCTACATGATCAATCTTCTTAGTGTTTGTCTGTCAAAAATACTACATTTATATTTACAACAATTAAATAGAGGTCAATTAAGCACTTGTGTGGTGACAGGTATTGGAATTTGATGCTAGCAGAGGTGGCAAAGCTTTTTAGTCGTTTTTTTTTTTCCTTTTTAAAACAAAATAAAAACAAACAAAAAAATAAACAGGTGAGCCATCTTGGTTGTTAAAGTTACATCATGCCACAATAAATAAAGGTGTTGTTTAAAAAAAGGAGAGAAAGGAAGAGAGGAGGGAGATAGAGGAGGAAGAGAAGATGAAGGACTTGGTTTTTCTTTGCAAGATGGCTCTTCTGGGAGGCTTTAGCGCAGGTAGCAGTAGCAGTAGTAGTTGTAGTATGTGTACAAGTAGTAGTAGAAGTAGTGTTGATGCTGGATGTAGTTTTTTTTTTCCCAGTGTGCAGTGTGCAGGGGAGGGTATCAGGGAGGATTCTGGGAACAGACCAGCAGTTTAAACCTCACTGTGTCAAAAAAGTGTCAACAACCCACTTGTTCTACTACAACACGCTCAGCTTGTGTAACACGTGTAACACTGTGGTTTACTCTAACCTCTGCAACTGGGAACCCATAACAGCCCCCACCAACAGCTCCCTCCTCTCCCGGTAACATGTCCAAAAGGAGGCTGGGTGGGTTAGCGAGGAAATAAACTGAGTGTGTCTCCCAGCTGCTCTCTCCCCTGTTTGCATTAGTGGTAGGCTGTTCAGAGAGTGTTTTCATGTGTGTGTGTTTTTCTGTGAGTCAGTCTCAGTAGCTGTTCTCGTGGCCTGCCAGGATGTAGAGGTTGCTGTGGGCTGTGGGGTTGTCCGTCGGCCTGCTCTCCAGCACCACCACCCTGCAAGATGAACACACACACACACAAAGCGGAAGACACAAGCAGAAAACATCAGGTTTAGTTTCAAGGGACACTTTCTTTCACCTTCAAACCCCAGATGAAAGAGCACAGCCTGTTTCTGTATGGTGTTAGTTTTTCCAGATAAAGACGAATAACACACAGAGGAATAAAAAAGTGTTAAGACCCAAAATTTGATAAGCAATGTGTATAAACAGCCAGCAACCCGCACAGGATACAGTTGGGTCCTGTAAAGCCGTGTTATTTGGGGAAAGGCAGCAGAGGGGATGACTTCCTATGACACTTGAGGAAGGTTAGAAAGCTGTTAATACTACTTTGACAGAAATCATAGGCTCAGAATGTACTTCTCAGGAACTCAGCTGCTAAGTTATGACACAAAAGACACCAAAACTGTTTAAAGACAGACATGTTCTGCACCACTAACTGGAACAAAACTGCCTGATTTTGATTTGTGGTGTTAAAACACAGGCAGAGATCATTTTGGTGTCAATGCAATCATGACTCAACAGCTAAGATTTTCAGACACCGAACATCAACATAATTTGTAACACAATATAAAAGATTTTTTTTTGTCATATGGCATCAAGCAGCTCCGTAAAGTCCCGACAGATAGAGGCAGTGTTTCAGAGGCAGTGAGTCTACCTGGGCACAGAGTGGCCTCTTTCCTCGGCATCTGGATCTCTACAGTCAGCACGTCTTCAGTGGTGGGACACCAGAGAGGATGTTAACACGGAGCTGTGTGTGTGTGTTATGTGTAAAGAAGTGAGGAGCGTGTGTGTGCACGTTTTCTCACCTGTCTGATCCCAGTAGTCTAAAGATGCGTGTGCTATCGGAAATCTCCTGGGTGATCTGATGAAAGCATATCCAGGAGAGGAAAACGGACAAAGAAGCACTGAGTTTAGAGACTATCAGACGTAAACAGCCAAATATCTTGATAAATGATTGGTAACTTTTTATTTATGTATTGTGTTATGGGAAAGGGAATTCAAAGACAAATAGAGAGACACTCGGTGTCAGCTTCACCTCATTGGTCTTGAAACTCCGTCCCTGCATGCCATGCCTCCAGAAGGCCAGTACACTGTCTTGCAGACAAACTGCAAAAAGAACGGATTAAAACAGCACCACTGATTATGAAACAAGCTTATATTTGAAAAAAAAATCAGACAATCTTTAGCTTTATTATAAATTCCAGTCTAAATTAATTAATATCGTTTTTATAATTCTGATTACTAAAAGTACAAGTGTCCTTTTTTACCTGTTGATTCAATCTGGAAGTTAAAGGTAAGCTCAGCCGACAACTTCCTGCTTGATTTCAACCTGCCCTGAAGGTTCACTATCTTTATACATCCTGTAGAGATAGAAGAAGCGCTGAGTGTTTTCATAATGAAGCACATAACTCTTCAGTGTGACCTGAGGGTCAGAGCTGCAGAGTGCAAACACACAGACATTACTCACTGTCAAGGCAGACTAGAATAGTATCTCTCTCTAGCTGGGTGACGTGGATCACACACGTCTGTGGTGTGTCTGTAAAGTGGAAGATAAGTGGGTGTCATTGATGCACACATCAATGTCAGAATAGATGAAGTGTTGTTAGTTTGACAGGAAAAGAACTGATCACACTTTTCTCACCTGCTTCTGTGAACCAGGAGGATGTAGAGTTGGGGTTAACTGTGCCAAACCTGACCACCTGGTTGAGCTCTGTGCCTTTACTGACTGCCACACAGATCAGTGGGTAGGTCTGCTCTGGGACCACCAACATCTCGAAGACCTCCAGCGGGCATGGCAAGGGAAAGTCGATGTTCTAACAAGGAGATGAAGTGGATAGGTGAGATGGTGAATATCAGGGAATCTTAAAAGCTATGCTTCAGACGGACATACGTAGCTATACTGATGACATAGTTAATAAGAGTTTTAGTGAATGTATGAAAAGCCTGAAAACGATGTTCCTTTGGGCCACATCTTTATCCTGTCAAATCTGTCCGACTAGGAAACACACACATGACATTTCAAAGCACAAAAACTGACCTTAATGAGCATGAACTTTTGCATGGACTCCACCCACTCCAACAGCATGACACTGGACTGAAAAGCTGCACAAAGGTACTTATGACCTGTGTACGGGTTTCGAACTGCAGACAAACAACATCAGCCATCAGTGATCTTTTTCTTGGTGAGTGTCTTCTGTCGTGCTAAGACGGGGCTTTATTTTTCAATGTTTAAGTCACAAAGCCTTTGTGTAAACACTCAAGTATTATAGTAAAACTATAACTACTATATATTACATTGGGGTTACTCATTGATAGATTAAACTATATCTTTAATGAGATTTATGCACATTTCATATAAATATAAAAAACAGTGTGAGTTTGAATAGGACCCCACACAGCTCACCGGAAAAAAAAAAAACTCCCATATGAACACTTACCTACGCAGCACTTATTGCACCCTTTGGTGTCTGGAATTTTATTGGACACAGCAAACTTCCTATAAACAGAAATGAAAAGAAATTTAAAAAAATGAAAGGAGCTCTCTATTTCAACAGGTGAACAGCATGCACATAAACACTCCAAATTGACATGATGTTCTGTTCTCATCTGAACATTATTCAGAGTTTCTTCCAAAGAAATGTGAGTTGAAGTGTAGGATTAGAGGTCAGTTTATCAAGAGATGATACATCTTTCCCACATGCTGATAATAAGTTGAGTTCCTGGTCAGTTTTACCTTGGAATCATCTTATCAGGAAGCTTGTGTGTGGGAATGGCTACTGGTAACTTCTGTAACTGTCTGGCCTGTTCAAAGAGTCCACCCAGACTATGAGAGTAGAGCTGAGAGGCTTTTCCTGCAGTGAAACAGAAAAAAAAATTAATACACAAGAGAAAAATACTAGATTCCTAAACCTGTGTGAAGGAACCAACCACTGATGAAGTGAACTTACATCCGCTTCCAGACAGACATGTTGTTACCCACCTGATATGGAAAGAAGACAGTTGTTCATGACGTATAGCCAAGTACACCGCCGAGGGAAGATCTGCAGGCAGGCAACAAGATGGAGAGACAAGTGAGCTCATTCCATTTTTTTCTGCAAGTTTACAGATTCAACATATGGAAATAAGAGGGCTGATTGATCAGTTGTGAGTCTCATATTTAAGGGTTTGACTTTTGGCGGACATATTGCATTATTTTTCAACATAATCCCCTTCAGTATCTTTTGCCAGCGATGTTTGAGGGCCTCAATGCCACTTTTAAAGAAGTCCTTTTCTTGACTGTTCAGAAAGTCCTCCACTGCATGTATGACGTCATCATCTGACCTAAAGTGGGTACCAGAAATGGCCTTTTTCAATTTTGGAAATACCTGAAAGTCTGATGCAGTGAGATCAGGCGAATAAGGCGCATGCTCAATTAATTCAAAGCCACAATCATTAATGGCACCCATGGCAATGACAGACTTGTGAACAGGGGCATTGTCCTGGTGGAACAACACACCCTTACTGAGTTTTCCGTGGTGCTTGAGTTAAATGTTTTCTCTTAACTGCCTAAGAAGTGATGCACAATATGTGCTGTTGATTGTTTGTCCCTTCAGCCATAACAATATCATGGACTTTATTGACCATTTCTGGGGTTGCAGCAGTGACAGGCCTTCCAGGACAGGCGTCATCTCCAAGGCTCTGCCTGTCACGCTTAAATTCCACCACCCACCTTTTCACTGTAGCATATGAAGGGGCATCATTCCCTAGTGTTGCTACCATATCAGTATGGATATCCTTAGGTGATAGACCTTTCTTATGCAAATATTGAATCACTGCTCTTTCAGTGATTTTGTGCATTTTGCAAAGGTCACTTGCCTTGTTTACTTTAGAGAGCTACCTCTTCAACATAAACTGACCAAATGACACCAGTCTGCAGGTAAACAGCTTTAAATAGTCAGGGAATAGTAGAGCTGAAAAAAAGACACCCCTGCTTCACTTCTTCAATACAAGACTCACAACTTATCAATCAGGCCTCATATTTAACTGAAGTTATTTTAAAGGACTGAAAACATTCAGTGTGTTATAAACTATGATCAATAATCTCAATAAAAGATTTCTTGTTTCACCTGTTCCATGGAAGTTTCATGCAGTTCATTTAGATTTAAAGTGTAGACTCCCTCTTCAGCACCAAATATCAAATACTGATCTGCAACACATAAAAAAACACTTTTTAACTTCATATATGACAGGAGGATTAGATTTAAAATGTAAATAATAATGGCATTTTTTTCAATGTTAAACACAGTAACAAGTCGGATACCTCTGGTGTCAGGATTGATCCAGGATGTTGCACAGTGGATCTTCAAAGGACATCCATTGAACACCTTTGAGAAACACGCGCCCATCTGTCAATGAGAGAACATAACAGATCAATAAGTTGAGTATTGATCGTTCATCCAGGGTTGTTGAAGGTTCAGAGAAGGTGGTTTGGTTTTCCAGCACTAAATTGAGCCTCATACCATTAAAAAATATTTCACAGGAAGGATAAAAAGATACCGTAACTTACATGGACTTTGGGTGTCGGGGGGAGCCCATTGCTGATTGGCTTCTGAAACACAAATTAATACATGAATACTGTTACTCAGCACTTCACTGTGCTATGCTATTCACTATTCTCCTAAATTATTTTCTACATCTGTGTCTTGAAACTCCAGCATTGTTTAGATTTGGCTTTGACGTTCATTACAGGTTTTGTTGTTAGCATGCTGTGCTTACCGGAATGTCCTTCTTATCTTTCCGTATTGGGACACTAGGGGGCATAGTAGACTGTCTTTCTGATGGACTGTCCCTGTCTCCACTGTGCGGAGAATTCAGCCCATTACCTGCAATGACAGAGACATAACTCAATGTGTGAGGGAGACAAGACGACAGGGTGAGTGTGCATGAGGGACGTAGACAAAGTGTGTGTGGTTCAAATGCTCAAAAGACTCAGCTGCAGATCACAGTCCACTCACACCAACACTTTCTCATACATATATCTGGATTTGGTGAGGACATTTTATCCTGCAGAACTGAAGACAGAGAGAGTTAAACTTTGACAGTAACAAACAAACTACTGAGGAAGGGAGCAGAGAGGGAGGGAAGGAGGGAGCAGGCTAGCAGGAAGAATACAGAGGATCAAATATAGCCATGAGCGAAGGGGAGGTGTTAATGCACCACATAACACAGCCTGCCTGACAGCTGCCAATATCTGCCCTTTTAACTGGTTGATCCAATAATCCAATCTGAGTGACCTACTCTGACAAAATAAAGAAATCTGTTTAGACTGCAATAGTATCAAATAAATAAGAGAAAACTCTGCTGCTCCACCGGTGTGTGGCTTTCGTGGGCCTTAAAAGACCATTGAGGCCTATTTTTTGAATCTTTATCTTAAAGCAACACAAAGCTGATTATTCTTACCCCAAACTAACCAAGGTTACATTTTCTCTGTTTTTCTTATTCTTTGATTTAACTCCAAATGCGTTCAGGTGAACCCAACAAACAAACTGACATCAGTTATTCCTGGTGCTTTGTGGGACTCAAAACAGAGATTTGACACTACTGTAACTTTAAGTCGGTGCAGATATTCCTCATTGAAAATTATAAAATCATGAACTTAAAAGATCATTAAATTGCTCAAAAACCCCTCCGACCCAGCCAAGGATACAAGGATGTATAGAATAAAGGAGAGCAGAGCTTCATTCCTCACTAACACTACCCTTCATATCGTCTCCTATCACCGGTGTTGGTCTTATCAGCCAAGACAAGTTTTTTCCTCTTCCTTCTTCCTCCTAGGAAGCGAGTGAAAGTCGTAGCAGACAACTAGATTTTAATTGGTTGGGTTAAACAACCAATCAGACTTCACAATAAATATGACAAACACTTATATTGATCAGGTGCTGATGGACAGAGGGAGCTACAAACAAAAAAAAATGTGAAAGCGTTGTTATCAACGGACTCATGGAACAAAGAAATCAGACTACGAGGATCGACTAATGGGAGACAACCGGAGGGGGCGACAGGGTCTGCAGACACTACCAGTCTATCATGTTTGCTGCTCTTACTCTCTTCCTTTTCCTCCTCTTTTTCCTGCTCCTCCTTCACCTCCTTCAGCACCTCCCATGCCTCCTCCAGCTCCTCCTCTGTGTGAGGCGTGTGGAGCCACTCCCAGAAATGTCTAAAGCTCCCATCATCCTCTGGGGCAGAGTTTTCCGCGTCCGTGTGCTTGGGGCTCTCGTTACCTAGGCTACTGCGGCGGTGGGGTGGCAGCTTCGGGGGTGGGGGCCGCGGTGGGACGTTAGAGGCGGGTTTTGCGGGACTTGGCGTCTCAGGGACTGGGCATCGTTTGATGGTACCCCCTCCTCCGCCGTCGTCTTCGCTGTGTGATTGACTCTCGTCTTGTTTTTGTTGCTGTTGGGATGTGCAGAGGGACTTGGGCTGAAAGGCAATACAGATGAGGACAAGTGATGAGATCATTTCTCACATTCAACAGCTTTTTAAAAAAAGGACTCTTGGGAAATTGATCTCTAAATGAAAAGTTACTGACTGTGGCTGAGAGATATACCTTTGGAGGGAGTGGAGGTGGAACCTTTGGCCTCATAATGGTGCTTGATTTACTGAAAAGAGGAGACAGAAGATGTGAAGGTCTGGTTCATAAAACACAAAAGTGACAACATGTCACAGAATGAGGCTATGAGGTTTTCAATAAAGAGGTCAAGTGATCAGAAATGATCAGACGTTACAGTGCATTTTATAATAACAACTTTAATCACAGCCTGACATTAACTGACGTTGACACACACACACAATGGATTACTGTTTTAAGCACTATGAGAACTAAAGTTATTAAGGGGAAACTATAAATGCATCAGGGGTAAAGTCTCTGAGACAGTAGTGTTAGCTTTGCAAAATATCGTTTTTTAACAGCTTCACCAAATTGTGTTTATGGTCCTAATCTTTCTGGAACTGAATATTTTATGAGGTGAAAGTAAAAAATACTTCCAGTGTTTTAGAGATTCTACATTTATGGTGTTTAGCACCTCATATCCCCCGCAGACCTGAACCAAGTTCACACAGACTTTACCCATGATGCATCGTGAGCTGCGGATTTGGTGAATCATTTGTTAATGAATGACAGACAAAGAACCAATCAGAGAACACGCATTTAAAGCTAACAGAGGCTGGCAGCTAGACTCAGTGAACATCAATATAACAGCACCGATATAAAGTCATTTCAGTTCAATGGTGGTGAATGGCAGAACTGAACAGTGTGATGATCTGGGGGTACAACATCAAAACTGTGTTGGAAATTGTGATGTGGAAGGTGGACAATGGCAAATGTAACTGGTGGGTGCAAAAAACAGGGAACGTGGGGAAAATGCATTAAAACCACAGCAAGATGCTTTGTAGTGTAATGCATTGACCCTACTCTGATACTTCAGACAATGACGTGGGAGCTTGATAGGGAACCTTTAGTGACCTTAGTTAAATACCTTATCTTAATGAATCAACAGCAAAACAAAAAAATGACTTTTTGCTCAGAAGGACAAAAATTACTGATCAAATTACTCTCAAACTGCGTCGTGCTATGAGATGTCATTGGTCATCTGTGCTCGTTTGCATCCAGGTTGTAGAGCATTATAGCAATATTAAAGTAGTTACTATCCAGAGCTACAGTCTTGGTGAGTGATGAGCTGCTGCACTTTAGCTTAGGCAGAACATGTGACCAGGATTTCATGCCTGAATAACAAAGTTAATAATGATCTTTATAACACACATGTATTTCTAGTAGGGACTAGCAAGGATTTAACATTTGATTGTATCAATCATCTGAACACACAGATCCCTTATTTAGCTAAAAGTATCATCTCTTGGGTGCTTGCAGGTGAATTACAAGTTTACATCACAATTGATTTCGGCTGTAAACATCTAAATATTCATCATATTTGGAGCTGAGTAGCTCCATTCTGACTATCCTCACTATTATGAAAAACCTTCCATTTGTCCATCATCATGTTGTTTATGTTTACCAGGTACTGAGGAAGAAAGCTTTGGCCTGCTGCAGAGATTTGGCTTCGACTCAATGAGGAATGAGGCCGAACACCAGACCATACAGTTTAATAGAGACAGTTGAGGCCAGAAGGCAGCGTGTGTGCGTTCACACACACACACATCCTGACACAGCAAGGAGGCAACACAGATGGCAATGCAAGCGGAGAACAAGACAAGACAACAGCAACTAAGATCAGGTCATGAGATTCATTTATCCAAGCATGGAGTTGTAGAAAGTGTCAAAGATCCATAAAATAACTGTCTTTATATATTAAAAATACACTTTAATTAGGCTGTGTTTAGCCTGTTCCTTGGCTACAATGATCACCTAGTCCAGGGCATTTAAGAAGGTGCAATGTCGAAACTGCTAAAAGCAAACACAGATCATTATTTACTGAAAGCCTCAAGGTCAGTTTTTTAGGGGTTAGAGGTTACTGTTAGTAGCTATTAGACTTCACACAAGACAAGTTTTAATGGCATAGAAAAACACACCGGCTATAAACACACACACAAACACAGGTGGCGTATGTGGCGTGATGGTGGGTGTGCTGCACAGAGATGCGTGGATGAAACTGTAGGACAGAAGCCTCTCCCCCTTTGCTTCCCTTGTCTTTTCCTCTTTGATACGAGAGAGGAGTAAGACAGTCATAGGGGGAGAGGCTTCCAGCTCTGAGACCGAGGGAGAGAACTTACTGAGTGTGAGTTTCATCATCATCTGCATCATCCTCATCCTCATCATCCCCTAAGTGTGCCACATGGCCCCTGGGAGAGGAGGTGAAGATAGGAGGGGAGGGGGAGAAAGTAGAATAGGAGTTGAGGTAGGGAGAGCATTAGAGAGGGAGAGGTTAAGGGAGAGAGGGAGCAAGCAAAGGGGAGAACAGGAAGAGGAGGAAGACGGGAAAGGGGAGGGAGAGCTGAGTGAAGCTCGGTCCACAAACTACCACTAACCCGATCCAGATCTGAAAGGACTGAACGGATCCAAACTAGACAGATTTTTTAGGGGAAATCAATAAATGCCCAGTCTTTGATGCTGGTCCCCCAAAACACAGGTTCTGATTTTGCCCATTCAGATGCATACAGTCCCAACAGATTTACATACACAACAGATGATCTCTAACCAATTGGCTTAGAGCAACTCGTTTCCATCTCAACTTCTTCCTTTCTCCTTATGGATAACTTGGAGTGGATGTTAAATTTGTTACAACCTCTATTCAATACTTGTTCTACTCAGTCTGAATCTTTAGTTGTACAAAATTATCCCTTTTTTAAATTCGGACAGAGTCAACTTAAAGTAATCTGCAGAGTCTAGGCAGGAAACAAGAAAAAGGGTCTTGGTCAGACAGTTACTGACAGACTTGGGTCTAAAAGTTCATCCGAACAGATGTGTGTGTGGTTTCATCCTCCTGGGAAATACCAGAGGCTTTGGATACACCACACCAGAATAAATAAGACAGGCAGCTAGAAAAGAAAATTTCATCTACTCCAGAAGTGGCTGATGTGATATTTTACCTCACTTTGTGAGTTCAAAGTGAATCCATCAGCTGCATTTGATCAAACTCCACAATCCCGAATTGACTGTCAAACATTTTATAATACAGGGAGCATGATTACATCTAAAATCTTAAATAAGATCACTACTTCTACCATATCCGTCCACTTTATCTACTATTTATATCTACATTGATTAAGTAGATCTGGCTTATACACATAGGGGATTCCCTAGGAAAAAAATTACACAATAAGGTTATTAAAAGGGATGCTAGGAGTACCTCAGGACCCTCAGCAGTCTTTCTGATTGAGAGCAAATTATATTTTGAAACACATGAAGTGCACCAGATTATCTCACAGGAAATAGCAAAGCACGAGGATTCGATCATCATTTCCTTTAAGCAAGGAAGAGGGAAATCTCCTGACACTTTCCAGCTAGATTGCTTAAGACACTGACTGCAGCTTTGGCTAAAGATCTGTGTACACGTGCATGGGTGTGTGTTTGTGTGTGGTGCAAGCCATGCTCTGCAGGAAGCGCCTATAAAGCACAGTGGCCCCCTGGTGCCATCAAAAGCGTGAAGCAAGCCACAGAGGGGAAAACAAAACCTGTAACGATTCAAAGTGCTGAGAGATGTCATAGCCTGGGGTTGTTACAGCAGCGTTAGTTGCTTGTGATTGGCCTAGATTAGTCCTGCCATTAACAATGATTGGCTGATGGGTAGGCGTGGTTAATACACCAGCGAATCAAGAGGCCCTGGGTGAAGAAGGACACGAGGAGTTGGACCTACCTTTGCTGTAGCTCCTCCTCCACAGATTTTAGAAGACTCCTATATATCAGACAAGCAAAGTGAAAATATATTTATGATGAAAATGAACAGAGACAAATGAGAGCAAAACATCTTGTATTCAAATATATGCTCTCTGATTTCTTTAGAAATCAATTTAGTCCTTGCACGACTGAGAACATCAATCTTCAGTGCCGGTCTAAACTGAGCTGTCTGCACATTTAATGAAGGAAGGTCACACAAGTTGCAGTTATAAATAAATTACACAAATCTACGGCATGATGAGCAGCTTTTCCAACTGTGGCTGTAACTGAAAGACTGTGAGAGAGCTGCTGTTAATAAGATATATACAGATAAATACATAAAGAGACAACAGTATTATAAGAGAGAGAATTAAACATGGCCAGAGGCAGACAGCATGAGAGCAAGAAAAAGATAGAAAGTGAATACAAGACTCACTTATTTCCTCCCAGTAGACTTGGTGAATCGTGCCCGTACTCCAACTGCAAATCCTACAAGATGAATAAATACATTACAACTGTGAAAAAATGCATCAAAACGGACTCCTCTAGAGCGGTGAAATGTACCTGATTTTTCTACAAGTCAAATTATTTCACTGAATAATAGAACCTACAACTGAAGCTATTTATAGTATGGACAAATAACAAGAGGGTCTGCTGCTGTTGGAGCAGCCAGCTGGTAAAAAATGAGAAACCTCAAATTCACAGAAATGAGTTTGATTCCAACCCACAAACATAGAGAGGATGAAGAGAGTGAGCGTACAGCTAACTCTAGGTGCATCAATTAGACACCCGCTGAGTTCACATTGTGGCGTAAAATGTAAATAACAGTTTTCTTCCACGAAGACAATTTGCTTTCTCCTCATGACACTGATTAAACGAGTCATTTTTATGGTAAAAATTATATCAGTCACATTAAAGTTGAAGCTAGGAATCAATAACAAAAACAAGCCATGACAAACTTCAATTCATTTTTGAGGTGAGAGTTCTGAGAGTTTGGATTCTCATCTACTGAATGATCTTAAAGCAGCACAGGTAGGTTGACACAGGTGCATTTATTACCTGCTGTCATTCTGCTGAGTTAATTCAATACCTGCTGAGTAGCTCTGAACAGGTGGTTATGAACCTTTGCCATTTCTACTTTAAAATATAACGTCACAAATTATGGTCTGTCGTTGTATGACTTAAACATGTAGGAACAGAGGCTGGTTTAACCTAGACTGTTATTTACAGGGTCTCAGCAAGTTTCAACAAGTCAAGTTTCAGACCTTTTAAGATTATTTAAGATCATCATCAATAAATACAATTCAAGACCCATTTCACCTCCATACTGGAAAAAAAAACTAAAAAAAAACATGAAGGAAAAATGGAGCAGCACAGAATTACTTACAAAGTATTTGAATTTATTCACAGCCCCGCTGTAAACAAAGACTGCAGGCTGTAAAACACCGCAGTGCACTAGCTAAATGTCCTTGATATATTCTGAACAGGCTGCACAGGTACTTCAGTTCTGTTTTGTAGTTTCCTTAGCACCCTCAAAAAATGAAACATTTAAAACGAGACTTAAGTTTATGCATTCATTTTAAATAAGTAATGTTTTTATGTTTTCATTTTTAAGACCTTTTATAATTCATAATTAAGACATTTTATGAGAGTGAAATTTAGACATTCTAAGGCCTTAAATTCAAATTTTTAGATGTTTTAAGACGTTTTAAGACCCTGCAGATACCCTGTTTTTAAGGCCTCAGAGGGAGAGAAAGTATCCAGTATTTCCACTAAAAAAAGGTACCAATCAGTCAAATGTCAGAGAAACTGATCAATGACAGGACAGGTCATTGTGAAGCTAGTGGCCAAACAAATTAACAGTCTTAGCCAAAAGTAGCTGTTCACAGCTAAAACACAGATAAAACTGTGTCACGTGGTCCTTTGAAGCAGGAGCTGATGAAGGGGACCAGGCAACCTTGGCTGGGTTCTTTTGATTGACGCGACTCAAACCTGGTTTCACATCAATTACATAAAGCCACAATGTGAATGCAGCCCCACCAACAAACATTTTTTTTAGATAAAGACATGAAACAATAAGCATGCAGAGGGACACACATGGACTGTAGATAAACATGATATCGATACACACACACATACACACACACAAATGAAAATGTCTGATTGCTCTGGTCATTAACAGGGCTTAGGGGTTAGAGACATACCAGGGACATACAAACACACGTTTTGTGGAAGTGATACATCCTATATTGGGCGCAAAACTGCATGGTAAGTGTGTTTGTAAGTTTGACTTCGGGGCTGCCACTGTTCAAGCCCATGAGCAAGGCACTGAAGCACTACCAGACCTTAAAGGTGGAAACCCTAGTTATAATCTCTGCATTACTCAGGCTTAAACCAGAACACTGAATGACTGGTTGATTAGAGTGGTATTAATGGTGCTTTTAATGTGTGTATTTTGTGTTTTGTGTATGTATGCATCTGACAACAATAAAAGAACAACAACATCACTAAGGACCCTTATCCCCGTAGCAACTACAACACCAGTAAGTGAGGCAAAAGCCAAGGCTGGAAAAAGAAGACAAAAAATGAACAGAGACAGATGGATGGACCAGAATAGATGGAACAAAACTGTGAAAATGAACAAAAATACATATTGGACAATGAGCAGCCAAAACAATCAGCACTCTAGAAAATGGCAAAAAAATAAATAAATTAAGGAGACAGCCAGCGCTTGAAAAACAAGAGAGCAAAAGAAGGACCAGCACCTGTCCTTCAGGAGGAGATTAAAAATTAAAGAGAAACATGGACAGAGTAAGATGACGGTATAAAAAAAGGACGGCCAAGGTTTTAGAAATGTGGACAGATTGAAAAATTAAACGGCCACAGCAGGTGGACAGAGGGAGAGGCTGAGAGAGAGAGAGAGAGAGAGAGAGAGAGAGAGAGAGAGAGAGAGAGAGAGAGAGAGAGAGGCAGATAGAAAAAAGTACTACCATATTAGATCTGGCGGTATAGTAGAGCTCCTCAACACAGTCCAGATAGGGCTCAGATTCACACTGGTCAGCAAGACAGAGCGAGAGAGACCTCAGTTAATACATTAACCTGGACTGATGGAGGGGATGGGGAGGAGGAGTGGAGACATGGGTGATTGGTAAAAAATGGATTAAGGCCAAAATGGGCTCTGAAGTCTGCAGATCAGCAAGACAGAGAAGGAGGGAGATACTGTAATATTAATCTGGAGAGTAGAGGGGCTGAATGGGGGTAGAGGCCAAGGGAAGGAGGAGTTAAATGGAGCAGATGAGGGTTTAAAACTCACAAACTGAGGAGGAGAGACAAAAGATTACATTAAAATGTAAATGTTGCAAAAACAGATTTATCTTTAGTTCCCCTTGGTATTTGGCTGTATTTCTTTAAAATCAAGACCCCAATTTTACCCTAATCCAGGTTTCATAGCCTCTTGCGGTGTTTGTTAATTCTACAGCAAGATCTACAAAATCCTGCTGATTAGCCATTGTTTACCAATCAACAGTCTAACAGTTTAATGCTATAAAAGGCGAAACATACTGTAGGGCTGTAATATCAATGGATTGATCTGGTAGAGCAAACAAAACAAACTGGTGAGCAAAACAAAGACAGATCCCAATGTGTTGTATAACCTAAAGAAGAGTTTAAAGACTGAAGGGCAAAAAGGAAGAATGAAGACACAGTCCTTAAAACCTAAAGTGATGTCTGTCTCAAAACCATACTCCAATTTATAGGTGGATAGGGAGAGGAAGAGGGGAGCTATAGAGATATTATGTTGGATTTTCTTGAAGAAAAGAAGAACACCAAAGTGAATTTGTGAAGAAGGTGCAAGTGCAAAAGAAAGAAGAAAAGTAGAAAGGAGTGAGAGAGCAGGGTCTTTGTCGAGACGCTGTGGTTGTGTATGAAACCTGTACCATTATATTTATTTACACTTCAAGCAACTTCAACAAAGACCTAAAAAAAAAACATTAGATGGTTTGAAAATCTTACAACCATTTTTACCCATTTCTTTTGTTTCTGGTGAACTTGGAACGCATGAATGTTGCTGCTTGTGAATTAGCCTGTATATAGCATGAGTGATACTATCTTATCAGCTGTGTTATCGAGCATTTACAAGGTTTCTGGGACTTCAGTTCCAGGTGTCAGAATGTTGTGGGTCTCTGAAATGATCTCCACTGATCTATACAACACCATAAGAAGGCTTTTAGGCTGCATCAAGATCAGGGGCTAAATGCAGCAGCTGGGAGTACATCTGGGTGTATTCGTACATCTGACATAAAGCTGAAAGTTACAATCGATATGGAGTTAAGCACTGCCCAAAAATTAGAGTTAATCCCTGTTTGTTACACCTGAGTGTGCCTCTTACTTCTAGGAGCCAGCGCAAGACCAGAAAGAAAGACTATTTGGCCCATTTAAAGTAACATAAACAGAAATAAAAAGTTCACAGATAAAAAAAAGAGATGGCAGCACAACTTGTTTCAATGGGCTCTCCCCTCAACCTACAGCATGTATCGGATAAATCAGGCTAAATTAGGCTGTAAAATCTATGCTAACAATCCTGCAAGGTACCAAATTAAAGGGAAAACCAGTTTATCATTTGAATCTATTAAGTCACTTGTTTTATGACACATCCTTAATATGTGGCTTAAAGAATTTCAAATACCCTAAAACAACCAAACTACGTGAACTTTGTAGTTGGGTTTCATATCTGGCTAAATGCAAAATGATGTAAACACCGACTGGTTGCTGTGTTTCTTGTGAGTACAGGAGAGGATTTGCCATGCTGATTCTGATGAAGTGACCTAACCAAACAGACATACGCACACACAGATATACACACACTGCAGCTAAAACTCACCGGCTCATGATGAGGTTCTGTCTCCTTTCTCAACGGAGGGTCAAACTTCACCTGACCAACTGTGAAAGACAAAAGTTTGGGATTAAAACAAAGAAAAAAAGAGGAAACAGCAAGATAAAACAATGTACCATGAAACAATACTAAAAGTACAGTTCACTGTCTGAAGACTCAGTGTTTGAACTCACAGTTAATCTCTGACAGCGTCTTTCCTTCTCTGGTGCTCCTGCTGGTGGAGCGTATACGATGAGGAACAGAGACCGGAGACTGTCAGGAAGGAGAAAGACACAATCAATGAGCTGTTCATATTATATAGTCTTGAGGTTAACACAGTGCTTGAAAAAGATTACAATATGTTTTCAAAAAATCAATTAATCCCTGCTATTTCCCTTTGGTTGGGTTTGATGACACAGCAAAATCAGGCAGCCACACTCTGAAACCAGACCACCAAAAGACGAGCAACACTTGGCACCACACAGCACTCACTGATCTGCCCTCTGGCGCAGGCGTGTCATACACAGAGGCAACTGCTCTCTGCCTTTAGCAGGTAGGAGGTGGTCTCAGTAATAAATAAAGAGGGATCTACATTGTTTCTTGACTATTGTGTTAATGTTTACACAGCACAACCACTCATTCACAAATAAACAACTCTAAACAATCCAAGCTCATTCTTGTAGAGAAACTATGAACACAGCAACCTGAAAACATGCTGACACAGCACTGGAGACATTCAAACCAAGACTACACAAAGATGCATATTTCTTTAATGAGATAGCTGATATTTTTTTAGTGTTAAACCCAGCTGTTAGGCAAATGTTTAAAAAAATCTAATATAGTAAAAAAAACAACAACATGATTTGTAACTCTCAGGGCAAATAGACTTATTTGAGCACTCCCTTCATCCCTTTTCATATTGCCAGTTTGAGGTGCAGTTCTGTTAAGGTGTTTTGGTTATCACCTAGTCCTAAACAGAACCAAACCAAGGTGCGATGTATAACGTGAGATCACACGCTGGAACACCAATATTTTGCCATTGCAGGATCTCTCTGAAAGTATAGCAGCATGATAATGCCAGATCTTTGACACAGCACTACTGCAGACTCACAACATGAAAAGAGCTCATGAAAGTCTCCTTATGTAGAGAGGTTACAGTAGTAACAGCTTTAGATCTAGGACAAAAAACACACCTGCGTATCAGTTTACTTTGCAAATGTAATCTAACTTGAATGTGGTTTCAGTTTTAAGGAGTGTCTCATTTTGGTAGCCACTTTTAATTATGACTTATCCTGCGTCAGTGTTTGCTAGCTACTGGCACAGAACTTGAATGAGACTAAAATCCTCATTTAAAATGTTATCTGTGGTTGATCCAAGTCAGCATCAGTGCTATCATAGAAGAATGCATTGTTTTTAGTGATGGTAGTGTTGCTTTAAAGATTTAATGACAATAAAGTTACATCTAAATTAAAGGAGTTAGTATTTGGAAACAGGTTTGACTGTTTACATTCTTTCCGTTTTGATATTAATGTCACCAGTTTTGCAACTGTAACACTAGAGCTAGAGAGCTGCTAGCTTCCTGGTAGCACTGTTTTGTAGCACTGAAATTAATAGTCTGATTCTGACCCAATAAAAAGACATCAAAATATCCCTTGAACCTTCCCTTTCATAAGGAAGTATCACTCTTCCTGACACTTTTGGGGTTTTATGAGTAAAAGAAAATACAAAAACTTAAAAATAGAACTGAACACCAATGAATAAATATAAAATAAATATCTCATTATTGTAGTGATGGTAAATATCACTTTGTTTGTCTTCTAAAAAACAAATCGCATCACCAGCTGATGTTTTGTCAACATTAAAGGATGGAGATAAAAGAGTGCCCACTTGTATGTTGAACCGTTTCTGCAGCACACCTGGTCCTCTTTAAACTGTTTAAACCTCATAATCTAACACTTATTTCTGTGACAGCACTAGTGCCACACACACGCACGCACACACACACACTCTGTTCATTCAGTTCTGTTGTCCTCCTCAAACAAAATAAAGACACTAACAGTTTTGTTTGTGTTAGAAACACATCACTGCAGACACTGCAGCCCAGACTAGTACCTTCCTGCGGGCTGCAAAACGGGGTGCACGTCGAGCACCAGGGCTTATGGGTAGGAAATGACCCCTGTACTTAAACTAGGGAGGAGGTAATGGATAGGTAGTGGAAGAAATAGGACAAGAGGGGAAAAAAAGGAAGAGAGAAAGAAGAAGAGAGATAGAGAGAAGGAAAAGTGCTACAAGGAGGGAAGAGGAAAAAAAAGAAGATGAAAGCTCAGGAGTGAAAAAAAGGATGAGGACCAGAGAAGGAGAGGAGAGGAGAGAGGAAGGACAAAGAGCAGGAAGATGAGTCATACGTGCTGGGGCAAAATAGAAACTATGCCTGAGGGGGGTAAAGGGAGCTAACGAAGAGGAAAGTCATAGAAGCATTAGGGGAGAAAAGAGACCCAGCAAAACAATGTCAGTGGTGTGTTAACCTGTATGCACGTTTGATGAAAACACTTTGTTTTAAAAGCATAGCCTGAGAAGGTTAAAGGTTACCTCAGGTTCAGGGTCGTCGTCATCAAAGTCGTTGAAGGTGCTGTGGTCAGGGTTGTTGGCTTTGTCCAGCAGCTCTATAGCTAACGTCCTGCTGAGAGGCTGCGACACAAACGGGTGCTGAAGGAAAAAGAGACAGAGAGTGCGAATCAGAGGGTGTGTGAAGACTGTATTTTTTATCTGAAAATTCTTTTCATGAAATTTCTTTTTACAAAACATACAGCCAGGATTATTCACTTTATAAGAGACATTTTGGTTGCAGTACAATTACCCATAAAATTCTATTCTAAGGGTGATAAACATTGACCCAACATTCACTTCACAGTTAGACTGGTATTCACTCAAATCAGCTGCGTAACTTAGACATGAGACTGTAACAAAATTGTTCAGCAAAGCTTCATAACAAGAATGACAACATTTCTTCACGAGTGTTGATGTTTCTTACCGTTTCAGAAGACACTATAAGTATAACTTGCACAATGTGTTTCAAAAAATATGTACATGTTACATTCTACATGAAAATAGTTCAAACTGCAGCTTTTTTATTCTTAACCTCACAAAAAGCTATCCAGTCTGTTTATTTTGCACACATCTATTGCTCACCTGTAGAAGTTTCTCAGCTGTGGGCCTCTTCTTTGGGTTTTTGGTGAGGGCCAGTTTGACGAAATGGTGGAAGTTATTTGTCCTATCATCCAGTGAAGAGACAGAAAGAAATAATATGACAGTTAAACGTTTGATTATCGAACAGTGAGGCGGTTTGGTCAGTCTCAACAGCGGAGTCAGCATGCATCTCCATAACTATAACGTAACATACCACTTCAGCTTGTCTTTCAACTTTGGAGGCTGGAAGTTACTCTTGGTCATTAAGAAGAGAGCCCTGTGGGGGAAAAGGAGATAAAATCAGCCTGTTGTCTAATTCATTCAGATCAAAACAAAATTAACAACAACAAATTAATTTGGAATAATAATGCTTCACTTCATCTGCCTGTCTGCTCAGCTATCACTGTGCAATAACACACAGCGTGCACTTCTTTGCTCACCTCATGGGGTGCAGGTCAAACATGGGCGGCTGCAGCTCAGCCAGCTCTATTGCAGTGATGCCCACAGCCCAGATATCACACAGCTGGTTGTAGCCTCCTTTCCTCTCCACTGCTGCTACCTCTGGAGCCATCCTGTGGAGAGAGGGAGGGAGGGAGGGAGAGAATTAAACAGAGGGCAAAAAAGAGAGTCAATTACTTTAACTTATGTGTTACTACGAGTCTTAATCTGGGACTCACTTCCATAAATGACTGAGCTTATGGAGGATAAACCCACTAATTGAGGAAAAAATCTGACTTGCATCTTGCATCAATAGGAAGATGAACTTGAAATGTTTTCTCTCAAGCAAAAAAAAGAAAAAAGAAAAAAAAAGAGACAGAGAACTGCAAACACAACTCACCAGTACGGAGTTCCAATGAATGACTTTCTCTTGGCTAGAGTTGCTGTGATCTGAGCAGAAACACCGAAGTCAGCTATAAAGAGAAAAAAGGGAGAAAAAAGAAAAGGGATGAGAAAATGAAGAATTTGACGTGGGAGTAATGATGAAAAGTGGAGTGAAAGAAGAGAAGATTGTGAAGAAAGAGAAGAGAGAGAGGAAACAAGTCACTTAATGAGGCCAGTCGGATTCAGTCTTTTGAAGCAGAAGGTAATTGCAGGAACCTTGCATGTTCCTCTTACCTAGTTTAACATAGCCGTTGTCTGTCAGGAGGATGTTGGCTCCCTGTCAGAGAAAAGCACGCCACACGTCAGAGTACAACATGACAGATCACATTTCAGTCCAGCAAAAATGAACATAAGTGAAGTCAGGGGTGTAATTTGTTCTGATGTGATTTGCAGGATCACTGAAGCCAAGAGCTCTGAATCAATAATCACTTTCGATGTCGTAACACCATCTGCTGTCTCCTGAGGGGTTAGATTTAATTGAAATCACCTCTAAAAACTGATGATTAAATTCATTTTCATTACGTTTGATGTACAGAAATAAACTAAACGAGATAACTTACTGACCCTTTAAAGACAGCTTCAAAAACAATCATTTTAATTTGTAACTCAGAAATAGAGTTTAGCTGACATGAATACTCACCTTAATGTCTCTGTGCATTTTGCCTTTGTTGTGTAAGTAGTACAAACCCTGTGAACACAATCACAGAGAATCTGGACTTTAGGGAGGTTACTGCGTCAAAATAAGAAACAGTTATATTGTCGAAAGAGCAAGGATAATATATAGCATTGAATCGTTTCAGTGCTTCCCCTGTGATGTCAGTTTCTACCTCCATAAGACCATGATCTTTGGACCATGCCAAAGGTCTGACCAGGCTAATCTGCAGCAAATACCGACTCTAATTGTATGTACCCATGAAAAACTTGAGGCCTAGGTCACATAGGGGCTGTGACCTCCAGTTCTGATTTGTTTTGCAAAGATGGCGTCGACCACCTCAGTTTTAGAGCGCTTCTCACCAGTGGGTTTGAAAGTTGTCCCCAAGAAACTTAAACTTCTCTTATTAATAAGCTAAAAGCCTGGTTGAAAAGACTCCGTATAAAAGTTTTATTTACATTCACTGAATGGCATTTTAAAAAGAAAATGTGTATAAAAAAAAAAAAAAAAAAAAAAAAAAAAGACATAAATCATGTCATAAATTAAAAATGGCTAGTTTTTCTTTCCTACATACTTCTGCCATTGTTGTTTACAAATATTATATTATTTGGTTTGGTCAGCAATCAAAAAGGAAAAATAGAAACAGTGATGAGCAGGTGGTCAAGAAGTTGAACTACTTTTTAACTAAATGACTCTGGATGCAGTGATTTAAATCAGGTATGGGCATTTTTCGCAGTGCTTAATTCACTGAACTACAAGCATTAGTAGACACATCTCCTTATTGGCAGTCCATGGTCTGGGTGAACACTAAGTGTATGGCCTCATATCCATTCCTGAACCTTTTAGAATATTTTGGCACGTGTCTCTGTTTCAGCTGTTGAAGCTTTTATTTCCTTTCACAGTTGAAATTTTATAAGAGCATGAAACTTGCTAACCAATGCATTTACCAAATTCAGTGAATTTTAACCCATTGGCTGCCAGTGACAACTATAGACATGAATTGCTTCAGTTTTATTTTAAATGTTTTTCAGGGGTGGACTGGGGGACGGTCTGGCGGAGGTTGTCCATCAATATCAGGCTTGTAAACTACTGCAGGTGGACGTGGTGCTCTCTTTGGATGAGAGATCAGCATCGATATAAGAAGAAGATGCGAGATGATGACGTTCACACTTGAACAGTAGTTCGGAGAGAAGGAGTGTTGGAATCGTGTGAAAAGACAACGGCGATCACAGAGAGGATCAAAGGACAGTGCTTTGGAGATGAGCACTGTATTTTTTCATCAAACACATCTACTCTTTCTTTTGGTAGTTTAGGTGTTTACATCGTCATAACACAGTGTTCTGTGGGCCTTGAAAGATTGATCAAAATGCTCTAAAACAGCTAACAGTATGGGACTCTCTGCTCTGAAAACGGCTGGCAGCCAACGAGTCAATGATGTAAAAACTATGTGCGGAGCTTTTGGTTTTGGCGCCACCTTTGGACAAATCTGAAGATCTTGTCTCATTGCTGATCTTTCCCTGAACATGTCAAAGTAATGATTAATGAAATCTCATTCTGCATGACAGCCATCATGAAAACACTAACACCACAGTAAACACTGTATGTTACCTGCAGGGTCTCTCGTGACATGTAGGCTATCTGTGACTCTGACAAAGGCCCGGTTACTGGAAGAGGAGAACAAAGAAGAGAGAGAGAGAGAGAGAGGGACACAGAGAAAGAGGAGGAGATGGAAACAAGTGTGAGAGTGGATACAAACAAAACACAGCACTGCTAACACCGAAATGTGTGTGTGTGTGTGTGTGTGAGGGTGCACGTCTTACTTACCATGATAGATATCCTGCAGAGAACCTCCTCCACAGTACTCCATACTGATCCATAACTTATCTCTCCTGCACACAAACACAGGTATCAACACAAAAATGTAATTAAATAATTTCTCTTTCAAACACGCTGATTTTTCCTCTCTCTTCACACACAGATACATGCTACTGTATTCAGCTTCCACGTCACGCACTTTTACAGAACTCACATCCAATTTAGCGAACAAATGACGCACTCTTACCGGAGATAACTGCCAAAATAGGCTACGATGTTGGAATGTTTACAGTCCTTCATCATTATAATCTCCTGCTGGACGACAGCAAAGTCCTCACCTGGAAGAAACATATTCGTACACACACACACAGACACACAAAAATATAGTAATTTAGAAGTCTCTTATAAAAGATGGTTAGTGTGGAAAAGGACAACGAGCTATAAAGACGGCTGAAATGAAAAGTTAAATGTGAAATCAAGAATTAGATAAGGAGAAGAGGGAACTCACCCGGTTCCAGTTTGATGACTTTGATAGCAGCCAGCTCTCCTGTGTTTACATTACGAGCCTAAAGGAGATAAAATAAGAGAAGACCCGTCATCAGAGGCTCTGAAATAAACGTCAAACATTTGGTAACAATTAAATTAATCATAATACTCGACTAGGAAAAAAGAAAGAGAGAAAATATTGATGTTTACAAGGCTAGAATTCAGGAATTCATGCTAGTTTTTATGCAAGAACTTTCATCCTGTTTTCCAGCGTAGCCAAACCAGCACACTGTTTTCAAAATGTTTTCTTGTCAACCGAGCAGAACTCCTGCAGAGAAACTTCTCACTTATTCTGATGCAAACTAAGATAAGGAGGAATGACACAACTGGAAGTTTTTCCTGTATTCCTGAAAAGCAAACATTCATTGAAAAGGAGGGAAATTTGAAAGATTCTCTTCTATAAATAGTGTGCCGTGTTTACATTTAGCAGCAGGGGAGGAATTCTGTATGAAACATACATGAATAAAAGATGGCCCTTCAGAGGGAGACATGAATTGCTCATTTTTCTCAGGCCAAGAATGTGCAAATACGACTGTGAGAGAAGAATGTGTGAGGCACTGACACAGTGTGCGAGAGAAGTATTGCATTGATCGAGTTTAAACACAAGAGACAAAACAAGAGCTTAAAAATATGTTTGCCCATGATCTGGATCTATTTACTAATGCTAGTTTCAGTGTAGGGACTGATGGAAACACCCCTATACACACTCATGTTGGCTCACAAGCATATTTATCCAACATCAGAGAGAAAAAAAAACAAGCTGAAATAATAGCAGAGAAAGTTTAGCAGAAGTAAAAGGACATTAGTTTTCTGTGATACACTGATGCATGATGAAACGCATACTCAGCATTAGCAGTGACAGCCTTAATGCCATGAAAAAAGAGAAAGAAACCCAACGAGAAAAGGTAAACAGACTGTGGAGACATCAGACAAAATAAAACAAAGTACTCAAGAAAAACAAAAGGAAGAGCAACCACACAGAAAGAGTATTAGTACTAACAAAGACAAAAACAGATTTATGATTTGTTGTCTGAGAGGGCGAAAAGTTTTTTCCTCAGTGAAAGAGGAAGATCAAGTAAAGAAGAATAGAAGCAAGGCAAGAACGACAGACACAACAAAACAGAAGCACGGAGGGAGGGAACAGATACAAAGAGACGCACAGAGAGAGCAGAAGAAGAGCAGAGACAGTATGTCTTCAGTCAGCAGACAGAGCAGAGATGACTCATACAGCTCAGTGCCACTGTTAGTGGCAACAACATCACAGCCTGACTCAACTTGACTAGTTGGCTTTTGGGACTGACTGAAGCATGCTGGCATCTAGTTAAGGAGGCTCAGGACTTCTAGGTGTTGATCACCAGCTACCTAACAAAGTCCTTGAGTGGAGTGCGCTCTGAAAACAGAAAGACACGAGCACCAGTGAAGCTCCTCTGATAGTTCAGTGGGTCTGAGTTTGCCCAACAACAAAGAAAAAGCTCATGCTAGGCTGAACATAAACAGTCTTGTTCACATTTATACTTATCAGACTCTATATTTTGTGCCAACCAGTGTGATTAAGAAAATTTTGCAAAGAAATGAGCGTTCAAGTTCCATTACCAAGTCCAATTAGTCTTCTTGACGGTCCCATTAATGATGGTCTCCTGTGGCTGAACATCTCATGACCAAAAGAAAGTTTGTCGATATGTTCAACTGCATTTTTGAGTTGTTTTTGGGGGGCTTTTATGTTTTTTAAACCGATAGTGAGACAGTGAATAGAGTAGGAAATGGACGGGAAACAGGCCACAGGCTGGATTCGAACTTGGGCCACCCAACTTCATGGGGCATGACCTAGACTACTAGGCCATCTGTGCCCCTTATAACAATGTCAAAGACTAAATTAGCACAAAAAGAGCGAGCTAGCCTACAAGCTAACTGACCAAATTACAGCTACACAACCACAGCTTGAGTTCTCATGTTTGAGGCATACTGAGAAAATGACAGAGACAGGAAAACAAACTTGGGTAATTGAACCCTGACTGTGTGGTTGTGTTAAAGGCTCCTGGCATACAGGATCCAAAACAACAGAATTAATTTATTTAAAAAATACAACATATGATGGTTTGAACACCAAATTATGAAGAAAAATGTTTCAGTCTCAAAGACATTTGTGCATAAACCCTTGCATGAATAAAATTTCAACTAGAAGCTTTTAAAGAAAAAAAAATCAAAGCTAGTATAAGCTGATATTCAGCACCAGCTTCTGATAATTCATAAAGTTGAACACTCTTAAGGATGAAGCATTATTCCACATTTGTAAAAAGTTGTTGTTGATGAGCGCTGCTGGGAAAGCTTTCCCTTAAAAGAAACAAACTTTTTGATTTGTATCATGCATATTTATCTTTAAAAGAAAACTCTACCACACAGAAAGACTCGGTTCTTATTTCACAGTAATTAAGACAGGCTCAACCATTAGTTACACTTCTTTAAGGTTACATGTTTTCTCTCCCTCTCTCTCTCTCTCTGTATGTGTGTGTGTGTGTGTGTGTGTGTGTGTGTGTGTGTGTGTGTGTGTGTGTGTGTGTGTGTGTGATGCACTCAGCATATGGTCAGCTCAGTGGAGGATCAGTGTGAATATTTCTCTCTCTTTTCTCTAACCATGAAAACAAAAAGGAAGCAGCAGCTAACCATGCCATGCTAATCACCAGACTTCACTTTTTATCCACAAAAGAAAACAAAACGGTGAGCTGTTTGATTTTACTTAAGGGTTATGTATACTTTCTGTAGCTGAATAAACGTTAATTTGCTACAGCCTGTACTGTTTACAGTAAATCCGGTCAGCTTGCAGTCTTAAGAGGTCAAGTCCGAGCGAGTGACTTGTCTGATTGACTGACTTATATGAAGGTCAGAGGTCATGTCAGGGTAATGGATCTTGAAACGGAGATGAGTCACCTCAGGTCACATGTTCATGTCTGAGGATTTGACCACTTAACTGCGGTACTAATCTACCACTGATGACGGAAATAAGAAGAGACTCAGATTATATAACAGCCCTCTAAGAGGCAAATATGATATCTTGAGCAGAGAGGAAAGACTTTAAAAAGGCAGCCTGCTAACTCAACAAAATATCTCAGTTTGGACCTGATTCAGTCTTAACTGGTGCACCTCTTAATATAAACTTATTTTTTTAGTATGTCCAGACTGAATGTAATATGATGCATTTCAGTGTACCCTTATTTATAACTGAGTTCTGAGTCCACATGAAGCCAGTTTCTGCCTTTTGCATTAAAATGGTTGACAGCTAAGTGAATCTGTTTCAAATGACCACATTGACGTTACCGAATACTTCTTCAGATAAAGATTTATTGCTTTTTTCCATTTAGACCGGGTCTACTCACAGTGTGTTAATTTCTGTCTGGACCTGAATGAATAGTAATGCTGTTACTGTTAAATTTTTTTTTTTTTTTTTTTTTTTTGTATCGCAATAAACAAACTTAATGATTCCTGCATAAGTGTTACTTCCTCATATTTGAAAAAATAAAAAACTGAGTGGAACAGCAAAGTGGAAATTTGACAGGGGGAGTAAGACTGTGATGCGAAGCTAACGACCTGGCTACAAGCTAAAAAAAAAAGCTTTTTTCAAAAAGTGACAAAATATTGATTTGATAAATTATTTAATCAATATTATTCATTCATAAATCTGAAAAAGAAATGTCAGTTATGTCACTTGGAGGCAACCAGGCAAACCGGAATTCAAACTGGCAATCTCCTTGCTGTGCGGCTACAGTGCTAACTGTTGCTCCACTGTGCGGCCCTAAAGCCATGCAGTCACACTGAAAATATCTACTCACTACGCTTAATAACCCCACTCTTTCCAAATATGGTTTTGCATCGATCCATGATTTATGGGTCACCACAGGTCAGAAAATCCAGAGGTCTGAATGAACCTGCTATCCTGCTTTGTTCAAGTCCATTTTCCTTTTTTCCCCCTACTTATCCAGCCCTTTAACACTTCAGAGACCCATTAAGTGTTCCGTTTTGTGTTTTGTGCCTGTCTGATTCAATCTGGAGATCGATTCTGCTCAGCCTTTCCTGTCTTTTAACCTCCCGCGCTGTCTGCAAACTATCTCCTTCCTCTATACTCCTTGTCTCTGCGGGTGACGAGTCAGCCATTAACCACCAATGTGTGATTTAGACTGCCAATGGACACTAATGTTTTCTTTTGTTTTTTTTTGCCAAAGTACCAACAGGAAGAGTATAAATGTGCTGAACTCCTTTCCACAAAATTTTCATTTGACACATAGGATAAGTTTGTCTCTGGAAAGGCTGTGTGGTTACAAAAACTGAACATTTTTGGGGTTTCGGACCGATCAGACCCAAGCTTCTATCAAAGCTGATAACACCATAGTTATTCACAATAAGCTGCTCATCTTCACCTCTTCTCAACTGTCAGAACAGAGGTTTTCTTGGATACATTACAACCTTACAGTCAACTATCTGTTTAAAACCTCACCTGATAAGAATGAGACACAAATAGCTGTTTTAATTTAACAATAGTGGTGGGGGGGCACACATAAAGAAACACCTCTGTGGGAGCAACCTGGTATAACCAGAGCCTTCAGCAGAAAGCAGCTCGGCAGCTCCAACACAGTGAGCACTGGTGTTAAAGTAGCCCGCGGCAACAATTGGTTACTAAGTTCCTCTGACAAGATTTTTCCAAGAGATAGGAGGTGAATTCAGGTCACTTTCCTACTTAAAAACATGCTACACTGACCTTAAAGATGCCCATTGACAAAGGTCATGTTGGGCTTTTGCTTTGTTTATACTTAACTATATTGTAAAATGTCATTCCACGAGTCAAGTTGTTTCTGAAATGTATGAACACACTCCCACTGGGCAAAAGTGTAAACACTTTATTACCATTACCAAAATATTTTCTTCAGAGCAGCAAAATAAAAATCTTTTTCACACCATGTTTGCTCAGTCTCTCCTGAAACTATAGGGTTAACATTAAAGCTGCAATGATAAACCAATTGATTAATTAGTTGTTGATAATTAAATAAGTCTATCAATTAGGGATGCACTGGATCCTGGTATTGGGTCTTGGTATGATACAGACTCAAAAAGTAAGATCAGATATCGATGACAGAGGGCCAATCCTCAGGACAGATCTGTTCAACTCAGTTCTACGCTCTTCTGTGTTTACAAACCATGTGCATGTAGTACGTCATCAACACCTGTAGGTCTGTGCATTGTTGCTCGGCAGAGATAATAAAGCATGAAGGACGATGATAACTCGGCAGACTGGGGGTATTTCACGCTTGTTTTGCCAAACACAAACAAACACAACTTGTAACAGTATCCAAAAGCCCAGGTATCAAGACTTTTAAAGTTGGTTCAGTGTATCCCTGCTTTAAAGGACTGTACATTTCACTAAATCACTTTGGGTTTGAAAAAAAAAATGATATGAGGATGTCATCCAGGGCTTTGTGGAAAACTTGTTGACATTCATTGGATCATTACCCAACCAACCAACCAACCAACCAATCGATCAAAGAAAGTAATCAACAAATTTATCAGCTTTGACAGAAGTCATCACAGGCATCTCTTCTCAATGATGATGCCATCGCTGTCATGAAAGACACTTTCATAAACATGACAACTGAGCTTAAGGAAAGCCCAATTCATTCAGTGGGGTCGTTTCACTCAAAGCAGTGAACCAACAACTCTGCAGAATGTTTTCTCTCAAAGCTGACTTTAAACAGCATCACAGCTCAGCCACTAATAAACACAAGGCCCCAGGAGGGAACAGGTGAGGCAAGAAGCTGCCTGCAATGAAGTGCTTTAATGAACACACCTGTCTTCTAACAAAAAGCCCACTCGCTCAAGCAAAACACCCATATGTGCACTCAAACACACACTCACCAGTCATCTAAAAGCTCCCAGGGCCACTTCAATAAAGCAAAATAACTTTGTTTTTAAATCCTTTTTTCTATATACCACAAATTCATCCACCCTGCAGAGTCATTTTATCCAGCATTAAGAATTAAAAAGAGAGGAGGTTACGGACTCTTTCAGAAGTAATGAAATGTTTTTCTTTTGTTTCAAATGCAACTTCACTGAGCTGAAAGAAAATCACGGCACTGGAGCTCTACTGCAAACAAGAGGAATCAATGCAGGAGGCACGAAATCACCCTGCCTGCTACATACCTGAAAGCATAAGTTCTACAGATGTCACTCTTGTACATAATGTTTAATGTTCTGGCAGCAATGGTCTCTGCCTTTGCACAAACAGTATCCATGTTTTGTGTGGGCCTGCAAAGTCACATGGCAGCATAAACTTTACACACTCCTGCTATATTGACCCACCCAAACACTGAATGTGTAGGTATAGTGTGTATAGATGCTCTAAACAAGATCACACACACCAGATAAAAACATTCCTGCACGCTTCACTGTTAACATAAATGTTTCCAGAAAAATTATGTAAGTAAGAATGTTTCCTGGTACCAAATTTTTTTTTTAACCCAGGTTGGGTTTGAGCGCTCTATCACATGAGCAGACAATCTCAAAATAGGATCCGACACCTATACTTACATGGTGCCTGGATTTACTGAACCGGTTCAGCAGCACAGCTGTAGCAGGGCACAGGTAGAAGCACAAAGGTGCTTAAAAAAAACATTAAAGACCTAAGACCTCTTCCTGGTTTCTTTGTCACTGTCACTAAAGGGTGCATCAGTAAAGTTTACTCACGCAGAAGGCAGAATTCACCATCAGAAAACAACACAGGGAGATATTTGGGTAGCTGCCAACATAATCTGTCCTTCTTATTCTTGCATTCATATCTTAAACAATTAATAAAGGTTGGAATGAAAAAAAGATGAAGCAGATCTGAGAGTTAGAAAGCTCAAAAACATAAATATTACACATTTCAAAGGAGTTTATTGATTCTTTGGCTTGTTTTTAGAATTACACCTCTATGTTTCATGTACAGCCTGATGTACAGGTCTTTACAGAGTTTACTTTCAGAGAAAACTTTCCCCTCACAAGGAACACACATGCATATACCACAAGGGATGTGATGAGATCTGATGGTACAAGATCCTGCAAAAATTAAGTGTCACAATAGTTCTCATCAAGGCGATAAGCCTTCTCGCAAGATCAGAAAATAACTGTTTCCCCCTGCACATTCAACTGCAAGGTATATGCCCTGGCCTTAATCCGTACCACCCCTTCATCAGAGTCTGACAGTGTTTTAATGAAAAAAACAAACATTTTTTTCCAAAGGCAGCATGTTGTGGAGGTGCTGTATCAAAAATCCGTGCAGTGGAAAAGGTGTTGCTAAAACTGCTGAATTAGAATAAAAGACAAAACCCTTTCAACAGAGTGTGTTTCTTATGCTATAAAGGAGGGCAGCCCTACCAAAAGTCAAGGCCCAAAAATTTAAATGTAGTTAGCAGATCTCCTGCAGTGGGATCGCTGATAGAAGACAGCTGCTACTGTTTGTTTTGGTTAACAAAGACTCCAGACTACATTTCTTTCATTCAGAGTTGGACCTCATAGTTATAAAGAGTAACCCCAGACTCCACGATCAAATGGCTTCATTTTTGTCCGTTTTTGTTTTATGTAAACAAACCATATCTGTCTGCCTCATTTCCAACACTGCTGGAATGTAATAAGGCCTGGTGGATTTATTGGCCGGCCGATTACAGCCCTTTTCAAAATAATAATCATCGGTCGCAGTTCTGCGGATTAAACTATGACATGTCCTAGCACCATTTGTCCACTAGATGGAGCTGTGACTTCATTCAATCCTCAGTCCCCACCAGTCATCTCGGTAACATACAGGAGTGAGCTACAGCCAGGCAACATTACAGGAGAGGGCTTAGCGGAGCTTGTCGACGGGTAACTTTATAATGAAGTTAAATTAACAATGACTCAACATGTCTCCCGTTTCAGTTTAACCCTCTTTGCCATGTGTTATGACGAGTGACGCTTGCTTTGTTGTGTCGGTCATGCTTTCCATTTATTTTGCATTTCTTAAGTTGTGTTAACCTTGTTTAAGATACTCCTTGTCTGTAAAACTGAACACAAATAAATGTACATTATGGTCTCACAAGAGATTCGATATATTTAATGTTATACATCTCCTCATGTGCCAAAAACAAAAACCTAGCGCTTTTTTGTGCCATGCATTGTTCATATTTGGTAACTGCAGCTCCCGCTGCTTGTTGTGAAGAGTAAGACTGATACATGCTTTCACATCAGTCTCCAAACTCCAGAAAAGTCACTAGATATGTCACAAGTTGCTTCTTGAAGGAAAAAAAAGTCTCAAAGTTGGCAGCACTGTACAGAATTCCTTTTGGGTACAAGCTGCTCCTGTTGTACTGTCAGCTCTGTGTTTCAGTTTTTCTCCATGACAATTCTGTGAAGCAAATTGGATGGGACAGTGTCATGTGGCTACTTCTTCTTCTGCTGGTTTTCTAGCAGCCTTAATGCTTTGCAAAACCTGGGGATGGTGCAATAGTACAGAGAGAATTACATGGAGGGGAAAAAATGAAATAATCGACACAGCAGTTTCACCTCAGTTAAAAGTTCTGAATGTCGTGTTTTGGATGTTTTAATTATTTTTCCATTAATCGCCCAGCCCTAGCGGTTAGCATACATCGATATAACTTTTAAAAAAGAATTTCAACTGTCATCACTGAACAAAGAAATGTACATTACTTTTTCACAAGAGATTCCTTTCTAACAATGACAGAAACCTAGCGCTAGCTTGATGCATTGATATGGGGTCTATCATGGTCTAGTATGGTTTTTACAGCAAAAATTAACATATTTACAGCCTGGTCCAAAAAAATTGACCTCAGTCTGAACAGGTAATTTTTCAAACAGCTCACACTATATAGGTGGTGATTTTATTTTATATAATTTAGGAGCTTGTGAAGTATTAAGATCAAAAGTTTGACCAATCAGAGGCACAACTTGACTGACATGTAAGTAGTCTGTAGTTGTATGTCAGGAGGCTTTCGGTCCGCCTCTTGAATTCAGTATCTTAAATATGGCCCCCGCCTACGATGGGCTTCAAAACTCTGTATCAGATATAGATGGGTGATGTCACGGATACTACATCCATTTCTTATACAGTCTATCGTTAAAAGCTCCTATATGCATACATATTGCAGAAGAAGCATACTGATAATGACAGGATAAAAACAGTAATAGTGTGTTATTACCACATCTATTCCGGTAGACGGAGGGAGACAGAGGTAAGAATTCATAATATCAGGCTATAGTTGGGCCATGTGCAACTTGACACATAAATAACCAGGAAATTGTACTGAAAAAGACTAACTTCATCTTAGAGAAGTTATCATACTCAACAAGCCCCTACTGGCTCAGCTGTGATTACCGTATGTGCTGCAGAGTTCAGTCAACAAAGTTAGAGAATGAGAAATATGACAACTACACTAAAGAACATCAGCTGATAACAAAAGGTGACCATATAGTGGTGGTACTCACCAGAAAGACAATCAGCCACAAACAAACACCAGATGCAAAAATAGTTTAAAGCTACCTATTTAATGCAAGCTGACTGACAGTAACAGCTCCTTAGTAGCTGGAGAGTAAAACATGCTGAGTTGTGGTTTTTCAGCTCAAATGCAGTAACACGATTCAGTATGTGTGTGTGGGGGAGGAGACTTCTTCACCTGTCACACCATGGCTTCTTTTGTGTTGCCATCCTGCAGAAAAGTCTTACACCATTCTGGGTCTGAACGCTGAACTTGCTGCATTAAACTTTGTGCACAGTAAATGCATAACGTATTGGTTGTTTCTTTACAACAGGGGTCCCCAAAGTTTTTCCTGTAAGGGCCACATAACTTTTCCCTTCTCTGATGGGGGGCCGGGGTCAGTTTGCAACAGAAAAAGTGTGACGATCGCAGGGGGGCCTAGACGTAAACATTTATTGTTTTCCAGAAAAGCCACACATAACCAAATATTAATAACCATTTCTGGGATCTTCACAGAAAAAAAGTCAGGAAGTAAATAATAACACCGTTAATGAAATAAATAACACTATTTATGAAATAGAATGTCACATTCTATGTATGTATTAGTCTTGATCGTGGGCCATGGCCAGATTGAAAAAAAATCATAATGCATCTCTGATCGTAGTTAGGGGGACCACTGCTTTACAAGAAGCGTAAGGTAATGTTTCCTACATATAGTTAAAGAATGTAAAATGACTTCAGAGTCTATTTTTACTTGTACATCTGGTTTTGCCCCTCGCCACTACACCATGTTATTAACTACTGTGTAACCATGCAAATTTTCAAACAAATCCCTGCATAGAACATGAACTGTACTCAAAGCCAGAGAACCATAGAGCCAGGACGAAGACTACAGTTACCAATCTGAGCGAGCAAACAACTGGAGGAACAGCGACCAAAACAGGATGGTTTGATTGTGACTCTGCAGCCATCTGTGCATGTGTGTGTCTACGCATGTGAAGATACAATCATCTGCCCGTGCACGTGAGTGTGTGCGTCGTGCATTGGCCAAACAATAGGACATGAATTGAACACACACACATAAGGAGGAAGTGAGGAGTTCTGCATTCCTGGAGCATGGCTGCCCAGCTGTGCCACACATACTGAGGTCTGGTCAGTGGAAATTGTGAATGGCACCACATCTACCTCTGTTAACTACATCAGCCTTAAATAAAAGATACCAAAAGCATGTAAACGCAGGCACACACATCCAATTAATATGGCAGTGATGATAGACTGTGTAGACTTCTGTGACTTTTCAGAAGCATCATAAAGCATCTGAATAAAACAATAATCTGAGAAAAAGTTAATTTTTATTGTCGTTCAATACGGTTTATGTGATAAATTCTGCTCTATGAATGGCCAGTTTTGTTTTATTTTTTTTGATATTGAAGCAACGATGTCATCATGTGACACTTGGCTCATTCCAAAAAGACCCAGGTGGTTGCGTAGTTTCCAGACACTGCTGCTGAAACTGATTTGTCATTAACGGATCTGTCCTCTCTTTGTCTGCCTCTTTACTTCCTCAATCTGCAGCCACTTGCACTATCACCTTGAGAGAAATGAGCCATCCTATTTCAGCAACATAAGTTACGTCAGATTCAGTTGTGTTGGTAAATACTGGGCCTGTGCTGGGTCGTCCGAGGAGGTGAGGGCAGCTATTGCAGCAGATTTTCACGGCTACAATGTGAAGTACAAAGCTGATCCTTGTATTTATCAAAGCTATTTGCGGCAGTTTAAATGACACAATGAGGCTGTAAAAGAACAGGTTATTGCTTCTCTACTACACCCACAGCAATTGATAAATCAGTACAAATGGTATCTCTAAAAAGACCTTTTTTCGAAAGCTGGGCACTTTAGCAAAAATTATTTCTCTCCCAGTCTTTAAGGCATCTTTGTTTAAAGCTTAGCACAATGGTGAGATGAGGTGAGAGCAAGCATGCTGTGCAGTGTTTACTGGTGTTATATTGGAAGGTTCTGGGTGCAACTTCTTGATTCAGTTTCCTTCAACAGAAAGCAGCCTTGAGGTCCACGAATTGGAAAACACTGAGTGCTGCTGGCAGTACAGGGGAAGTGGAGTGGCTAATCCTCAAATATCGACACTTGGATAATGATTTGTCTTCAGGAAGAGTTTATCACATGTGGACATGTCCTGTGGGGTTATTTACACCTGACTCATCTGCTACTGGAAGCTTTTCTCAGGATTCATTCTGGAAGAAATCTTAATCAGAAACTGATTTCTGTCTCCATTGAGATGTTATCTCACTACGGATCAAAGTAACAAAGTCTGCATAAAACACCGAGGAATTTCACAGTCTTACATGCTTCAGCTTCCTGTTTTCACTGAAAAGCCTCAGGGGTGTCTGTAAATGTCACCCTGCCTTAAGGAGCGACTTTAGAAATTCATTAGCCGGGGTTTCAATGGAGTGTTTGGTGCTACTGAATTCGCTGAATGCTGATGAGGTGTTTCACACTCTTCTAAGGATGCAGTCCAGACAGAAATAACTAAATCTTGGCTTGAGTTTTCACATGAGGGCATCCTGTTTTTCATTCACATCACCTTTCAGCATACAGTGTTGGTAGCTGGAGAAATTCTGAAAGCTACGAAACAGAGCTCAAGAGATACCGGTTTACTGTACCTCACAGCTCTCTCCTCAGAGGATCGAACCTGTTATACTGTCCAAGAGGCTAGTCTCTCTCTCTGTGAGCCAATCCTCCTTTAGTTTCTGACTGATAGAGGCAAAGGATAAGAGCCACAAACAGGAGAAAACAAGCCAGCTCCAGTTCACACTTTGTTTCCTGCTCAAACATTCCTATCCAAGCCACAGATTTTCACACAGTGGTAGAACCAAATATAGGCATCAGTCAGTGAGGTTTACCAAGTGGCCTGCTGCTTAGAAGCACCTCCTTTAAACCAGAGGTATCAGGTTTGATCCGTGAAAGTGTCCCTTGGCCAAACCCCTGTTGCCATGAACATCAGCATCTGCTTCATGTCTGTATGTTTTTTTTTCCCTTTGGCATATCAGCAGTACAAAACAATGCAATATCTGTCACTTCAGGACACAATTGGAAGATTTTCTATCTTTTAATGAATATATAAAAGAGAGAAAAGGGGAGGGCTCTGTTGTAGGTTTGTGACAGGTTAACTGCTGACCTGCTGAAGGGCTCCTGTGCGTCTATAACAAGGCAAGATAGTGAACCTAAAATACAAAAAACAAAACACATCGACTACAGCAGGGACGGAACCAATATGGAATATATAAAAAGGAAAGAAAGAGACACAGGGAGCTCAATACTATATACTTGTTTGTGACACTACAAAGAGCCTCGAAGTTAACCAGACATCATTAACCTATTTAAATGTTCAGTATCTCTCCAGTCTGCCAGAAGCCTCTCCCTCACACGGTGGTGAAATTAAATTCCTCAACAGTGCGAGTGAGATACAAACAACCATGGTGCAAAATGTATTGATGTTTAATTTGAATAGCCTGAATTATAAACTCTAGAAAGCTGATGTGCATATAAACAGGTAAGGCTGATATAACAGTTATTAAGGAATATCAAGAATGAAGCATCATTACATAATCTCACAACATGTTTTTTATATTAATTTACTTCTCTTATAATAAAAAAAGGACTGTTTTTTTATCTAATGTGTTGCAAATAGAGCAATTAAGAAGCTTTTTCCTCTCTGTCTCATGAGCTCAGCTGTTGATTTATGGCAACAACACCATCCTGCATGCTGGTTTGTGTTCAGGTCCTTTACTGTTCAATGTGAGGCTTTAAATTTTCAGCACGGCTGCATTTTTTCAGTTTTATTCACATACATTGTTCTAAATAACCACAATATAAACTGTTGTATGCTGTTCTGACTAAACATGTACAACCTAATACGAGTGGGGTGAAGCTGTGTTTCAGGACCTTCCTTTCCTTAAGGATGCAGGCTGTGTGCTCCCAGCACAGGCCCTTTGTAAAGTATAGTGCCAAGCACAAACATTATTTGGCGAGTTAAATCAGTCTGTTCACATACATATGCACATTTGAGTTTCTATGCAATGGTTATCACTGCAAAACAAGGTGAAAACGTGAATTAAAGACTGATAGACTGTGGATGTTAAGGTTGTTGATGTAGCTCGCTCAGCCCTGAGCGCTTTAGCTGAACTGACTAGCCGAGCAGGCAGCTGTCAGTCTATGTCATGGCAAAACAGGGACACTTTTGACTATACAGCAAAATATCTGACCCAACAAAATTCAAAGTAACACTGCGAGTTTTTCTCTGGCCTCGTTTGCGTCCCCGCACGGATCACACACCCCTATTTCTTTTCAATTTGTCAGACTGTTCGCACGAAACAGCTAGAGCCTGGTTAGCCTCCCGATGCTATCAGTTTAGCTAACTGCGTCCGTTCTCGGACAGCTAGAGGCTGCTCTTGTATTATCAGACAACTGTATCAGTCGTTCTTTTTAAATATTTAACGTCTTTTCACAGTAAATCGCTGCATATGTGAGACGTCGATCACTGACTATAGCTTTTAAATAAGAAAGTCATTACAAAACCAGTGTTATTCACACAATTTAAGTCAATATGATGTATACTGGACAGTATCTGATTTCAGCACCCAAACTTCAACCGACCGTCAACATCCAGCAACAACATTGAACGAAAGTATTCCTGATATTTTAAAAACTGACACATGTGACCGCAGAGGAGCATTTCTTACGTTAACTTTGATGTTCAATGACGTCAAATTATTCAAGACAATAGCCAAAACAAAAACACCGACTAAACAGCAGCTACGTGCCCGACAATAGAAGTAGTTCAATGAATGCTGGTTAACGTCAAAACGAAAAGTAGCAGCTCTTAATTTAACCATGATTAAATTATATTAGTCGTTGTGTAATGTTCTTAGAAAATAACGAGCTTTAAAAAAGAACGATAAATATGTAACCAAGCCGTGTCCGATAATGGAACCGTGTGGCTGCTTCCCTTACTGCAGTTTTACCTTGTACACATCTCCGTATGTGCCGCTTCCTATCCTCTGGATCAGCTCGAAATCCTCCTGCGGATTCCTCCGGGACAGGTCGACACTGGAGTTCATCATGTCCACTGCCAATTACGGCGCTAAACGCGCGCGGTACTCGAACCCCAACAATATTTTGAAAGAAATAATTGTAGAAAAACATACGGCGTCAGAAAATCCCAACCCGAATCCAATGTAGCTCCAACATGGCTTCCACTGCGCATTGAGCATGCGCAATGGACATCATGGCGTATCCTCTCCATAGTCTGGTCAGGGCAATAGGGGCTACTGAATTTAATAATGGACACGAAAGTAAACATAAATTTTAACAAACTAATTATATTCAAGGTAGATAATAAACATGTCATACGTTAAGACTAAAAAGTCCACAAAAGATAAATAAAGCCAAATGTGAACATTACCAATGATTTAATTAATCATTTTGATTAGCATTGATCCAATGAGTGTAAAGACTGTATGGTGTAAAGCCATGTTTTCGAATGAACCAATAGCATTTCACTGAAAGTAAAGCTAATTGGGAATTGAATGAAACATTAAATCCTGAGTGGCCTTTCCTGGCCCCTTGTTGTCAAACTGGGCTAAGCAGGGTTAAACAGCAGCAGATGGCAACATTGTGATTTAATCTATACTCTCTACCAGGCTGAACAATAGTGTCACTGCAGAGAACTTTACAGTCTCTCTTAACAGAAGATGGCTCGTGTGTTTCTTGTTTATTTCATAGGAGGAGTTTACCTCAATTTTTTATCAGAAGAAGAATAGTGAGTCACATTGTGGGACCAGTTCTGAGTGAACACTGGAGCTGTAGGTTATGTTGAATAAATTTCACATATACTTGGTGGTTTTCAAGTTTTAATAATACCATTCTTTTTTTATAGATGCTGAAAATACTCCCAGACAAACACAATTTTCCTCCTACAGGAGGATCTTTTGGGGAAAAAAAACATGGGTACCAAACAATATAAGGCATAATAAATCTTTCCTTTTCTCTCACTATTCTTTGTCTTTTTTTCTTATGGACAAAAATAGAAAGGAGATTACATGGCTATGAATTGCATTATTCTAACCATCTGTCTTTTCAGTTTGTGAAAAATGAAAACAAAATACCAGTATGCTTTTTATCAAGAATGACCTTAAAAAGCACCGTCCAAAAGCTGCACTAACAATGTTTTATGCAGTCAATATATGGTACAGAAAAACAGAACAGATTTTTACAACTGGAAACTCTGAATATCTATCCATAGCTTAAAAACTCAGTTTTCATAAAATAATAAAAGAAATAAATTCTTTACAGTTGTTTTAGTTAAAAAAAAAAAAAAATTATCAAGTTTCCATCTTGACATATTTAGTGATAAGGCCATCGATTGCGCCTAAGCTAACCCTAAAAGTAGCCTGGTGCCTCAAGGAGGAGAGAGGTAGCCCAAACTGAGGGTCTGTTTCCTGGATAGGAGGGAAATTGACTCCCTGATTGATTTGGAAAGTCTTCTGCTTTGTAAAGGACTGAGAAGAGGATGGGCTGTCTTGTATCCTTGTTGCAGGCTGGTTAAGCATAGGTACAGTTTCTTTCTGTGCCAGGAACTTTTTAAGGAGACAGAACAACTGAGGACTCAGAAGGAGAACCAACGATCCACCGACACAAAGAACTCTAGAAAAACAAACGAGTAGAATTGTGAAATAGGTTTTCCTTAACTTCTAAAGGTAAGAGAACTAATGTCATATTATCTATATTTCATTATGTTAAGAACTTGATCTGTTGCAAAGTCCTACTCATAGAATTAGAGTTCTGCAAAGTAAATGAAACAGGGCACAATAACAATGGAGAGATTTCCTAATTCACTGATCAGTTCAAAATAAGAACAATGAAAACAAACACACACAGAGGCACTGACCTCTCCATCTCAGTGAGGATGAGGGGCAGGTTGGCAGCCATGTCTGTCTTTGTGCCAAACTTCTTGCCAAATGGGAGGTCACAGACTATAGCATCCACACTGGCACTGGGCAGAGGCAGAGCTGCGCCCACATACAGTGGAGGACAAACAAGCCAAAAGGTAACTGAATACATGACAGCAGGCGTCACTCACACCTCCTATTCACCCAGTGGCTTCCAAAACCTGCTGCTTTGGAGCCCCAGGAATAAATAAAGGGTTTAATTTCTAGTATGAAAAAGGCATCAAGATGTGAGATTCATGATTTAATGGACATTTTGATTTAATAACACACCATAGTAGCAAAAAATGCCAATAATTCTTAACATATTATGATAGAAGCTAACTTTATTTTTATGCAGTAGTTGATATTTCTTGTGATACTAAAATATTTGTAGGTTAAAGGTTCAATTATCATTGATTATGGTATTATCAATACGGTATTGTAATATGGTCTTATAATAAACACTGAATATGATTCTAGCGAAGATTTGGCACAAGTTTCCTACCCATAGATGAAGCTTTCAGCAGGTGTATCCTGTTTCCCATCTCTGAAAACTCTATGTTCTCATTGGCCCTCTGCAGCTGTCCATCATCGATGTCCAAGCCAAGGAAACAGGCAGCCTGTATGAGTCATTGAGGACAGTTGATCGAGTTTTATGTGTTATTTTTATAACACCCACCACAATATACACATTGTAAAATATTGTATGTATTTACATTTATATTTGGCGTGGATGTAAATGAATGTGACAAGTTTTAGTCAACAATCATGGGTATAAAAACAAATCTGTTTTATACAGGCATGTTTTGGTTTTTTTGAAGACATATTTAAAAAAAAAAAAAAAAAGACTTTTAAAGCCTTTCTGTTCTTGATCAGTGTGCTAAATATCCACAAAGATATGTGCCCAACCTTGTGTTCCTGTGCTGCCTCTATCAGGATTGTTCCCACTCCACACATGGGGTCGACCACAAAAAAACCTGGCTGGGAGACATACAGTTCAGTACAAGCAGGTTGTTTGCAGCACCCAATGCAGTAGTTACAGAAGGGCAATAAGGAATTGCTGTCCCAAATGTTTAAGCCCACAGAGAAATTAAAAAGCCAAATTACACATGTATTAACTTGGCAAACTTTGGAGGGAGTCAAACAAACAAAAAACTCTTACTGAAAAAAGTAAAAACAAAGAAAGGAAAGGTTCCTGCTTATTTTACTTAATCTTTCATTCTACATAAGTCTGAATACAGTAGCAGACATGTGTCTGAGTACCTGAATCTGAGCTAGTGAGGCCATAGCCCATGCAACCGTCGACCTCAGTCCTGTGGTTTTGATGTAGCTCCGGTTAGCAAGAGGTAACCTGAAGAACAAACATGAGTGACCAATAACTTAGCACTGCTTATCAGACTAATTAAAAAAAAAAAAAAGCTTTGTTAAAAGTCAACATTATCAGGTTTGTAATGAGGACGGTCTGTTTATGTCAATAACCTTGTTAGAGGAATTCCAAGTAGGCAATAGTCATCACTTAAATAAACATGTACCTGCAAACAAGAGGAAAAATAACTGCTGTTAATTTGAAATAAATGTAAGACAGCAAAGAGAAACTGATAAAACAGTTATCATATAGAGGAACGTTTTATTGTATTATCAAATGTCACTTAATGCACAGCAATAAAGTTTACCTCCAGCTTGGGATTCTTCAGGTCAGTTTTCCAGTCCATCAGTCTGTTTAGACCCATTCCGATTACTTTGCTCACCTCCTGTGTTTCATGCAAAACATAATTTTTCCCCCTTTAATGTGACACATTTGGAGCTCAGATGTATGTTGAATATGCATAAAATAATCTTGACAGTTCAACAGAAATGTTATCTATTTAACAGCATGTTTTTGTACAGCACATGACCATTTATTACCAAATATGATATCCACAAATAAAAGAAGTGTGTCTTTTTTTTGACAAGGTGCAACTTTTCTCAGAATTAATAAAAACCTGCATTAAAGTAAAACTTGTGTTAAGTTTTTTTGTTTTTGTCATGTCTTCTAAATGTAGCTTGGTAGTAAATAAAATTGTTAAAGTTACTGCAGTAAAAACCCTTAGAACAGACCTGTGAAAAAGCATGAATTTATTGTATTAAAAAAGTTCTGTTTCTCTTCATGTGAACAAACAGGTTTTCCACTTGGTATGCATACATGTTGGATGGAAGCATGGGTGTAATTGCCATATTTTCATGCCATTTTAATGCAGTCAGGTGATTTTTTTACCACAAAGTGATAAAAAAAATTGCATATGGGTATTTTGGATTCAGGAAGGAAATATAGAGAGGGCGAACAGATTACTTATATGTACTGTTTTAAATTTGAGGATTTGTCACACTTCATACTGCATCATCTTTTATCCCAGTTTTATTTCAGTACTCGAGGTTGACAGTTGTAAAATGTACAAGTAAACAGTTTCATTTTACCCAGGTCTAATTCTAACCTTTAAATATCTAAGAGAGAAATTTTACTTTTGAATTCTGCTACCTGTGTGCTGAAGTATTTGGTGAGAGATCCAGTACACTTGCAGTTGATCCTGAAAGTGACAGGGACAAAGGGAGGCTCAGGTTTGATGTCGCTGGATTGCTGATGAGTCCCAACTCTTCTTTCATAAATCTTCTCTTTTTTTACATGAAAAAGAAATACAAAAGGGGTTCAAAAAGAATTGGAATTAAATTGAAATTAAAATAAGCACTCCTTTAATATTTAAGTAAAGTTTAGATTAAATGAAGGTTGTTACCTTTGTCCTTATTTTCAACAGAATACTCTGTCTCATGGTCTCTGCCATTGAGTTTTATTCCTGATATCACACAGCTTTTAAACCCCACAGCAATTCCCTTATCTTTCTCTTCTTCTTTCACCCTCTGTCTTTTGTTTGTCATTGTCTCTCCCTCCTCTTCACTATTATCTTCATTTTCATTCCTCTTTCTCTTTTTCATTGTTGTCTTCGATTCACTGGAAGTTTCTCCGTTCTCCTCTTCTCTGTGAGGAGAATTTGTCAAAGTCTCTCTCAGTTCGTCAACACCTGTCTCTTCCTTGTGCCTCTCCTCCTTCTTCTTCTCTTGAGTCTGTTTTCCATTATGTTCACCACTCCTCAGCCTCCCATCCTCCTCCTCTCTTTGCTCCCTTGTACTTGTTGTAGACTCCACATTGCACTTCTCCTCTTCCTGCCTCCTTTTGTCACTGGTCTTCATCTCCTCTCTCTTCTTTGATACTTCAAAGGCTGGGTTTGTCAGAGTCCTCTCTTTGTTAGTCAGCTCCCCCTGCAGGTGGCTCCATGTCATTAAAGCACAGGTCCACTGATTTCTGTCACCCAGCAGCTTTGACTGCAGTTCAGAGGCAGCTTTTGCTTTAATATTTCAGAAAGCACAGCACAAAAGTCAACTGAAATGTTTGCACATGTATCAGAAATAGAGATATATAATGTAATGGCTGCCAAAATATTCTTAATGTCACCAATAACATTTACTGTACTGTTTTTTTTTCTTTACAAGCTTGTTACCTGGGCTGATGTGAGCAGACAGCTGCACAGGTGAGTCTTTTTTGAACAAAAGGAAGAGTCTCTCTGCAGTCTTTAAGTTAATCACTTTGTCAATACTCGCAGACGAGTTGAACAGCACTTTACCTGGCATCTGATACACCTAAAACAACAAAGAAGCAGGGAAATGATCAAAGGCTTCATGCTGCTGACAAAAGGACAATTATGCATCGTATATTTAGTCACTTGATAGAAGTCTAATCTGCAAGTGTCTCATAAAAGACACTAACGTTAGGTATTGAAATAAGGGCTGTATTCAGAAAGCATTTTGAGGACCCCTAAATGACACTAAAAGTTTCTAGCTAAGAGTTTTCTCTTAAAACCTCATTACAAAACTGCTGATACTTACTCTTACTAAGGAATTCAGAGAACTTTGAGCTAAAAGAAAAGGTCTGAGCTGACCCCATTACTATGGATGATGTCATGTTTCAGGAACCACTTCACTTACTATGCCTACTGTGATTGGCTAACAAGAAATGTGTCAATGTGAGTACCTTCCACATCGAAATCACTCAATTTGGAGAAAGATGTCATGTTGGCATAATGAAATCAAGACCTTAAAATTAAATATGCAGGCTACTAATTAAACATTAAACCAAGGGTAACATATCGACTAGTATGTATTGTGCTAATTGTAAGCAGCTGTATCTGGTTAACCAATTAGCATATTTACATATATGCAGCATTTTAATGACTGGGATTCTGGAATAACCATGACAGAGACAACAACAGACAAAAGAACGCATAAACCAAACTGTTCAGGTGATAATGAGATGGACTGACAGCAGCAGCCATGTTGACAATCTTTTCCATTTGGTCTTAGTAAGTTAGGAGTCCTCTTCCCTACTCCTAACTTCTCAAATATAAAATACTTTTGGAGAAGAAATATAGAAATCCTAAAATGAGGATGACACGGCCATTATTTTTGAGAGTTTCTCCTAAATCAGCAAGTTAGGGGAGACTTTTAGCTTTAAGATGTTTAGTGAATGCAGGCCCTGATCCTTAAATGACTGAATTGTGGATACTGATATAGCAAAATTTTGACAGATTCTTCAGGCTTCCTTGCAGCCAAGAGTACATCTCCTTGAGAAAAACACACACAAGTCCTCTAATATCATTTAAACTGTACACTTTTATGTAAATTGATAGTTATTTGTAGAACGTGTGTTTCACCTTACTTTTGGGTGAAGAAATTATGGAAGAAAATGAAATCTGGTATTGGTATTGATATAGACCCAGAACTATTCTAGCTCACTTTTTCAACAGAACGGATTATGCTGATCACTTTCAAATCTGCTGTCAGCACCAGTAACTGAATATCATGCATTTGTAAAAGTTGAAACAAGCAACCCAAAAGAAAGCGTAGCGATATGTGGGGCAGATTATTTGATAACCTTAGTGAAAGTCAGGATGAGAATCTTTTGAGAGCTACTTCTGCGTTCCCTCATGTGTTTTGAATTCTCCCGTGATATTATTGAGTCAAGTAACAAAATGATTTGGGTTTTATTTCAAAGTGTTGCAGTGGGGGAACACGGTCCTCAAATGATATCTACGTGACCCCTCCTCGGGTCAAAGTTCGAGTCTACACATTTCTAAAGTCTGACCGTCTGCCTGCAAACTAAATAATACGAACACTCACATCTTCAGCTGACAGCTTCTCCTTCACTTCGTCGATTAAAAAACGCTCCATTCCGTTACCAGCAGTGCAGTAGTAGCGAATTGTACTCTCCTCACTGTTTGGTTTGGTCATAGTGCTGTGTGACTTTTCTGGCGTTAATATTCTGTGATATTTAAAGTTTGGTTATTTCACATACAGAACGCCGCCATATTGAATATTTGTTTACACCGGAAACGGAAGTAGATCTCTGGCTGCAGTAACTCGTGTCGGCCAGCAGGTGTCTCACTTAGACAATGAAAAGTTATTTATGTCACTGGTGGTTGAAATGTAGTATTCATCACAATCAGACATTTTGCATATTAAAATGGAGACATTTATCACTGTGTGAATGTGCCAGAGAGGCCCAGACTTCACATTCACATCGATTACAACATGTTAATGTGATACAGCAACTCGCAAAAGGCTTTTCATTTGTGAAAAAATGGGATGCTCTCGCTTTCTTTCTTCCAGACAAGTGTCCTTCCAAAGCTAAGAGGGAACTTTTAAAAGTCTGTTTTCATATTCATTGCTGAATTGATCTACAAGAGCAAGACGGATCCCCTATGCCTATCTGTGTCTTATGACTTCACTGTCTAAACCCTTGTCTTATCTGTGTCCCTCCTCCTGCCTGGCACACTCTCTTTAACAGTTTTTAATCTTCTTCTCTACACACTGACATTTTAATGACCCCAAACACGTTTAATCCCCCTTACTTTGTCTGATGAACAGTGCTCAGCTTGTTGCCTTGAGCCATAAACACTTCAAAAACCGTCAGGCTGATGTGACCTGCCACAGTGTACTGCCTGCCAATAAGAATGTCAAGATTTATTTTAGGGAAATGCGTTCATATAACTGCGAAAAAATGGTGTTATGGTACTTCAGAGTGACTTTAGACCTTGACTTTAGACTTAAGACAACTTCAGTTGTCTTTCAACTGGAAGGGCTTGATCCCAAGTCCTGCTGTGCACATACTGAAGTATCTCTGGGCAAGTGCATTAACCCTTAACTGCCTTCACTTTACATGGCCATCTGACATATATAAATAAACTATGTATATGTGTGATTTATATACATTGTTACTTTTGATGTATGAAAGTAACCCATAATTTTTCAGCAAAGATATCTGGACAGTGCTTAAACCATTATACAGCCATTATGGGTGTTATTTAAAGTTATCACAGAATTTCTTATTGGAGTCTAAGGAGAAAATGAAAGTTAAAGCTGGAGTAGGCCAGATTGAGAAAGCAACCAAAAGAAAGCCCACCCCCTCTCTCCTGGCTTCCTCCTGGCTCCCTCCGAGACCACACCTCTGAAACCACATGAACGTGGTGCAGAGGCAGCCGGAGGATGACAACATAAAGCAGTGGAGAGACAACACGCTACATCGTATGCAATATTTCATCAAAGAAAGCATCTATTCCTTACATTTGTGTTTTTAATCTAAATAGTAGATGATAAATGATATTTAAGTTATTGCCTGGCAAACAACTTCTTCTTGCCAAGGAGCTGTGTACAGGAGAGTCCGCAGTGATAATGTTAGAACTGAATGTTTGTTTTATATATCATTGCATTTTACAATGTGTAGCTACTAAACAACTACAGTGCCAACATATTTATTATCGCTTATCGTTGGTGACTGGTGTGATTTCCGTTGGACTTGTAACATATTGATTGTTGTTGTGCTTGTCAGAGTTTTCTGGAGGAGAGCGCTGTTGGCTCTGACTATTAGTATAATCCGGCACCTAGTACTTCATTGGGTCAGAGAGGAAAAGGCTAGGGCCGATGGCATGGCAGAGCTAGTCCTGCAAGAGGGAGAGCTACAATCACAGCCAGAGGCAGAGGCAGAGGCTGGGGGTGTTTTGCTGTCGGAGGAGCTGAGGGTCTTGGAAAGGAAGACCTCCAGCGAGTCTGGGATCTACAATCCCAAAGGATTTCTGATGAACGGGTATATCACAGAAACTGACCCGAACAAATGGTTGAAACAGCAGGGGGTGGTGGCCTCGCTTTCCTGTGTTTCAGCGGTGTGGAGGTTGATGTATCTTTCTTGTAGCTATGAAAACAGATTGGAGACAACATTTATCACACATCCCATTCTAGCTGATAAACCACAACAGAGGAGCTATTGGCTAACAGACGGTGTAGATGGTCTATGTAGACACAGTGATGGGACATTAGCCCGCAGCTAGCATTAGCCAAATGAATCGTTAGCTACCTTATAAATGAACAAAACAAAAACAAATCAAATTACACAATTACCTGTCCAGCAGAAATTTGGCAACCATGGCGTCATTTTTGAATCCCTTCAGATCCCTCAGCTCTTGCCATCATGGAAATGCTGCTCCAATGTTCACTCTCGTTTTCGCTCTCTCCATCCAAACACTTTTTATTTGTCGCTATTTCAACAAGGGTCATCCTCTTCATGCTCTGCTTGATGGAAGAATTGGGTGTAAGAACTATGGCTGCTGTTTCTCTGTCATTGTTGTCCAGCGTCCAGCGTCCAGAGACCGAGTAGTGTCCAAATACCGAATGACGTCCAGCCATTGTATTCAACTCGCGAGGTGAAGGATTTCGGTCATGCTTAAGGCATAGCGGCATACCTCTTCTGGGTTCTTATCCAATTATTCATTTGGGACCAAAACATATGATTGGATGAACTTATTGCTGCCCTGCTGCTGATACAGACAGCAGACATTTGTCATAATAGTATCAGTGCACTCTGTGTATGATTTGCTGCAGTGTATGAATGACTTTTTAGCACTTATTGAGAAAAATAGTTAAAAAATGTGACCAACCCTTCCTTTAAAGTGGATATTTTATTCTTGTGAATATCACCTTTAAACAGTGTTGTTTACAATCAGCTTCTCCAATGTCAAAATTATTACTTTGTAGTTCACATTATTGATAAAGTGTCTCACCAACGCACATCCTGTGATGTCAAAATGTCCCAAACATAATTAAGATGTGTTCAAGATGGAATATAATTATTTTACCTCCAATCAGTGTTAATCAAATTTAAAGTTGGATTTATGGGCCTTTACCTAACAAGACAAAATTCAGGTTCTCAGTTTTCTTTGCCTCTCTCTTCAAAGTCTATCCCACTTTCATCAGCCCATAATATTAGATGTATCCATGTAGAAAAGAGACATTAATACTCCTTTCAACAGCTGCCATTTGCAATAATTAGCCCCACTGCTGCTAAGTGAACACAACAGCTCCACAAAATGGATGCTGCCTGGCACACCAGCCGTGGAGTGATGTATGACTGTACATTAAACTTGTTTTTATTCTCTTCCACACCCCATAAATGAACAGAGGGAGGGAGGTGATAAAGCAGATAGAATAAGAGAGGAGGGAAGAGGTAAAATGATGATGATAGGATGGAGCCAGAGGACAGAAAAAAAAAGAAGAAAAAAGGGAGGGACATATGCACACATATTGGCACCGAGGAAGGTAGACAGCTTTTCCATATATATATATATATATATATATATATATATATATATATATATATATATATATATATATATATATATATATATATATATATATATATATATATATAGATAGATATAGATATAGATATAGATATATATAGATATATAGATATATAGATATAAAATGAAATGCAAATGATGTAAAATAAAAATGCACATATACAGATTTTAAAAAAAGAATTCAGATACAACCTTCATTTGACATCAGTCCATTTGTAGAATGAGATTTGTAAAATCCTATGAAGAAACTGGAAGAAAACCAAATGATGCTCAAGCTACTACAAATATTTTTGTGAGTCAGTACAGCTCTCTTGCCAGAAATGTATTTTGTATGAGTTACAACACACTGAGGGAGTCTGCCAATGGCCTGCAGTCTGCCCATAGTTCCCGTCACTCTTCTTTTATTTAACAAATGCCCTCTGCGAAAATGTAAATCTAAGCATAGGGGCTAAAGAAGAACAAGTGCCAGAGTTTTGAATTATTGCAAACAAGCATTTTGTTATTTGTGTATGTTACTTAGCACCCGCCCCTTCTACGAACCAAAACTGACATTTAAACAACACTTTAGACAGCAAAGACCCTTCAAGTCAATCTGTTCCAAAGCATAACAATTTTTTGACATCTCCTGTGTTAGAGTTTGTTGTGTTTTTGCTTTCATTTTCTCTTCTTCTCTATTAATTTGGTGCACACAGCAACAAGATTGACATTGGACAACATTACTGTCAATCTTGGCATAACCCATTTTTTATGCCATCAAATTAAAATGAATCAAATCAAACTTTTGAGAAAAATGAATACCCAGAAATAAACAAGCATCATATAAACTAACTATGACAGGAAGCACAAAAAAAAGAAAAAAGAAAACGTGTTTGACATGTCTTGTGATTTCAAAGTTTGACTCATGTCCTGTCTGTTTTAAATGGAGGAAACTTGCTTTCTTACTAAAGCCAGGTTCATACTTCTCCATTGACCCTACAGGGGCATGAGCAATACATCATTTTTGTGTTGATGTGTCTGTTTCTCTCTCCAGTAAAATGTTTGTAGGCTGTGTTGCCTCTTTGCTAGTCTGATTCCAGTCCCTCTTGTTTTTTTTTCACAGCAACTCTGAGCTGATACATGTTGTCATCGGTCATACAACAACCAATTCAAAAAAGAAAAGACATGAGTCATTGGAGGAGATGGAATGTTTGGCTAATGTTCAGTGATTCTGTGAATTATGTCAATGCAGGAAATATGATTCTGCCCCTCTGACCAATCACAGAGGTTGTATCACTTCAACATGAAGTTAACTAACTAACTAACTAACAGCCAGCCAGAGGGAACAATCCAAACCTTTGGGTCCACATTTTGGAAGCTTAAAGGTTGTCCATCATTTTGTATCATCTCTAGCTGGGGTCAATTTTTTGTTAAATGGGAATAGTTAGCCTGAGTTTTGTTAACCAAAGGAAGAATCTTCTTTTTTTCTTGAGACAGAAATGTTCTCTGCTCAGTCCTTTTTGTTGATGGAGTCTGTGCTGAGTAAAATTTATTTTAGCATAAAGGATAGTTCCAAAGTATGTATTTAAAAAAAAAAAAAAAAAAACGCAAAAGTTTTAAATCTGGAAAAAACAGACAATCTTTTGTGTAAGGATAATAAAGCAACAAAGATTTATGACATGATCAGAAGGACTTCTACATCATAGTTTGTTTTCGATACCCTCGGCCGCTGCTCTGTGCAGACTCACAAACATATTATGGAAATTTCAACTCAAACTCGTGTGAATGCAAAAGTCAAAAGTCGCTTTCCTCAACCATATGTTTTCTAATTGAAATTTAAACTTGAATCCCAAGTGTAAATTATGGTGTAAAACAACACTTTGTGGAGGCTGGTGAATATTCAGCACACGCCATCCTCCTGTCTCCACCTCACAGAACAAAGCACTGAACCTGAAGGGACAGAGCCTTTACCACAGCCACCCTCGCCCTCTGGAACTCACTCCCCACTCATATTAAAAACTGCTCTGACACATCAACCTTTAAATCTCTGTTAAAATCTCACCTTTTTAATTTGTGATTGTATTGTCATTTTGTTTTGCTTTGTCTAAATAATGTATAGCTTGTATATGTTTCTTTTTATGTATTAATTTTAAATATTGTACAGCGTCCTTGAGTCCTGAAAATCGCTCTGTAATTATTATTATTATATTTCAAGAGGGCTTTTATAGAAAAGAGTACACTGTTTGTGTGTGTTTTGTGTGTGTGTGTGTGTGTGTGTGTGTGTGTGTGTGTGTGTGTGTGTGTGTGTGTGTGTGTTTGTGTGTGTGTAAGATCCATATTTCTCCCCAAACTCCTTTCTTCTATTAATTCTTCTTTTATCTTTATCTTCATTCCCCATCATTTGTTTGTATTTATTCTTCTCTCCTCATCTCCTCTGATTCCTTTTCTATTCCTCATATCTTCATATCTTCCCTGACCTTCTTTCCATTGCCTATCCTTTAATCCTTACTTTACTTTTACATGGCAACCCCCAATGCTGAGTTGACTCAATCACAGCATTTTTTATTGGTTTAGAGATACAAATATTAAGGCCCCATTTATACAACGGCTAAAGGATAAAACGCAAAAGTATTGTTATGTTTTGGCCTCTTGTTTACAAGGAATTGCCATTTTAGCCGACCTAAAATGCAACTTTTTTTAAAATGCCTTCCAGTGTGGAATTTTCCTGATACGCTGCAGCCTCCTACACCACAATTTCACATATTTATATACATATAAAGAATACCCTTATTCTTCTGGTTACCAGTATCAGCTCATCAAACTATCAGTAAGTGCATTTTAAAATTGGGAAAAAAAGCTAATTTTGAGCAGAATTAAGGTTTTGTTATTTTTGGTGTGGCCCTCTGACACAGTTCAAGCTTCTCATGTGGTCCCCGATAAAAAATAATTGCTCACCCCTGGTCTCCAGGGTCCTAAGGGCAGCAGAGGAAAGAATTGGTCTTCTTATCCAGTCAGTTAAGTATTTTCCTGTCAGCATCTGAGATACTGCTGCCAAGGCAAACTATTCCAAAGAAGATGTGTGACACCACCACAGAGACCAAACACGATGACGATTGGAAAACACTTCTACAATTCTACAATTTCATTTAGGAGACACTTCTGTCCAAAGTGATGTACAACACAAGAAAGAATGTAATCAGGAAAGAAAAACCTTAATAAGTGCATAGAAATGCTTCAGGTTTGAACACACACACACACACACACACACACACACACATACACATACACACACAAACTCCCCCTTTTTTAATTTATTATTACATCTAAATAGTTGTAGCCACAACTAAAATTCAATATGAGCACTATTTTTCAACCTTCAACAACAGTCAGTGTTCAGTGCTTCCATTCACTCAGACCCACCTTCTGATTCATTTGATCCCAGGGGACAAAGAGGAGAAGTGCCTAAGTGTTCCATGAACAGGTAAGTCTTCAGACATTGCTTAAAAGTAGAAAGGGACTCTGTGGATAGTATGGAGTTGGGTAATTCATTCCACCATTTGGGAACAACAGAGGAGAAGAGTCTGGCTTGAGAGTCAGAGCCATGCTGGGCTGGGAGCACGAGGCATCTTCACAGGCAGAGCGTAGCGGTTGGGGGTGGGGTGGGGGGGGGGGGTGTAGACCTGGACTCCAGGTAGGCAGGTAGCCCTTCTTGTAACTGTTTTGTAAGCCAGAACAAGAGCTTTGAATTTGATTGGAGCTGCAACTGAAAGCCAGAGAAGAGAGATTACAGTTTTTCTCGACTGTTTACACACATTTTCTGAAAGCATGGCTCATACTCTCAGAGCTCTGCACACAAATCAAAAAAATGCACACACAATGGGCAAAACCCCTCAATTCTCCTGCAAAATGAAACTTTACATTCAAAACAATGTTATTTCTTCTCAAAATGGTATTTTGTTCTCAAATGACACGCACAAACCACCGTACGACAAGACATTTATAAGAACCAGTTGAACACTGATGTGCTCAATGTAATACAAAATGATGAATTTATCAAAATGACTTAATGACAGTTTATACATATGTATACTGTAAAATATTTTAGAACAATGTTTTTATACTCAGAACACACAAATACATGGTAACAAATATATTTTTTATTTTTCCACAAAAACAATATACACAGTGTGCGTCCCAACCAAAATTACCCATACAGTGGTCTATATACAAAACAGAAGATTTTACTGTATACAGTTACAGTAAAAAAAAATGTACATGGTCAACCAAAGTGGCTCAGATCTCATGAGAGATTATGATCCTTGGCTATCCTCATCCTCAGTCCTCCTCCTCTTACTCTCACTCCTATGGCTCTGCCTCTGTTTCCAATGCTGGCATCCATTGTTCCTAAACAGAGACGCTCACCTGTTGCCCTTTTATGCTAAAGCTCTGATTGCTAATTGTAAAACTGTGTGACGGGTGTTTGCCCCTGTAATGAGTCAGTGAGCATAGTAGGGCAATCAACTTTAGAATTTTGAGTGACAGTGTGTACCTTGTGAAAACAAGAGATTTTCTTCATGGAAATTGTACCAAATACAGAGAATTGTGTGTAGTGTTTTGAAAAAAGTGTGTTTTATACTTGCAGGAATTATGCTTGTAGTTTAGCAGAATTGGTTCTGGGGGTTGGTGCATGGGTTACATGATGTGGTCATTGTATCAACTGTCAATGAAACAATTGAGAAAAACTGTAAGCAGTTGGTTTTGTGCACCTGATGGTTGTTTAACCAATTGGCTCATAGGTGGGGTAACTTGATAGTCAGTGCTTATGAACTACAAGGAAGTGACATTATGATTGACTTCAGTGTCTAATGTATCCAAGTGGTGTTTTGCAAATGACTGTGTATAGTTTAGCAAGCAGTGTGAAGCTGACATTGTGCTTATAGCAGGCTTGTAGTTCTTGAGAACTGTCTTGGTCTCGAGACCACTTTTATGTGGTGTTGGTCTTGTCACAGCCTTAACAGTCTTTGGTCTCAGTCTTGTCTTGGTCTCGGGTCTCAGGGGTCTCAATGGGTCTTCAACTGTCACCGCAGTCTCGAAGGGATTTGTAGCCTACAATATCCAGGCACACTACTGGCTATGCGAAGTCCAATAATACAACATCATTATTATTATCATGCCCATTTGAGAGTGCTGATGTGTCTATGAGCACATTTAAATATTAACAGCTCTCAGAGGAGTGTAAAGTGTGCAAACAGGACCATGCATCCATGGAGAATGAGAGAGAGAGGCAGACAGGGTGACAGAAAGAGAGAGAGACAGTTAAAGAAACACAGTCCCAGCAGCAGAGCTCTGCAAAGCACAAACTGACAGAAGCTATCAAAATCAACAAAAGCAGGTGAAATGGGAAAGCACAGGAGGGGGAAAAGCATGGTGGAAAAAAGGAAGATGAATAGAGGGGAAAAGGAGGAAAACAGGACAGTCTGTGTATTGGTCAGCAAATAATTTTGTTTATGTGCCTGATGTGTGCAGATTCATGGTTCACTGTTTTCACATTTTCCTACATGAACATATCTATGTAAATTCATGGTAAGACCTTTGTATACTCACTGTTATGCAAGTTGGCATATTTTGGTACATTCTTCTCACACGTGCACTGCTCTTACTTTTTTATGCATTCTTGTATTCTTCAGTACAATCATAAGCAAACCTACTAATGTTTTCTTCATGCAGTTATTCTCGCTCAGTATTTCACATTTTGGCATCTTCTTTCATAGGAATCAAGCACACACATGTAAGTAATAATCATAATAACTAGGTCTTTTTCTTTTTGAGTGCATCAGTACGCCACAGTATTGTGACAGTGAGCAGGTATACACAATATCAAAACCCTGAAACTAAATAAAATTGAATTTTGCCACAATCATCTTCCTCTCTGTCTTACCATCACACGTTCTAAATCAAAATGTACCTCTTTTATTATTTGTGGTGCAGGTTGTTGTGGCTCAGTTTTGTATCAACCTACTTAATTTTGATGTTTGTTTCTCAACAACTTATGGAGTCTAATATTCACTTCATCTCTCAGTGCACCACTTAATAACTTTTATTTTGCTGTCTGCTGTTCAGTGTCTGGTGGGTTCTGCTTACAGGAGGTATTTTTTGGATGCCTTTCTTGTCAATGCAAATATGGTTTTATCTCATACATATTTAATTACTTAACCTTTATTGACCAGGACTTTTCTTTTTGGGATATTAGATTTCTTTTACAAGAATCCTGACCAAGACAGCAGCAAGCCAGAAATTTAACACAAAGTCCAGCAGCACATTATAACAGCTTGATATTGGACTAAAAATAAATCATCAGCTTTCTGTTGTCAAAAATGGGTATACCCAATTCAGATGACCCCTAATCAATATTTTAAGTAAGAGTCCATCAATTTAAGTAAATTTGACATAGTATGAATAATAAAAACATTACCGTTTTCATTTACTAGTCAAAATACTGTTACAGAAAACCAACAAGTTGCAGGCAGAAAAACTGAAAGAAGAAGCTGAGAGGTGCTAAACAGCTTTGTAGATTGGGATGATGAAGAGTTCAGTAATACTTTTGTCACATTGACACTAAAAGGCCAAAACGGAAGATAATGGCTATAACCATACAGGAAGAGTGTAACAGAAGAGTCGGTTTTGATGTAAAAGCAATATGTTTGTTGAACTAATAAGGGTGTAAAGCAAACCGGTTGTCTACAAAGGTAGAGAAGTACAGTACAGATGTGTAGAATTTGCACAAACAAGCAAACAAACATTAATAATAAAAAACACTTCTGCAAGTTGTGCAAAAGGACAAAAAGAAAAAGACACCATTGAAGATTGGTGAAGTCAATATTTTTAATCAGCTCAAAACACTGACAGTAAAAAAAAATAAATGTTGAAGAGGATTTAGCTGCAGCTGTAATACAGACATAACATTGAGGCCTGACAGAGCACAAGCCCTTGTCCCAGTTAACAAGGAACATCTTTCACACTACATAAAATCCCAAATCCCCTCGCCCCATATTTTATCAAGTAAAAAAAAGTCAACATCACGCCACCAGCAAGGCCACTGTTCCATTTAGCTAAATAGAAAGGCTGAAAGCCCTTGGCCTATTTTTCCAATGTTTAACACAACCATAAAGAGTTTGTATCCATTACTTTCATTCCCAAGGACCTCTGGCATATCCCAGGGGTTCCCAGGCACACAGAGGATTAGTTTAATCTCACTCTTAATATCACTCACTTAAAGATAGCATTTTAAAAAAGCTAAATAACTCAGAGGTTTCAATTATCCATGCAACAACAGCAAAAAAACAACAAAACAACAACAACAAAAAAACTAAAGTGGAGAGAGGCTGACATCTGAGGCTTTGAAGAAAAAGACATGTCAACAGCCCCCCGCTTTTACAGCATTTAGAGTTACCCGTCTTTGCCGCTAGGTGGCGATCTAGATTTGGTGCAGAGCTACTTCTTTCTGCGTTGTTGTCTTGGTTGATGTCGTCAATGTATCACGTGACATTCAGCAACGGAGGAGGAGCCGGCTGTCTAAAACCCTAAACTCTACCAACACACTGCTGCAGTCTCCAAGAGGTGAGATGTGACTGAAATGCCGGTAGCTTTAGGTAATCCTAGAGCACTGTTATAGATAAGAAATAAATCTTCAATATGTTGTAATTAAATGTACAGAGTTTGTATGACTATGTCTTGAGCTGTCAACTTGTGTCAAAACTACTGAGTCATCCTCATAATGTTTATCCTTTAAATACCGAAAGCAAAACTTTGATTAGCTATATTAATTTACTTTATATAGGAACAGTTGATTTGAAAAACACTTTATGATTTCTATGTCAGACCTGTAAAGTTAGGAATTCAACGCTAAGCACTCTTAGTCTAAGAAAAAAAGAGTTTTGTGTAAAACAATTAATTTTGCATTTAATATGTTTTCAAATGTTCCTAGACAGCACCAAACGTCGCACCGATGCCGGCCCGACATATAAAGTTCTGTCGCAGGGAGAGCGTTTGCTAAATGCCAATTTGTCGCTGAGACTTATGCATTTAATCTAAAATTTACCACCACACGACATCTGAACGATCAAAGCTGGAGCGCCAGGTAGTCCCTTCAGTCACATGGCTTGAGAACTTCTGCTGTTTCACTCATTCACCAGACTGTCCTGACTGGATGGCTTTATTGTCCACAACGTTGTCATAACACAATTCACAACAGGACTCGTACTGTGGCCAGAAAACCAGCCGCTGCAGCACACGCACGTCTCTCAGCCTCCCGTTCTGCTTCATTCATGCAGGTACTCGGCTCAGTGCTGCGTTCACTTACCCCAGGTGCGTCGGAAATCCCACATTAGACATCACCCCACTGAACGGCGTGAACACATCGACACAGGTCGCTTCAGTACGTTTTACTCTCCAGTGTGAAAAACAATACTTATTTTGAAAAGAACAATATTGTATGTGTTTGTAATGCAGACCCAGAATTCAAGTGAAGAATACTTTGTTTACAGATCTCCAGGAAAAATATGACGAAAATCAATTAACATTTCAACATCATACAACAAGGTGACTGTTTGCATTGAGTGAATGTAGAATAGCTGTTAAATGGTCTACGCAGAGTTGAAGTTCCCCCAGCTGTTCTAGTATGAGCCTCTCAACTGCTGTTTAAAATACATGAAAAATCCTGTTATTAAACTATAATTAACAAAGCAGTTTACTGACTGATCAACTGAAAGTTGTGGCTACATGTACCTGTGCATGTATTTTGGATGAGTTGATGAGTGTCAGAGAGGTGAGATCTTGGACCTAAGGAAAGCAAAATATACAGATATACCAGGATTATTCAGTTCTATTATTTTTTATTTTTGTTGACACTGAACTCCTGTCCCACAGACTCAAACATCACTGAATAGCTTACATTTAAGAGGGCGCAGTCCATCACTCACTGTAGTTGGCTGCTGTGTCTCTATCTCATCTGGCTCCCAGCTAATTGTTGTGAGTTGGAAATAGAAAAAAAGATATTAATTTATGTGAGCCAAGCTAGTGGACCCTTGAGTCACAGATACAAGACTCACCTCATGATACCCAAGCAGACAAGATGCATATAATCTTATGGGAACCCACTGACCATGCCCAAAGATGTCACAACCAGAGGTGAAAACCTGAGCTGATGCCCTTCATCAGCCATTTCTCTGAAGACCTCAGTGGGCATCAGTTTTAGGGGATGTCACTCAGTTGTTCACATATTTTCCCTCCTGTGTGCATTTCTCAGACCCCGAGTGGCCTGTGTGTCCTTTAATACCCTTCAAAAATGCTTATGCTGGAGCACCACGGACAAAGTAGCACAGCTGGAGCTTCATTGTGATTCCTTGGAATGTAAAAACCTTCCTCCAACTCAGGAACTTCAGCCACAAAATCTTCAGGGTATTCATTGAGGGAGGATTTCTCTGTACCATGAAAAAGTGCAATAACAAATGACGGGGTAGGTTCTTGATAACTCTAAGAATGGGCCAGAATTGAAGAACTAGCAACCCATCCACATTCATTTGGAGTTTTAGGCATGCACCACTTGCCAACATAAACTTACTTGCCTCCAAATTGTTCTTCAACAAATTCAAGATTCCACAGCAGTGATGTGTCCTACCAGCTTTTTTTTGGACAACACCTTACTCTGACCATGCAGTCGTCTTCAGTGTTCTCGCATCAACTGACTGGCAGTGATGAATGATGGTACTCTAGTATTTGGTGTTTTCAGTCATTTGTTTAAAGCACTGTTATATTTTCTTCCAGTGCCCAGGTTGCCAAATTAGTTTCCAGATTGCCTCTCATCTTTTCAAAATTTGAGCTGCTGTTATCAGGATCTAAAGATTCGTCAAATTCTTCAGGCTCAGCAAAGGAGGATCCATAGTCCTTGAAGTCCTCCTCAACATCTTTAGGATTATCATTCTGAATGTTTACAAGTACAACTTCAGTTGAGCTGCCAGATGTTACACTAGACTGGATGGACTCCAACTGTTGATCAACTCTTGCCCTTGATTTTTGCCTCAATGTCCAGTATGAGGATGGATTTGACATACTTCACAGGCAGACAAGAAAAGGAAAGAAAACAGTGACTGTGGTTCAGTGGTTGTCTCTCAATCAGAAGGTTTAGGGTTTGATTCCCAGCTCCTGCAGTCACATGTCAAAGTGTCCTTGAGCAAGACACTGAACCCCAAATTCAGTGGTCAGTGGTGTGTGAATGGGTATGAATGAGTTAGGTAAACTGATGGTTCCTAGAACTTAATCCATCAGTATGTGATTGTGGTGTGGATGGGTGATTGACACTAGCAGTGAACAGTGCTTTGAGTAGTCAGGAACAGACAAGAATTTGCAACAATGGTGCAAGAGCACAACTGAGTGAGCATTGTCATAGTCACACAGTATATCAGTTGCCCGACAACATTGTTTAGATATAAGTTTGTAAGAAGGACTCCTATTATAGCTGCTACATATTTGCACCTTTGTGTGACCTGGACTTGTTTGTTTTCTTACTTTTTCCCTGCAGTTCAGTATGTAACTGTTTTATGTCTTTATTTCAGATGATGCCATTATTGCTGAAAATAAAAGTCTGAATCACTGACGATACCAAGACAAGTTTAAATATAATGGGGCAGCTGTTCTCCTCAGAGGAAGAGCTCTCTCAGGTGAAGGATGTGATTGGTTCTCTCATCTACACTGCCATGTTGGAATGTGGTGCTGTGCCTAACATCGGGGTCGTCCATCCTCTCCTCCTGGCCAATCATGATAAGAACTCTGACTCCCGCATCCACCTTCAGGAACAACTTAAACAGGTTAATGATAACAGGTTAATAAGAGAAAGAAAGTGTTGCTTATATTTGAGTGATGGTGATAACGCTGCATAAAAGCAAAACATAGAGGACACAAAAACTTACCACAAATGATGTAAAATGATATTTTCCAACTGGAATGAGCTATGTGGATAAACTGTGTATTGATTTTGTCTTTGGAGCTATCCAGACATAAGGTGAAGATGGAGATAAACACATGTGAAAAGAAAGATGTTGCCTTGAGACTGTTAACAAAACACAACTGTGCAAAATGAGGCAGCACTCAGAACTAGAAATGCTGTCCTGTTGGGGATTATAAAAAGGATACAAATCAATAGTTTGGCCTAGAAGAGCAGCATGGTGATGACAAAATGCACTTTGAAAAAAGGGGGAGAGCAATTTACTCACAAAGCATTTTTATTTCATTGAGACAGATGGTCTAAAAAAAAAGTGAAGCATGCCATCAGCTTGTGTCTTTTCATCCAGCTTCAGGGTAACATCGGGAACAAAGCACCCACCTACCTGAAGGATCTGATTGGCCGATTGTCGACCTTCTCAGATGAGCCACGTGTAGCAGGCCTGGTTGGATTAGTGGTAACTATGGTGATGGATATGGCCTACACGTCTTCAAGACAGTCATCAGGTGGGAAAGGGAAGTCTGCAGGGTCATCGTCATGCCAGGTAAAAGCTGTGATTAAAAATTACTGAGTATGTCTTCTATGAGGGATTGTTCAAAGAATAGTTTCATTTATATGCACTGATACTTTTCATTCAGCTGTATTGATGACCAAACAACCATAGGAAATGTATATCTATGATTCAGAAAATTAATATTATTGCAAAAGATCACTATAATACAGTTTTATGCTTGGATTTCCCTCCAGCAGAAAGTGTGGGAGCTCCAGGAGGTGATGGAGGAGTACCTGAAGCGTTGTAGAATCAACCTCAATGATAAAACCAAGTTGATCCAGGACTCCATCAGACTAGAGTCCCAGCTTAGCTTCACGCTCACCCAGCTAAAGACCTGTCTGCTGGGGGGAGACTGTGACTCCAGGTCAGAGGTTACAGCAGAGCCTGTTATCATTTCAAGAGAAGAGTGAAATAATAGGCTGTAAATGCCAAGGGTAGTTTGCTTATTTCTTACTTGTTCCCTTAGGTCTCTGAGGCACTGGGCCAGTGGAGCAGCGTTCCACACCCAGATGTTGGTTCACCTGGCATGCTTTGAGGGTCAGACTGAGCCTCTGTCTGCAAGGGCAGCACTGGAACAGTACAAGGAAGATCTCACACAGATCATATCTGTTTACAGGTAACAGTTGTTGCACTAAATTGTAATTTAACTTCTTACCACTGTAACAACCAACATGTTTCAAAGTGTTGTCAGATATCTGCCTAAATCAGTAAATGAACAGAAGCATATAAGTAAAATGAATTAAAAAAAGTTGTACAACCTTAAAATTTCTAAACACAGACAAAGAGCAACCTTCACCTCTTCTACTCTAATAATTAATGAACTTATTCCCAAAGGTAGTGATTGTGTATTTATGAAGCACTTCTGGTGAAAGACATTAAACATGGTGACACATTCACATTTAAATTAGCCAGTTCCAAAAAAGTGATCAAATAATGAGATGATTAAAATTGTGTCTCCCTTCTTGTCTTTATTACAGGGGCTTTAAGTCAAACACAGTGTGTGTCGTGAAATGTCGTAGTTCATCATGTGACCCTTCCAGTGAAACACCAGAGGAGGGAACCATGACAGGACTCACTGTGACTGACAGAGAAATTGGAAAAAGTGTAACCATCCCTCTATCAGCCATAGAAACCGCAACAGGTATATTATTTATTGAGCTTTCAACAATATTTTAATCCCTTTGTTTGTAGAGCTGCATTAACTGAACTTCGTTTAACTTAACAGTGAGCAACAAAGGAAACTCTGGCTCCAAAAACACCTCTGCAGCTTTGTCCACCTTTATCAACCCGGACCTTATCACCTCTGATCACTATACTCAAGCCTACCTGGAGCATCTATTCTCTGATAAAGGACCTGTGGCAGAGCTGGAGAAGTACTTCATGACAGCAAGTGACAATCTGAGAACTCTGAAAACTAAATCAGGACTTAAGAAGTCAGAGGTGAGACGTGGGGCAGAGCAAAGTGATGGGCCGGGACTGAAAGATCAGGCAGAGAGCATGAAGAAAGAACAAAGAGAGAACACAAGTAAAGAGGGCAAGGAGGCAAGAGGAAGAAGAGGAGAGATGGAGGAAGATGAGCAGAGAGGGGACAATTTGAAGCTGAGTATTGTGGAGACACAACCGGATGAGAGTTCTCACAGCAGGACAAATACATGACCAGACTGCCGTGATCAGGAATATGTCGAAGAGAAACATGGACTCAGCTCAGCAGAAGAAACATTTGTGCATCATTAGTTCCTGAAAAGGAGAAAACAACTTGCTGAATTGAAGCTTTTCTGATTTATCTGTACTGCCCACAGAAATAACCCCAGCCTTAATCATGTATGAATCCTGAGCTTCAGTCACAATTTCTGTTAATCTGACATTCTTCCTATTATTTGTAAATCCAAATTTCCCCCACTTACGCTATCATCTCACTTGCAATGTTTACTTTTCTATTTACGATTTGTGATTTTTCGTCTTGGAGATTTAGGACTATAATCCTTTTTAAGACCCTTTATTTGGAATATCCTCCTCCACTTGCACTGTATTTTTTTTATTTATTTACTTTTTTGCAGTGATTATGGATTCATCATTAAAAACAGCTGTTTCTTTGGGATGCATTGCATTATTGTCGTTTTTCAATGTTCATTGATAATTATTTTCTTTAACATTTTCTTATTTCAATTTAATTTTTCAAAGCTAAAAGTAAAGTGATTTCATGCTGAACTGTACAACTGGAACTAGAGGCAGCCAACCCTTACTGCAAAGAGAGAGAGAGAGAGAGAGAGAGAGAGAGAGAGAGAGAGAAAACATTTACAGCTTGGTACAAGATGTGTTTTCAGTCTGAATAGCTCATTTCTGTAACAGCACACACAGCAAGGGGGGGGGGGGTTCTTATCACTAAGTTGTTAAAAAGATATTAAAATTCGAAGTTTTGCATAATAATGGGCACAGCTGACTTGAATGACAAATGAGCCTGTAGCATTTCGTGAAGGGGCTCAAAGCACACCTTAATTCCACTCCTTTTACTCACACTACCTCAACTGTTTAGGAAGAGTTCAGCGTTTCTAATATGGCACCAGATGAAGATGGGCTTTAGAAGCAGATGAGTGACCTCGTCCATTGGATGACATTTATATCAGAAAGTGCAAAAGCAGAGTGTCATGTATCACGATGGACTTCGCCCACCTGGCTCACAAACTGTTCTCCTGCCTTCCCTCAGGCAGAGGACTGCACAGAGTCAAAGCCAGGACAAAGAGGCTTAAATGCAGCTTCTTTCCAGAGGCTGTGAGCTTTATGAACTCTACAATCCAAGTCCATCATCTGCACTTTTTTTACATGCTGCTCAGTTTTTAAACTATGAGTTCTATTTAAAATAGGTTTTAGTTTACTTATGTATTTATTTTCTTATGAAATAGGTTGCTATTGTTCTGTACACTGCTTGACCTGGGTAATGCCTTTCATTCCTTCATGTTTTACATGTTTTGAATGAGAATAAATTGAACCTTTGACCTGGAAACTCTTAAAGGTAAACCCATTTGAATTTTTTTCTGTTTTTTTTTCTTCTGGAAAAAAAATGTAAGAACACTGCTGAAGAATCCCTAGGGAATCACAAAGGCAAAGTGAGCCAGTAAAGAGACAAATATGTGGCATTATGAGTACAGTATGTTGATAACATCCAACTAAGCACTCATCAGGACCTGAAGAGACCCTAATGATGACAAGCTAAAAAAAAATTGGTCAGAGAATCCTCTGAAATCCTAATATTTGCAGAAGACTGACTCCATATTTGATGAAGCAAATTATGAGCTCTGTTGTCTCAGTTCTGCAGCAGTGTGGCCATGGAAAATCATGTTTCCTTGGTTACTGATTACTGCTGTCTAAGACAGTTTTGTTTCTAAGAAGCCAAAGAGCCACTGTGAGGCTAATTTATGTTAAAATAATGTAACAAACACTTAGACTTTGAGCTGCATTTCAAAGGTCTGAGTTTTTATTGAAATGCAGGATTCTTTTTTTTCTTCTCACATCTGACACCTGCAAAGTACTTCAGATGCTGGAAAATTGGCTGAAAACACTCTGCTGTGACTTCCTCTCAAAGGTCACAAGCAAATCAACTCGTCCTCCACCTCCACCAGCACGATACTTCTTTCTCGTCCTATATGGGGAAATAAATGTACGCTGAGGCATGTTAACAGGAGACAGCATTGAGACAGTATTGTGTGAATGTCAGTCTGGGAAGGGGAGTGTGTGTCAGTATGTGGGCAAGTGTGTGAAAGAAATCATGTGAATCAATTGGTCTAGATTAAAGAAGGACAAGATGTAAGGTCAAAAAGTGTGAGATAAGTAATGTGTGTGTCTTAGTAGTGAATACTGAGTGTGCATATTGAATATTTTGAACAAAAACAACACCAACAAAAAAATAGCCTCTTATTAACTTGCAGTATGGGAAGAAAGACAGAGAGTGGAACAAGTGGTTGATGTTTTGTCTTTGTGCGTGCTTACATGTTGGCTCTCGCTAACTATTGATGAGTCACACTTCACAGCTCCAATTACAGCTCTCTGCTCTGCAAATGCTGTCTGATTGGTGTTATTACTCTCACTCTTTAATTCTCTTCCTTCATCTCTCTTTTTCTTTCCACCCTCTGGCTCTCAGACTGGTGTGACTCTATTATTCAGTGTAATGTAACTCTGGCTGGTTTTATACGCAGATACTTGAGGGAAAACAGTCATTAAATGAATATTTGCATGGCTCTCATTCTCAGCTCATGTTAATATTATTCTTGTACAGTTTAAATGATTTTTTTTGTCTTTTCCCTAAGACAAACATCAATTTCAATTAGTTCTTTGGAAGAGGGTAAGGATTGGATTTGCATGTAAAGTAAGGTTGAATAAGGTTCAGTCTTCTGTTTGGCTCCAAGTAATTTTCATTGATTTCAGTTTACTATTATTTTTTATCATTATTTTGCAATACCTTTTCAAATTCTGCTTCTCACCACTGTGGCATCGTGAGTTAACTGAGAGATTTAAAGTCTATGAAATAAAGTTTTAAAGTTGAAATTATGAATTTATAGAGAGCAACACTTCTTCTACTTAGTCACAAATGTCACTTTGTGTCTCTGCTTTAGAACAAACACAAAGTCAGGACATGAAGTTGTTACAGCTGATGTATTAATCCTCAGCTCCTGACAACACACTTGCTTTGGGGTTTATTTTGTTGGTGGGATTTTGAAATGTTTATCATCGAGAGACTGAAATACTCTGTGGAGCTGAAGGACTCCAGAGACCTCAAAGTTTTCATATTGCTGTCATCAACTTTATCATTTGATCATCATTATTCAGTACTATCGGTACAGCATCAAGAGATAAAACCCAAGTGCTTTAATTTGCCATTCAGGTGACTTTGCATGTTTCAGCCCATTAACTCTAAATTGCATACACTTTCCACTGCTGTATAGCCACACAGGCTATTACATGCATCCCCTCTTTTGAGGCTACAAGTCATTTCATTCAAAAGAATTAACTTTCAGTGACTTGGAACCTTCCTGAGACTGATTATCAATCACAGTGAATGAGTTATTTATCATAGTCCCAATATGGACAAGTGTGAGATTGAACTGTTGGTGGGTCCTGGATGCTTGAGAGTCTCTTTGGTATGAAAAAAGGTTTTTGTAGCTGCATAAAGCCAAAACCTTTATGCTGAAAGAGCATATTGCAGGTTCAGTTTTTTAAAATTTTATTCATTTATTAGTAATTTAACACTTAACATTGTTTGATAATGGCTGTAGAATAAGTCAATCATAGATTATATGTTATACAACACAAAAAGTCACAAATTTAGAGATAGAAGTGGCTGTTTTAAATACATCTGTCTAAACCCTCATTTTTTCAAGATCACATATAGCGTAGCAAAGCGGACTCACATTTTCTAACCCTGCCACTCATTCGGACAAACAATGGACATCCAATGACAGGCGCTATGGCAGGTGTCACAGTAGGAGACATTTTGCAAGACGTCATTGATGATTTTTGAAGACAGAAAGATCACATATAATCTAAAAGGCACCAGAAGGGTCTAAATTACGCATTGGATAGATGAATTAATCAAATTACTGTTGATAAGGCTGATAAAAAGCTTCAGTTACAAGACAAAACTTACAGGTCCCAGTGCAAATCTGATAAACCACATCTTGTTACCATCAGCATCTCAGACAACATGATAGAGGATCAGCATTGGTCATGAATGAAATGTAAATGAAATGTAATGTCCTTTTAACCATCTTTACCAAGAATGTCTCTGTTAGTTTGGTATTACATTGAAAAATTCAGCAGAATGTTTGTCAACCTGTATCTGGGCTATTATAAATAAGCTAATGAAGCTAAGCTCCAGAAGCTAACAATAGTTTCACTAGAACCATTTGGACAACAGCTAACAATAAAAGAACAAAACTAGAACAAAACAAGTCAATGAACTCCCAACAAACAAAGTGACATGATGAACAATGAAGCTAGGAGCTAATGTCGGGTTAACTTGAGCTAACATTTGAGAAAATCCCAAACTGTCTATCAGACTGCTGTGGTGGTTTTAGTGTAAAGATAATTTTATATTTTTCTCCAGCAAAATGACAATATGTTGCCTCACATACGATGTTAACTTACCTTAGAACAGATGTAAACATCATTGTTAATTGTATTCATGTTGAGTTGATGTTGTGGTTTCCCGTACAACTTATCCAAAGTAGACACTTTTCTCGGTTGAGATGTGGCTTAAGGAAAGGGTAAAAATACAGTGCGTCATCCATCCTCTCATGATACCTTGTGTTGGAGTTGCATGTACCCCATTAACACCATGTGACCATTTTAAAGCTTAAAATCTCAGAAAAACTTCATAAAACTGAACAAAAACTGACTTGGCAATGCATTTCAATGGCTGTCCAGGCAGTGAGTATGGGATGGCTATACTTACTGCGATTGGCTCATTGTGTTTAGAGTGGGACTTAGCCAATGGTCAACAGGCAGTAGTGAATGTGAGTGGGTGTTTCGGGTCTATTTATTGTTTCTTCCTGTATATTGCATTTAATCTGACCATTCATTATCAGGGTTAAATTTAGCATTTTCGCTGGAGGCAGAAATACTAGCTTAACAGGACACTGAGTCCACTGTTTCCCCAATAGAAAGAGAAATGGAGTAAGCTTTCGTGCTTGGGTTTGTTTTGTGCAGGTGAAGAGACGGGACTTTATTTCTGTACCAGTCACAAAGAAATGTGGCCATCTGTGGGGCCTATTTTCAGCAGGAGGTTTATGTGCCTGGTGATATGATGGAGTTCAGGATGGGATACGGGAGCCAGGTCGGGGTGAGACTGACAGTGGGTGTGGTCCCATCAATACAGGGAACTGCAGCCCAGCTCTCAGTGGCAGATATAAACAAGGATTTGTCAAAGATTCAGTCCTAATTCAACCTCATGGAAATGTGAGCTGAGCTAAATCTTAGTGTTAAACAGGCAGAATCAGCAGGATTCCCCCATGTGACATCACGGTCAAATGCCAGTTTTTAATGCGAAAGTAAAAATACTAAAATGTCTCCAGGAGACTGTGGTTTATTGATTTTGGAATTTCCTTCAAAAATTACATTTTAATTATTTTCCAAAAAATTGCTCAACCTTCACTATGCTCTTCAAGTATCAGTCTTTTGGCTCTGATTGCCAAACAGTTTATAATGCAAAACCTTCTGAGTGAAACCCAAAGTGCAACACAGTAAAGACAAAGTGGTCCCTCTTCCCAACAATTTAAAGTATTTTCCACTCAGGATAGTTTTACTGAGTGCGTAGCTACTGTATATTGTGCTTAAAGAGGTAAGGGATTTATCAGGTGTACTGCACTCCATTGATTGAGTAATATTTAATACAAGGTAATGCATATACTTAATACAAAAAATGCCAAAACAACCTAACAGTGCTATTCAGTGGTTTTGCAAAGGCTTGCCATCATACTGTAGACATAAGTAATGAAAATGAAAATGATGTGGGGTGCATAAGCCTGAGATTCTGTGAAACAAGCTCAGAATTTTTTTTCAATTACATCTCACATAGATCCACACACAGGGTATCTGTAATTGAATGCTTTTTTTGTTGTTAACTGACACAATGAACACACAAAAACTCCCAGTATTAAGCACCATGTTGCACCCATGTAACATTTAGAGCTTGTTCAAAGGCTGAGTGAAACACAGTCCCCAGGCACATCAACAACAACAAGGGTCCAGAACATGGTTGACCTCTGATGCATTAATGTTTGCCTTCACACACACACACACACACACACACACACACACACACACACACACACACACACACACACACACACACACACACACGCCAGGGCATGAGTTCATGCTCTGGTATTTCTCTGACATTTAATTTCGATCCATACCATGTGTGTGAAACACCTGCTCTCTCTCTCTCTCTCTCTCTCTCTCTCTCTCTCTCTCTCTCTCTCTCTCTCTCTCTCTCACACACACACACACACACACACACACACACACACACACACACACACACACACACACACACACACACATTTATATGAGTTTAAAAGTGTGTCTTCTGCTTCTTTCTAAACCTTAGTTCTTGGAGGAAGGAAGTGCTAGTCCCATTATGACCTCTGCCTTCCCACACCTGTAGATCTCCCCATCTCTCCTGTTTTTCTTTACTTTTTCTTTAGCAGATGTGACATTAATGTTACCACCTAAATGTCACTTCATCTTCTGGATGTAGCACAGGAGAGAATGTGTGAAGGGAGAGCATCATCAAGTGATATGTCAAAGCACAGACACAACAAGAGAGCAATTAATCCAGGAAAATGCCATCGATAACAAGTAATAAGTGCTGTCTTTTTCCTCTGTAAAGCTTTGCCCTACTTTGACTTCTCTGAAACTTTATGGGAGGCTGATGCAAAAGAGAGCATACACACCAGCACAAGCACCTTTCAGTGTTGTCCTCAAACAGGAAAAGAGAAAACACTCCTTTTGGTGTTGAGAGGATCATCTTCAGCGTGAAAGCCATGCTTGTCGGGGTCATTTTGCATTCATCATAACAGTTTTATGCACAATGGTGAATAAAACTCTCCTTTTTGGTTGACATTTGAAATATTATGAGACTGCAGCCATGCTGTCATAAATTCTGCCTTGGTTTGTGTTGATTTCAACTTGATACAATCACTGAGATATAATAAGGTTACATGTAAACTTCTCTTTAGTTACCAGTAGTGTATGTATACGATCCTTTAAGTAAAAAGGTGATTGGACTGAGATTAGAGCCCTGCTGGACACCATCACTATATGGGGCTGATAAGGACACATGGATGGGCTCTGACACTTTAAGTGAGGACATTAGCATTATAAAACCTCAATATCATAAATGCATGAATCATTCTTTTACATAGTACTTTTTTTATAAAGTCAGGACTTCACTTCACAGGTTGAGTCTATTAAATTTGTGACTTTTTCATTTACAATTTGGGTCTCATAAAATCAAACCTCTAATCCCATAAGGGCTCCAGTTTGTTGTAAATTTCTGTTTTTATACCCAAAATCTTTTTGTCCCTTGATGTGGTCCTGTAATCCTCCATTACAGTTTTTAAACATTTTATTAATTTAAAACATTTTAGGTGTTTTAACAATCCTATATTTTGTCTGAATTGTGTTTACATTGTGCCAACAGTGTTTACTACTTAGATTTTAACACTAGTTTCCACTAATAATATAGCAGACTTTGAGTTTACTGATTCCTCTATAACTATTGATTGTTTAGCTAGCCTGTCACACTTGCATATCTAAAGTCTAATGAAAAAAACGACAGCGGTTCTGTTAATCAGCTCACAGCAATGTGCTGAGGTCATTATAGGTTAATGGTTGTCTTAACAAGCTATGCATTTCATCAACCACTGTAACCTAGTGTCCTTTACAGTTTAAAAGTACACCCAAAGCCAACCTATATTGGTTGCATGACAGTTTACTTCTATCTATAAGCTTCTGCACAAGTCTGATTCGTTATTCCATTGTAGCCCAAGCCGCCATCCTCAACCTCTGAGTCTGAAACAGATATTTAATACTACTACTACTACTACTACTACTACTACTACTACTACTACTACTACTACTACTACTACTACTAATAATAATAATAATAATAATAATAATAATAATAATAATAATAATAATAATATACTGTATATTACAGATATAAATAAACAGAGGGAAGGAATGAAGTGCACATGTGGAAAATATGGTTGTCTAGGCAGTAAAATAACAAAATACTGTGTTGTAGCATAATAGAGTCAGTTTTTCATGCCATACTGTACATGGAGACTGTAGATCACCCCCACCTGAAGTCCTGTAGAGCTTATGTGTTTTTAATCCTGGAAAAGGCAGCAGTAAAAGAGAGGCCTGTCTCTTTGCTCTGAGAGCAAAGAGATCTACAGACAAGGTGATATTACACTCAACCCACAATTAAGCACTCTCATCACTGTTACATCACCATCTTTTGAGTCTACTACAGTTTTATGATTTTATTTAGCAGAAACTTTTGTCCAAAGCAACATTGAGCACAAGCAAGAATGTAGACTGGAGGGAAAAATCTTAGAAAGTGTAACAAAGCACTTGAAGTTTGTCAAACGTTTGAACGTCTTCCATGACTAACCAGCTAATAGTTTCTTTCTTTCTTTCTTTCTTTCTTTCTTTCTTTCTTTCTTTCTTTCTTTCTTTCTTTCTTTCTTTCTTTGTCCATTGAACAGGACATGAAGTGCAGCAGCAGCAGAAAATAATCAGTTATTGTTTGTGTACTACACATTAATTATGTTCCAATGCAGGGGCTGCATTCTTTTAGGATGATTTTTATCACAGCAGTGCATCCGAAGCTGTCCAACTGCAAGGTTCCTTCAAAAGTGGTTGACAAATGTGTCCCCTTCTTGAGCATTTCCCAGGCTGTCTTTACTTGCTCAAAATGAAACATGATAGCAGAGAGGATAAGAATTTGCGTAGGTGCTAAAAGAGAAAAGCCAACACCTGTACCAAAGAAACAAGAGCATAAAACATAAAACCCACTTATACACTTTCTGCAAGCAGAGGCAACACATAAAACAACATCTCAAAGACTTGTTTATAATAGAATAAAAAAGTTCCTCAAATAGAAAGAGGGTAAAATTGAAATGGAAGGCATCCATCCCACTGCTCACAGTAAATGGACTCAATCCATCACAGTGGCAACATGGCAGGAGGAGAGGACGCAAACACAACTCTTCCATCTGTCACATGTTATACAACCATAAAGGTTTCCTGACTGGAATGACAACTCTCAATCCTGACTCACACTTTTCTTTAAAAGCTTTGCAGGTTGTATTTTTCACAGCCAGACCCCACTTTGACCCTGAACTTCACAGAGAAGGTTGACCAGAAATGTGCTTTGTCTCTTTTTTGAGTCTTTTAAAAGGTCAACCATCAGTTTTTTTTCCTCACAGCCCAGTTGGTCTGCTGATACAGCTGCATATTCTAGAGCTGGCTGGCAGTTTTCTGAGCTCCACCTCCTGTTGATCTTGGCTATTAATAAGTTACTAATGTTACTGATGCTGTTACATTTCCCTGAAACAAAACCTGAAGTACAGGGCTCACCGGGTGGGAAACAGAAACTGCACTTAATATGAAGTTTAGCCCACAGACACCCACTATCAATAATCCAATAATCTCAACACTCACCACATACATAACAATTCCGGCTCACCACCGATCTTGAATCTCATCCTCCAAGACAGAAATATCATGTGACCAGATGTGATCAACAAAAATGCACAAGAAGAAACATAGCAACCGATAGCAGCAACCACCAAACGTAACATGGAAGAGGACATAGAAGAAGGAATGATGGTGGTCTTGGGACTATTTTTAATGGTTAAATTCCTGAGCCAAAAAGAAAAGAAGATTATGGAAAAAATCCTGGACTGAAAAATGGACTTTCCTCACAAACTTTCTGTGTCAGGTCAGCTATGCTTGATTTGTTGAAGTCTGCTTCCTCATTCCTCAGTCAGGTCACCTCCTGATTGGCTACATTTCATTCTACGTCACAACTCAGAGTTATGAGTAGGGGGGGAGTGGGCATTCCCCACACACATAAAGAATTTTGGTTGTAAATATTGAACAGGTTTAATGTTTACGATTGTACAACCTTTTCGGAGCCAATCACTGGGACAAATTCACTCTTAATACAACTAAGACCATGGGATAATCTGATAAGATAATCTTATAAAACTTAAGACCAGGTAAGAAGGAAAATTGGGACAAAAACAGCCCAACTATTGTTATGCGTGTACCCCCCTTTACTTACATGAGGCATTTCCACAGCCAGGAATCTTCAAGAGGAATTCAACGTTTTACTGTCCCTTCTTGTCTTCTCTTGCCGGCTGACGAACAAACAACATCCATTCATAAACAACGAAGACCGTAACCAATTAGGGATAGGATGAAAACTGGGTCCGCCCACTTCAAAAAAGAAAATCCGCCCTCAAGCAAGCAGATGAAAGTCTCGCAAACAGGAGAGCAAAGACAGTGGTTGTGTGTTCAGGGTCCACTGTATTGCCTGTACGGACAGAGATATTCTGTGTGTGAGCGCTGTGAAGGCTCTCATAAAAGTAGTTTGCACATGTGAATGTTTGACGTGCGTGCAGCTCCTCTGCGGCCATGTACGCCAATCTAATATTTGCTCTCGAATTTTGGAAGTATAATCATAGACTGGATAAAATATGGACGTAGTCTTGGTGACGTAACCCATCTGTTCCTGATACAGTCAAATGAAGCCAATCATTGGACAGGGCCACCTTGGATATGACACAGACTCTGAGCTTCAATTCTACCAGCTATAGTGCACCTGTCAGTCACGTGAGCTGAGCCTCTGATTGGACACATTCATGATCCTAATATCGTCTAAACTGCTGAGTAAGAAAAAAAATTTACCCCCTACAGTGTGTGCTGACAGTGAAATTAGCGTTTTAGACCCAAGCTGTTTTTTGAACCAGGTTGTAAATATGCTTTTTAATGCCGTAAAAGTCCTTTTTTTTTTTTTTTTGGCTTGACGTGTATGTGACTTCTGGTCTTTCTGCAGCCAGCCTCTGGTGGATTCTCCATGAACAGCAACTTTTAGCACTTCCACATAGGCTTCATTATTCTGTACTGGATGTTGCCCCTTGGGTATTAATGCCAAAATTCAAAGAAGTGTAGGAGCATGACTACAGGACGTGGGTCAATCACTCAGGGCTTGTTGAAAACAGTAAGAAGCGTAGAACTGTTTTTATTAATATTATTTAAAAAATAATGACCTGATTAAGCCTGCTAACTTACGTTTAGCAAAACTCTTGCCCTTGAGATAGTGACGGATGTCTACAGTAAATCTGACTATTATAAATGAAACATGTAGGTTTTCTCAGTAATAATATTAAGACAATGTTTTTACAATAATTTGACGTGTTTTCTTCCATTCATCTTGCATTTGTTGTGAGTAATTGACCTCAGTCCTGGAAAAAAAAAAAACTATCTCACTCTTTTGGCTTTGTATGAAATGAAAATGAGAATAACAGCAGCAAAATTTCAAACACAAAGTTGGGAGTATTTTATGAAACCTTTAGGTATCTGAAAAACTTGAAAAAAGTGCAAAAGTTGCTGCTTAAAATTAAGCCTGTGTACTTGCTGAAAACTAACTGAAACATTTACTTTTCTTTATATTCAAGCCTTTGATGGGTTTGAATATGCCATCATTTCAATCCAAATTAAACACCCATCTCTTTTAAAAAGATTGGTTAAAACGTGTTCAAAAGGAAAGCTGAAGCGTGAATAGAGAAAAGGCAAACTAGTTAGGTTTTAATACAGAAAGCACACAATGGATAACCTATTGAGCCAGACAGTTAATGTGATGCCAGACAAATGTTATTTTCATCATTGATTATCTGAACTCTATGTAAAACAAATGGATGTTTGTTTCCCCAGAAGTAGCAGTGAGGCACGATGCACCAGAGCTGTCAGCAATTCTCATTTACTTCCACTTAACTGAAATCTCTGATAGAAATTTGCATAATAATTAAGTTTTCAAAAATTAAGCTGTCCATTAAAGATTAAATCTAGTGCCACACACACACACACACACACACACACACACACACACACACACACACACACACACACACACACACACAGAGTAGAAAATCAGTATACTCTCAGGGTCTCTGAAACAGGGTATCCCAAACTTTATTTTACTGGTTTTATCAGAAGTACCATGAAGAGCAGTCACAGTTAGTGGCAACAGACATACAATAACTTTCCTTCTATCAGTTTGTGTTCAACAAAACTTAATTATTGAAAAAAAAATCATTAAAAATTAACACACGCACACACAGGACAGCGGCAAAAAACAATAAACAAAACAAAAAAACAAAAAACAAAAAACAAATTCATACTTAAGAACATTTTATCTGTTGTGGTTATTATTCCAATTATATAAAAAGAAAAACTCGTATCAAGTTGAAAAACATGAAATCCCAACTACAACCTGTGAGAAGAGACGGGGGGAAGAGACCATAAGTAAAGAAGGAAGAGCGATGGGACCAAGAGAAAATGTGCAGGTAAAAAAAGATATGTTGGAATGGGTGAGAATATGGACAGGTTTTAATTTAAAGTGGAGAAAAAAAAAACAGACAGATGAAATCCAGACAGATGGTGACAAATGATCTTTCAGGAGATGTGGACAGATGGAGACAGGGGCAGATATGGAGATACTGTTGAGTCTGTTAAAAAATGAGGAAAGGAAGAATGATGGGGTAAAACTATTAAAAAAGGATAAAAAAAAAAGGGAAAAAAATAGATGGACTTAAAAGAGCAGCCATAGAAGAAGAGAAGATGAGTGAGGAAAAAGAAGGCAAAGCAGAGGAAGAGAAACCAGCCTGAAGCAAATTACAACTTCTCCAAAAAGGCAATATATGTCATTCTTGAGTGTAGTGAGTGTTTCTGTTTCCTTTAAATAAATATGTAGAATTAACTCTCTACGGTTAGCGTGATGGCCACACAGTCCACCTCACTTATAACACTGTACAGTATATACACAATACTATAATTATTATTATTTCTTTAATGACAAAATAACCTTTAGATGTACATACAGTATTCCTCCCCTTCTGTCAGAGAATACAGCCACGGTATTAGAAGTAGCAAGCAGTGTCTTTTTTTTGTACAAATAACCCATGCAACTCCCGTATAGATGATTTATTTAAGATACATAACTCCGTTAAGATCTCATCTTTCATTCAATAACAGCAGATATTGCCTTTTTAACAACGACAAAAAAACCCAAAACTTAATTTATCAGAAATGTGCAAGTTACTTCAAAACAAGACATCATTTGTCTTTGTTTAAATTCAAAACGTACTGTTTTAAGCTCTACATACATTAAAAAATAAAAATAAAATAAATCAAACAGAATATTAGATAAACAGAAAACCTGAATCTGTACAACATTCAAACCATTATTTAGTCAACACCAGGGGAATGGGATACGATTCTCTATAACTATATACAAACATGTTATCATTCATGCACAGTGTCAACAAGTAGCACATTGACATTCCAAAATATGGAAAACATGGCAGAGGGAGACAAAGGGTTGAAAGGGAAGTTTAGGGGGGAAAAGGAGAGAGGAAAAGACAGAACAAAAGGATTGCTGCTTGTTTTGGTTGCTTTTAACAGCAGAGAAAGAAAGACAGAGAAAGAGGGGGAAGAGACACAGGGGACAGAGAGACACCATAACAATACACATGCTGGGCAGGAGAAGTCCTTTCTCATCTCACTGACCCAGAAATCAAGGTATGGCTGTAACTTCATCTTTTTTTTTTTTTAATCTGTAATGTTCATCTTCTTCCTCCTCATCTTATCCTTCATCATCTCTTAACATTGTATTCATTACATGTCATTAAATGACACTTTAAGGGTGGAGAATAGCTCTGCTAATGTTTTATCCAACAGTACATTAAATCGCTGTGGCAACATCTCAGAATGACATCGTTCAGTGTGTACCAGCAGGTATTGTTTGTTCCTCCATTTGTTCCTTTATTTATCTCTCTGTTTGGTGTTGCAGTCACTTATTCCTCAGGCTGTCAGACAGTCAGTCAGTTGAGAAGTGAACGAGGCAACAAAAACGCATCATCAATCTTTGAATCAGAAGCAACATCGCCATCGGTTCACAACTGATTCGACACAATTGTGTTTTTTTTTTTCTACATTAGGTACAACATTGTGAACATCAGAGTCAAAAAAGCAAACCTGTTGTTGTTATTGTTTACATCTGAAGCAACTTTTGAACTCAACAATGTTACAGCCGTTTCATACAAGCAACAAGAACCAGTGCAATACTTTTCCTTCAATTAAAACTTTGTGAACTTCTTAAAACCTCAGTACAGAAGAATAAAAAAACATCTACTGTAGTCTACAGCTCATTTATGTACTCCTTGCTTGCTCTTAGTGTTATATTTACAGCGGTGGCCTGGCTGACCTTTGACCTTTCAAACCACAAAAGTCCAAACCGAGGCAGGAAGCTTATTCAAGCATTATAGTGAATCTTGTTTGAGAAGTCTGTAGAGAACAAACTTTTTTCCGTACCTAAGAATGTTCCAGGTAAAGAGGGTAAATTACTTATGAGGGCTAACATGATGGTATTAGATACTCAGCTTCCCATCTTAGTTCAAATCCCATGTGGTTTTTAACAGCTGTCTCTGTGGTGAGCTTCACGTCTTACTAGCTTTAAGTCAAGGTCATTACACTGAAAGAGGCAGTGCAACAAAGCAGGTGTAGCAAAAGAAGTAGCTTCCATCGATGCAAAAATGTTAGCTCCTGGAAAATTTGTGCGGCAAACTTATTTGATGCAACAACTAGACTACTGCAAGCTTTCATTCCACTCTGACGAATTAGGCAGCGGGCACATTTTTAAGTAAATCCAACACGGTTAAGCAATCTCAAAGATAAGTTATACCCTGTTGAAGTTACTCAAAAAGTTAAGCAAACAGCTTCAACAATGTTATTTCTTTTCCTTTTTTTTCTTTTTTTTTGCACAAGCTAGCTAAACTTTTTACAGTGTATAAACCTTAAGCTCCATGCCAGTGAAGAGACAAATGCATATAAATTTAAATAGAAAGATTCTGGTTAGGTTTAAACAACAACAAGGCCTTTTTGTCTCTTTTCAGAATGTTAATGAAACATGAATGATATTTGGCGTTTTTTAAGAAAGATCCATTAGTTAGAAAACCCTTTACAGGTTGGACTGTAAGTATTAAGTGTCAATAGAAAGATTTCCCTTTGGCAAAACAGGGGTAAACTGCCACTCCAAGGCCTTCACAAGAGAACAGCTACTCTAATGGAGAGCCACACATTGTGTAGAGTTTGACAAATACAAGTGGATATTTCTTACTTAGCAGTTAAAATGAGATTAATTATCTAACTCTTTTTTTTTCCAACAGCACAAAATCATGCACTACTCTGTTTATTACAGTTGTGAAGTGGCCAAATTTTAGTTTCGCTGGAACTTTGTGTAAGACCAGACACTGGGACACTGAATCAATCATTCTGGAGGGCTTTTTTAATACAATAATGTGCATCACTAGTGGAATGAAAAATGTGTATTCCTGACAACAAAAGCTGGAACATTTTGTAAAAACTGTCCCAATGGTACTGTGGATTTGCCAAACTCATCCAATCCAGGGCTCTGCACAGCTCTACTCTCTCACAGGGATTGAAAGCTGTCTGTGACAAGATTTTGCCAAGTTTTAAATGGATTACATCTAGCCCCGACTACTAACTCTACAGATGACACATAAAATACTACTTATAATATTACACATCAAGTAAAAAAACACAACATCAGCAGGAAAACTCTGGCCAATTCAAAATGCATATTGTATAGTGCCATTTCACAAACGATGGATGCTTACATTTACACTCATTTTTGTGGAGGTTGAGATCTTTGTGATTTTGGCTGAACGAGTAAAATAGTTAACAGTCTTAAGTGTAAACCTCTCTGATAGTCGAGATGCAGTAGGCCTGAAAATGTCTACACAAATTCTCACTACAGGTCTTTAGGCCACTTTTTCATTAGTCTGTTAATGACTGAATCATGAACGATGATTCCCAGCCAGTTAGTGTCTGATAATGTCAGTTTAGTGAGGTTCATTTGACCACTGGCTGAAGTTTTACTACTCAAGCATTGACAGTGTTTTTTGATAGGTGTGTGCCAGCTTGATTATAAACAAGTGGTTATCCATATCAGCGTAACCCAAACAGAAACTAACTTCCGTTAACTTGGTTTATAATACAGATCCTATTGGGGCGGTTTGCTTTACTACCCAACCATCCAACTGGTTTCAGAAATTAAACATACCAGTTTGGGGTATCTGTGTAAGATTTCAACAGTATCTCTTTGTAAGACTACTTGTTCCTAAATAGCTCTTACTTCAGCTTTGTAGCTCCATCCAATAAGCTTCAAAGTTAAGACTGAAAACTGTCTGCTAAAGTTGCATGAGAATGGTTGGTTACAGGCAAAGAGGACAGAGTCATGCATGTAATATTACAGCTCGCAATTTCAGAGCAAACAGCTGCCCCTGAATAAAGAAACAATACCACTACCTTTGGGTTTATGCATTGATACACCAAATGCTTGTCGTAGAGAAGTATAATAATGACTTGAAGTGGGGAATCACTGCACATTTGCAATAAGGCTGATGTATAGGTAGTCTTCCAAACAAAGTGTGGAGGACTTAAAAAGACTCCAGCCTAGACCAACCAAGCACTTGGTATAATTGGGTCACTTTTTTTAATATCAAGATGTTTCTGGAAACTTGATCTGAAAATGTTTTCACCGTAAGTAAAGCCCTGAAAGCTGAGAAGGTGGTATTGTATGTGAAAGAATAAAAATCCCTGTTAAATAGCTCCCTGATGACCAATCTGTGTGAGGAATTATAAACCAAGGGTCAGGGTAAAAGATTAGTGGTTGTTTCAAAAAAGCCCTTGAGGATTTTTCGATTGGTCCACTGACCAGCCAGGTGCCTAAGACACAGAGATAATGTCTGGAGCTGTTGAGTGAACCAATGGGAGAGCGGCAGGAAAAATAATGACGTTGTAAAACAGACAGCCAATGAGGTTTCACAGAGGGCGGTACCTATATCTTTAAAAGTCTATTGTTATGTTATTTGACACTTGATAATGCGATCCCTTGGTGGAAAAACAGGTATAAGAATTCCACAGTTTAAAAAAAATCACAAACAAGCAAGATTAATCTTAGTATTAATGCAATGATAAAAGTTTCTCTAACAGTTTTAAACGGTAGAGTGGCCGTTTTGTCATTTCAGACACGGCCTTATTAAAGGTAAAAGCACACTAACCCCTTCTTGATTCAAATTAGACCTTAAATCATTTATATCTACAGTATAAAGCAACAGAGAGAGGGCCCGATCAGGAGCGCAACCAAGACATTCAGCAGAACCATATTAGAGCTGTTCTGGACCTTCAGCTCTTTGTATTTACATTTCTAACCTTCAAAACATTTTCCTTCATCGAACTCTCCCTCACACAAACAGTTTTATTCAGCTTTTCTACAGGCCTGGAGAGTAAGAGTCAAAAAGACCTGGATATGAAAGCGTAATCTGTCTCACGTAGTGACAGCATAACCAGAGGCATTTTTTTCACAGTACTTGACCATCTTCCGACAACACACAAGCACAGAAACACACTCACACACCAACGCACACAGTTTGTTGTCGTTAAACAGTTGTGGCAATACATCCAGTTTCTTATGATTGTGTTTCAGTAAAGTCAGGCCATGCATTTACATACTGACACAGTTATTCAATGTTCTCTTTCCATCCCGTCGTGCCTGTAACTGTAGAGTGATGGAGGTGTAGCAGTGCTCCATCTGGATGGGGTTTATGGGATAGCTGTTGCTGATGCCACATATCCTGGGAGCTTTGATGGTGTGTTGGTTTCTTTCACTTGTTGTCTTGTTAAAACTGATTTGGTTTTTTGTATGGTTAAACCAGCAGGGACTCGTGGGTATAAGTTTGAGACAGGAGTGGATTTAAGACAACTCGACTTGTTCGGATTTGACTTATTGTGAACAAAAAAAGTATTCCTCATTTTATTCTTTTTTCCTACAATTTTCCCATCTTCTAAGCTTCTGGCTGAGATTTACCTGTTAAATGTTGTCTTTCCATGCATCTGCTCTTCAACTGCCTTCTTTCTGTTTGCAGATGCTTTAATGTGTCCTTTATTCCTTCACCTGTACATCCATTCATATACCTATCATTCAGTCTATTGCGTAAAGGGAGGGAATGATAAATCAGTGAGAGAGCCTTCATTTACGAATCCTTCCATTCATCCGCCTCCCCTTGTTTTCTTCTTAATTGTTGTCAGTCTGTCCCATCCTTCTCTCCTCTTCATCATCTCCTGTTTTCTTAGAAGCCCTGGATGTGGCAGTAGGCCTCCAGTGAGGAGAAGAGAATGTAGAGGAGCCACAGACTGCAGAACAGCATGGCGGTCAGGACCTTCGAAGTCCGGGGCCCGCCCAGCTCTCCACCTATCTCTGGCCGCCGTCGGTACATCAGTACGGCGACGCAGATGAAGGCAAAGATGGTGAAGAGCGTGACAGAAAAAGCCAATGTGCCCGGATCCACCTTGAACTCGTTTCCTTTGCTGTTGTGGTAGATGGCTGCGATGGACCATGCCACCTGTCAAACATCAGCAGAATCAAAGTGAATAACATGACGAGAAGGGAAGGCATCAGCTTGCATAAAATCAGTGTGTTGCAAATAAGCTGAACTCACCCCAATGCCCAAGAAAACATTGACAGCATTAGAACCAGTCACGTTACCAATGGATGCGTCTGCATACTGATCCTGGATAGCAGCTACCTTACTGGCAAAGGTATCTGGGCAAAGAAAGAAGAAAGAAAATGGATCAAATTAAGGCATTCTCTATTCACACTTGCTACTTACTGGATACTCTGACACAGCCTGGCTATACTATTACTGTAAAATGAACTAAACCCTCTGACTTTAGCAGTGCTGCTGTATTTCTATTTTTATTTTAGTCAGAATAGAGAAAGAGAATAGTCTACATTATGAATTCTCTCAAGATTTTTTCTCAAGTTTGGTAATTGGGTGCATGAAATTCAATCAAATGGAAAAAAACTCAAAGTTCTAGATTGAGTTCTAGACAGGTCTAGATTGGTATGTGTTTGGTGTTGTGATAGTGCTACTACTAAAAAAAAGAGCTCAACAGATGAAATTAATACAAAATGGTGACTAAAGATGATCAAAGTCACTAAAGTGACCCCACCATTGTTGAGATATATTTTCTTCGCCACTTAGATAACCAGCAAACACCAGTGCAAAAACAGATTCATTTCTCATCTTATGGAGTCCAGACACTGGAGCAGGCAGTGGCTGATAAATGCTGCTGACACCAGTAAGTTATGATGTGGATAAAATTACAAAGACCGGGCAGTGGGAGGGGGCATAATACAGAGATGAACTGGAGGCAGGGGAGGTCTTATTAAAAGTGCAGTACAGATGATAGGCTAACAGTGAGGGTGTGCTATGCTATCAGATAGCAGTGACACTCTGATGAGAAAAGATGTTCATCTCAACTGCAAGCCTTGGAAAATGAGATTACAAAATTATGATCTCCTATGTAGAAATGAGAAATGAACCACAGGTCTGAATCTGAAAAAATCTCCCTCAAAGAAATGTTTGCACAGTTTCAGTTTAGGATGAGAATGAAAAAAAACCTGATTTCACCCTTGATCATTTCCTTTAACAACATCAAACTACATTTTATGTCCCTGAACTACCAAAGTGTAGCCAAAGAGAGCGAAGGCTGAAGAGAGCTGAAACTCTGGCAGGGTCATTGTGAAAGTGGCTGAATATTCATGACATTTGGTACAAAAAAATCCTGCCTGAAGTTGAACTCCCTCTAGGTTTGGAGTCGCTGATGAGTTACGCAAGAACAAAGAAACACAGAAGGACACTCTTGATAAATGCAGAGCACTTAAGAGTATTAATACAGAAGACTGTGCAAATCCTTTTTTCCACATTTAAACAGGGGACCTTAAATTAGCAACCAAATCTTTAATCCTGCTACACTGCTCTGTCGCTGGCAGCCAGCACAGACCGAATTTGGTTCAAGATCAATAATTTACAAGGCTGAGTCTCAGTTTGCAGGGGCAAACAAATCTTGGCCTGACAACTAATCAGCGTGACACTGCGTAGTCCCAAAATGTTCCCCTGGTTTCATGCTTGCCAAGTTACAGCAGCTCCACAGGCTTGGTCTTTTGAGCAGTACTGACAGTGTTGAGGCCTTGCCAAATCTCAACAATAGGCTCTTCGCTGAGAGCACAATGACTGAGCAAACGGCCAAATGGTCAGTTATCACTCTTTTCTCTCGCTGATTTCCTCACCATCCTCTCTTTGTTAGTGATTCATTTCCTCTTCCTTTTGTCTGCCAGATACAGTGAGAAAACTGGAGCAAAAATACGAAAATGGAGTGGAAAAAAGCCAAGAAGTGAAGAAGGAATAGAGAGGAAGAGTTAAGATGGGCTGTCTTAAAGAGGCAGCCAAACTGGCACATGATATAGGAAGACAGGAGTGGCGGATGAAGATTGAGGAGAGTTAACGCAATGGACCAAGGACGACTCAACTAAAGAGAAATCTACCTATACACCTTATAGATTTAAGCACAAGCCTGTTGGATTGAAGTGTTTCCATGTGTGCATTGAGACCATTCATGTGACTGTCTGTTTGCTTCTGTGTGTGTGCGTGTGTGTGTGCGCGTGTGTGTGTATTCTTGTGGAAAGTACATGTTTCTACATCGTCTTTGTGGGTTAGGGCCACCTGGGACCAATCTGATGCCATGCTTCCACCAGCTGGTAAAGGCCTGTCCATGCATCTGTGGGTCATTAATTGGTTTTTCAAGGCTTGTGCGCCTGATTGAGTGGGCGAGTACGTGGGCGCTTGCATGTTGGGTCTTGGCGTATGTGTGTGTGCATGTGTGTGAAACAGATTTCACTCTGCAGCTCCCTCTGTGAAAGAATTTCTCCCTAGAGAGTTATCTGCCCTTTTCATCTGTCTCTCTTGTCAATCACCTAGTGTCTCTCTCTCTCTCTCTCTCTCTTCTCATCCTCTTCCTCTATGTCGCCTTCCTCTCTCTCCCCTGTTCCCTCTTGCCTCTTCAAATGGAAGAACTCACTCAAGGGCATTCATGTGCTCATGTCAAACTGGCACTCTTTCTGCATGTGTAATTTCTTGTCTGGTTGTGGGGATAAAGGAAAGATCAAAAACTTGAGGAAACATCCTCTTGGGGTCATGAATACCAGCAGGACATGTTAAAAAAAATCTGTCTTTTGCCA
>CM061149.1:18590240-18655240 GCA_030710495.1 Labroides dimidiatus
GGTATTTAAACTCATAAATGGCTGAGTTAGCTAAATGTCATATGTGTTAGAGAGAAAGGTCTGTCATTAAAGCTTGGGGGTAGACCAACAAAAGGATATTATATGTATTGATAATACAGCAGTAGTATTTGACCAGAGCTAACAAACTTGTTCTGGATAAAGAGTAATACAAAGACTTACCTGGTACAGAGGTTCCTAGTGCAACGAACACCACTGCTGTGACTGAGTCTTTCAGACCCACTGTACAACCAAAATGAGAGGCAAGGTCCCCTGAAATGATACAGAGGAAAGATTGTGACTACAACAGAACCTCCATGAAATTACATACACTGGTAAAACAGTGTCTGATGAGGATAAGTAGAAAAGCTTACACTGTAACACACTAAATATGAAGGTCATGATGCTGAAGGTCTCATTTGTTTTTCTCAATATCGGTAGTACCATGTTACAATACCACACCATACCATCCTTACATTTTAATGCAATATGATAAAATACATAACTTCAGATCATGTGACCTTACGTCACGTTATGTTATGATATGTAACAATACCAAACCATACAATATATTATGTTATGTTTCGTTACAAAACAATACGATATGTTACGGTATGAAATGATATCATACCACATCTTACTAAATTATATCTTTAGATATGATAGGATGCAGTATGATACGGTACGACATGATACAATACATCAAGTTATAACAAGTGAAGTTACCATATTCCCTGTTACACTACATTGTGTTATGTTATGTTAAGTTGCTACATTATGATGGAATACCATATGATATGAGACGATAAAATACAATACGTGAAATTATTTTGATTCACAAAATGATACAATATATTACAGTAAGATTACGTACCATATCATACCATACCCCGCTATACCATACCAAACAATTTAACATGGTACCAACAATATGATGCAATAGGATATAATTAAAATAATTTAGTTTCATTGTGTTATGTTGTGTTGCGATGTATATTTTAGGTTGTAGTATCTTATGATGCAGTGCAGTATGATAAAATACAGTAAAGTACCTGTTGTTGTCGCTCTAGTATTGTCTTGTCTTGGACTCTATAGTGCATACTTTACACTATGCCCACTTGTCAATAAAATATACTATAACAAACAACATTCCCAGCCTTGATGAAGCTGATACATTTAGGTCCAAGTTGCTGCTAGGATCATACCAATGATGGCGGTGAGCAGTCCAATCATGCAGATGGAGACAACAAAGCAGGCCCAGCCATTCCAATACTCTGTGGGTGGGACGAAGGCGAACAGAACCTTCCAGAACACCGTGAGGAAGTGCATGACATAGTCAAAACATGATGGCAGCTTCTCCTCCCCGCACTCCTCGTCATCGTCATCCTCACCTGGAGAGAGTGGGGAAAAGAGATCATGTAAAAGGGAAGCAGCTTGACCTCCAGTAACCCAGGGTCATCTCTAAACATCCTCACCTGCAATAGGATTTTTTTCAATGGGAGGCTCATAATATTAACTGAAATGATGCCTTTAGCAGAAACGTATGACTTTTTGGACACTCCAGCAATAAATGAACCAGTTTACAGAAGAAAAACAAAAACTGTCTGCAAAAAAGGGCAGAGAAATGAGAACATATGTGGCTCCTTTGTGACTTTTAATGAAGAAATATTTGACCAATAACAAAGCTTGATTAAAAGAAAACCTAAAAGACAGCCAGGAATTGCTCATATAAAAATTACTCGAGACTTTAAAGTAAGCCTAGCAACCACAAAATTTTTCTATACATTTAAGGAATACCGCAAAAGAACCTTCAGTTTAAGCTGTAAAATTCATCTATAAAAACTTCATCAAATACCACTGAGGTGGAAACATTAATGTGACTTTCAAACAGAAACAGATGTTTGTCATTTTATTGTCAAGTTTTGGATGAAAAAAAAGAAGGATGGGCTTTTATCCTGACCATGACTCACCTAAGAGCAACACATGAAAGCACTCTGCCCGCTTGCCTGTCTGTCTGCCTGTCTTTCTCCCCAGCAGGTAGATCACAAGAACAACTCAGTAATGGCTAAAGACAAATACATTATATAGTGTCTGTGTGTGTCTGTGTGTGTGAGTTACATGTCGTTTTGGAATACTAATCATCACCTCAGGATACGGACTACGGCTGATCAGTGTTGTTTGTTTATCTTTGTGTTTTTGCTCTTGTATGTCTTCTGACTAATTAAAAACTGAAATCTAAATGATTAACTTATTCAGCGATAGACACACACACACACACACAGTTAGCAGTTTACACACTCCTCTCTATAGTTCGCTGTTAACCTCAGTTTAGAAATGAATCTAAAGAATAAATAAACCAGGCTACCTGCTGTTCAATGGTGTAACTCCCAGTGAAAGCTATTATCTCATATTCATCTGTCATTCACTCACTAAATGCTATCAACCTGTTAAATAGCTGGGGGTGCTTTTAAATGCTCAAAACAACCAAAGAAAAACCGCCTGTACCATAAGGTGATCTGAGACGGAGAGTATTATTATTCTACAGTCAGTGTTTTCCACAAAGTATATGAGAAGAGACTTTAATGCATATATTGTGTTCTCTGTGTAGACATTTTTTTTCTCTATAAGAAGATCCTTGAGAGTTAAAAAGGGATTTAGTGACTCCATCCTCAATAGATTGTTGGGCTAAAGAACTTAAATGGCTAGGGTTATTTAACAAACCAAAAATACTACTACCAAGTTGGATTCTAGCCGGGTTTCAAGCTGATTAAATAAAAACTTTATTGCGGATATGAAAATGATGATACCAAAGGCCCAGAAGGGCCAGACTCAGTGAGCAAACATAGAAACAGTTTCCACAAATTCAACACAGCTGTTGACACTTTGAATCCTGACCTCTTGTATGTATCATTTTAACAGGACAGCCTAAGATTTAAGAGATGAAGCAGGAGTCACGAACCAGAGCCAGTGTGCAATTACTTTACATTAACATGGGTTAACACGAAGATAAATGTGCTCTAATGGGGTCAACAGTTTCTTAAAGACGCCACATTCCTTGTTTCATGTTATTAAAAACACATGCTTCCTTCTCAGGTTCAGCACTTAAAACAAATTTAATCATGAGCTATAAATGAACAGAGGAAGTTCACTGTACAGGGAGCAATAGTCTCATACACCTCTGTACATCTCCAAGCTGTTTCTCAATTCAAAGTTCACTAGTTTGAACTTGCATTCTCTGGAAGTTCAGACTTGGCAAGTTTGTTCCAAAGTTCGGACTTCAGACGTATGAGAGTCTGCAAAACGGACCCACTACGATTGGAACAGCAGCAGACTTATGTATGTATACGTCACATTCAGTTGCATTGCCAGCAGTTTGCAGACATATAGTTTTACCCAGCTCATCCAATGTTTCTGGGTTTCAAACAAAATTCTGTCACAAATAAGTATCTCATTTATATATTTATATTTTTTAGGGGCTTTTTATGCCTTTATTTAGAGAGGACAGGACAGTGGATAGAGGAGGAAACAGGGTGAGAGTGACATGCAGGAAAGTCACCACAGGTCAGACTTGAACCCGGGCCGCCCGCTCAAGGGCTGTTTGCTCATATGTAGTGCGACCTTAAACACTAGGCCATCTGTGCTCCCTCATTCATATTTTAAAGGCAGCAATGGTTACCTTCGGTTGTTTGGCTTCTTCTCAGCAAATTGCATTGTGGGATTAGAACTGTATAAAATCCACTCAAGTTATGTCTGGCTGCAGATTTGGTAAAAGGGGCGGGGCAAGTCCACATCCGGGTACTTCGACTCCACTTGTTTCGATGTGGACTTTGAATTGGAACAGAACTTTGGCTTTGATTGATGACGCATCACAAGTCCGTAAGTACAGAAATATGGTAAAGTATGCATATTGAGAAACGCCTACACTAAGCTATAAAACAGTCACTGTCTCTTTGGTCACTCTCCTTTTCAGGCTGTTATTAATTGGCATTACTTGTGTTCATTAACTTTTGCGTGGTCTGGAAAACTGTGAATGCTTAAACTTTTGTTTAAATCTGTCTTATTTAACAGTGACATTTTATGATGGGCTGGCTACACACTAGACAATTTTAGCCCCATTGGGCCACTCCACTTGATTGGGGAGGGGGGACCTGAATCAGGGCTCAACATACTCATCATTTGTCCAAATAATTCAAAGGTGTGTGGTGTCAATATGACTATTTTACTGCTCCTGATCGTAAATATCAGATATGTTTTTCTGTTTACGATTCGTGTTGGTGGTGGAAAATCCCTTTTGTGTTAGGTGTGTACAAAAGAGAGTTAAAACTGGGCCTAACAGTACTGCAAAATCCTGAAACATTAAATTAATCAGAATAGCTCATTTCTCTAACTGCACACTGTAGGATGGTCAATTTTCTCAGAAATCAGTAGTCATAAAAATATTTAGTTTACAACTATGCTTCATCAAGGGTGCAGCTGATTTGATGGACAGTGGAGCACATGTGCTGTTAGCCGGCACTTGAAGCTTATGTACAATTTTTCCTGTGTACTCTACCTGCCTGACCTCAAAGAGATTAGAGCTGATCATTGAGCTGACATCGGGCTGCCCTTAAATGAATGGGTGGATAACTTTTTTTTTGGTCGAGTTTGTTGTAAAAACTTATGTATGTGCATGTCTTTCGTACAGCTCAAATATGATCGTCTCTCTCAAATTCCATCTGCTTCTCCTGCGTGGCTTTAATTCCTCTGCTTTCTCACCCATCCTTCTCTATAAGCCTCATTTCCTCTTTCTATGCCTTCACACTCTCCTCACCACTTGTTTCTTATTTCTGTGCTCAGTTAGGCGTCATACTGATAAAGTGGTTATCCAAAAGTAATTCTTTTTTCTTCCTCCCCCACTCTCTCGAACACACGCTTTTCATCCTTGAACATCTTTTGCTGATATAGCTTTTATATAATTGAATATTCTCTGTCACTCTCTGGCTTCATCCCTTTAAATCTCCTTCATCCCTCTACAACCTTCTGTCACTTTCTGAATGCCACAGATGAACACCTTACTGCAGTGTGTGCGTGAGAGAGATTAGAGATCTCTATTAGAACCCTGTTCAAAATAAAGAAAAATGGGAAAGAAATGGTGTCTCAAGCAACAACAGATTTCAAATTTAGTACCTTATTTGTTAGCATCTCATGCTAAACTGGCAGTTGCTTACTCAGGTGCTTCTATAATCATGCACTAAAATGCTTATAAAGCCCACATCAAAACCGACCAAATTTGAAATGCACAAACACGCCATAAACCGTCTGGACCCCCAGAGATGTTGAATGAGTGTGATCCTTGCTGCTTGCTGAGCGTGCCCAGAAGCAGTGTTCTCATAGGCCATCGCAGATGTGGAGTGCAGCTCATCTCTATTTGCCTCTAGCTGAGAGACGTGTATAACTGTCTGCTTAAAGCGACTTGGTCTAAGCTCAGGGGACCAAATGAATCACTTCTAACACTGCCTGCTAACACACACACTCAAACTCACACAGAAACACACACACACACACACAGACATCAAGAGGATAGACAAATAAGCTTGTGCAGAAAACCAGAGAGGGCTTGTGAAAATATCCATCAACTGCTATTCATTACAAGCCAAAGAGAGAGAGAGAGAGAGAGAGAGAGAGAGAGAGAGAGAGAGAGAGAGAGAGAGAGAGAGAGAGAGAGAGAGAGACTAAACTGCTGAAATACACACATACAGACACTTACAAATAAACAGTGGACTCATACCTCCTATAGCCATGCTTCTTAAACAAGACAACCTTGAGCGAAAGAAGGAATGTTTGGCTCGTATAAAGGCTAAAACACATTTGAACACATTCACACCTCTGGAATGGACTGAATGGTAAATAAAGATAAGAACAAAACAAAACCAGTGCATTCTGGTCAGACCAAGCAGCAACCCTTCAATTATGACAAATTAAACCAGTGTGGAAGCCTCAAAAACTGCTGTTCCTTTGATTTCCACTTGAGGCTTGGTGCAATAGTACCAGAAACCAAGTACACCCGTTCCAGTCTGAATAGTTGGTTTCTCTAACAGCACACACTGTTCAGGGAGCAGTTTCTAAGATATAAAGATTTTTTGTTTTACAGTCTATGTATCAGAGACATATTAACTATAGAGAGCCAGTCATTCATCAGTGCATCTTTAAATATTAACAGTTGAGCATCACTTGTAAGGCTTTTCTGGTTTCCATGTCAAGACACTCCAATATGATACCAGTCGTGATAATAAGCAGTCACATTTGGCAGATCTTTCAACGAAGATGAAAGCCTTTTTTCCTGCAGTGCAGTCTGTGCTATATTTTTGTCCAGCAAGGTCTTAAAGCTTACATAACATCCTTGAAAGTGCTTTTGAATTGTTTCACGTATTCTCTGTTGATAGCAGCTGTCACAAACAGTCCATCAGTGAATGAGCCAGCAGCATGTCTTTTGACAAGCCGATTGGTCAGTCATTAAACAAGTCAATTAAATAATGAGCCACTGAGTGTGTCAACCATTCATTGTCATGCACTGTCCAGAGAATGCAAATTAGATGAAAGAGTGCAGACCTGCAGTGCAGTGTGTGTGACTGAAAAGACGAACATTTGTGTTGGAGAAACTTGAATGCTACGAGGCCAAATTCTGTTTGTTTTCCAGTGTTTTCCCTTGAGCACCAACTATCCATGCATTTTTCTCTTTCAAAATGTACATGTAGACATATAAGAAGTCTATAAATTACACACACACACACACACACACACACACACACTCACACACACAGTGGAGCAGGTGATGAATAACACTGTGTGGACTCAGTAATTAGAGAGCAGTGGAGTGTGTGGAGCAGCTGCACATCAATCTCTTTTTCCTCCTCTCATTCCCTCACTCTCTGTCCTGCTTTCTTCCTTGATTCCCTTTGCATTGATTTTTTTTGTCCCTCTATCTTGTTGTTCCTTTGACTGTGTCCACACTCTCAAAAAAGACTATTTTAACAAACAAATATTCATCAAACAAGGACACGCTGTGAATCCTTGGTGCTTAAACTGCTGCAGAACAAAATAGCTTGTACACAACACAAAGAACATCATCATTTCCAACTAATCCCACAGAAATAAAGTAAAACATACCCCTGCAGGTTCTGAGGTGCCATAGATCATGCAATCATACACACTGATTGCATATAAATATGGATAACATGCCTTCCTTGCCTCCTGTTCTAAAAAGTGAAGACAAAATGCTGCCATGACCAGTGCTGACACAATGCACTGGTTACGTCTTTTAAAGCCTCAGTATTTGTGGAAGTTGTTTGGCTGGTGACACCATGGCCCTTCCACTAACCAAAACACGCATTTCACTTATACAGAAAAGAGGCAAACACTCATGGTCATGAAAAGTTCAATGACTCTTGTGTCAGTGTTCATTATGTGATCTCTTACATTTTTAAAGCATGTTTAAGAAAAAAAAATGTTGCGCATTTTCATTTTGACCCATGTCTCATCTGTTAAAGTGGAGCTGGTGGGCTTTGTGACAGATAACTTCAGCCAATCACAGGAGAAAAGCACCAGATATTTAGGCTTCTCTTTCAGAGAGCTCTAATGCTGTTTATTTTTGTATGGTCATAACACACAACTGCAAAATTCCATGTGATAAAGCTGGACATGTATATAAACTTACCAAGGCTCTTTTTATATGAACCATGTTGTCTTTTTTTTATAACTTTAGATGTAAAATCAACCTGTTATGATTAAGTGGCAACCTCCGATCTCAAATTTATGAGACAATGTGGAAATACTAAAATCTGAAGTTCATCAAGTGTCCCCTTGAGGCTGACTTCGGAGAGTACCGGAAGTCACATACACACACCAGGCCACAAGAAGCCGCTTTCACAGCAGATATAAACATGTTTGCAGCCTGGTACAAATAATGTCTCCCATCTGAATCGCTAATTTCTCTAACGACACGCATAACCCCCATCTAATTTCCAATAAAGCCACACTAGCCATTTTACTTCCAAAATCCGTTTCAGATACAAACGGGTGACTTTGTGGAGACTAGTCTCCACGACGTCACCCATTTCAGCTAACTGTTGTCATGTTTGACCTTTGGACAAATTTAACGGTTCCACCTTATAACGGTGGAAGACTGGTTCTGATCAGAGTTTCTGCTCAAACTGTTTTTTCCTCACCTTAGTTTCTGAATGTTGCAGAGATCTTGCTCATAGTGGATTCTTGTTGGGATTCTCTGAATAACAGGGAACAGTTTGACCTTGTTGTGAAATCTCCTGATATAGCTTTTTGTTGAAATTCGGTACGATACACTACAGAATTGAGTGATATACATTGCTGCAACTGAAACAAATAGAAGACATCATCAGGTTTTTGCAAACTTCTACATAATAATTATAATATTTATAAATATTGTTTTTATTGTTCAACATCTTCAAATCTGAAACTGAATCATCTTTGAAAAACACAAGCAGCATGTATTGTGTTTTTACTGCTGTTGACATTGCTGTGCACATAAGTGGTTTGTTTTCTTTCATGTCCTTTTCCTCTGCACACTATGCTCAGACCTTCATACTCATTTTTTATCTGGTAAGGCAGTAAAAATGCAGAGTTTATCTTCATTAATAAAAGAAAACATATTGTGACAGCTCCTTTCTGTTAGTCCATGAACATTAGTGAAGTCAAGAAAGCCTAAAAACTGAAGTCGGTTGAGTCGAGTCTGCTACAGTAGATCGCTTCTGAGAAGAATTGCTGTCTGGCCCTAAATGACAGGAGGAGTTATCACAGCATCAATAAGTGTTTCAGCACATCATGTTGTCCTTAATACACATTGAATAAAAAATGCTGCATACGAAGCCTTTGTCCTTCCTGCTGTTGAAGAACAACGTGTATATGATAAATACATTACAGATTCAGTATCACAGCACTCCAGCTGCTCACCAAATGGCACCTTTTTTGCAGGCTTGTCACATATTGTCTGTGCACACACACAAATGCACAAACACAAGCTCCCTGTATTAGCTTATCTGAGGACAAATTCTCCATTAGCTACGTGACAAACAAAAACATTCACACAAGGGAAAACAGGTCAGTGTTCACTCGCACAACACCAGCACGCTGACATTTCAGGAGGCTGGAAGCGCTGGCTTAATACAGGTTTCTTGCTTTGAGATGAATGTCACGCTCTCTGCAGCATTTTGTGGCCATGCATGTGTATATAGGAGTAAGTGCCAGATTGGTGCTGTGATGTGGCGACCTAAAGGTTAAATCTTGGCAGGGTTTAAATGTCTTTTCATAGCTGCCATCTTAGTGGGAAAGCTGCTCCAATTCCATAGCCTTTTGCTCCGAAATTGGCTGATTAACTGATAACAACTTATTTTGGCCATATTTTAGGCCAAAAGACTTTCTAAATATTAAGAAGTTCGTCATTTCAGATAGAGAGCAAAGATAGGAGAGAAATTCTAGATGTCTTCAGTTGAGAAGGAGCAGTTTTTGAGGCTCCATTAAAGTGTTTTAATCTTGATTTGAATCTAATATGTTAGAAAAGAGATAAGAGAGAGCTGGGCAGGACAAAAAATGGAAGGGGGGGTACGAAATTGAGCCAAAAGAGAGAGAGGGTAAAAGATGAGATTAGATGAAGCTAGCTTATCAGTGTGTACCAAATCTACCACTGTATTAGACACAGTGGCTCTGGACTTATTCGAACGCTTGAACCAACAGTGTGTGTGTGTGTGTTTGAGAGGATCAGTTGGCGAAGTAACAGCACATCTCAATTTGGGCTTATCTTGTGCAGTTGTGTTGTGTTTAGCACATGTGATCTGTCAGAAGAGATGTTTAAGAAACGGGGTTGTTTTTATTTTTTGACCGCCCTTCATGGTATTACTTTCTTCCTCCATCGACTTGTTCCTCTTTTAACTTCTTGTCCAAAGGCAGTAACAGGAGCTGTTGTGTTCTTCAAGCACAGCCCTCTTTTCTTGTTCGTTGTTGCGAGAGTTTCTGCATCATTTAATGAATAAATCACTTTACTTTCTCTTTTTCTTTAAGTCTTTAATTTCACATTAACCTTTTTGCTCCTTCTTGCTCTTTATCCCTCCTTTTTTGCATTTTCCTCCTGCCTTTTATCCTCTTTGGGGGAAAAAATGAAAAAAATGTTGCAGTTTCTACTCTTTTATCTTAGTTTCACCACTCTATCTTCTTATCTCCAGCCTCCACCCATCAATTCACAATCCACACACTATCAATAAAGAAGAAAACCAACACAACCATGTCTAAAGTCAGGCAGAAAGTGAAGCTAAACACCCCAAAAGCTAAGACGTAAGAGATTTTGGTTGAATGAAGGCAACCAGTTTTAACCCACAAGGCTTTCTTCAGGGCTTAACTGGAAAGATATCAACCCTAGCAAACAGCAGGTGACCCCAGCCCTGCCCTGTGTCACAGCCTCATTCCCTCATCATAGGCTTTACACATTTGTATTCCACTGGAGAAATAATGAATCTTTGACCTCCTTCCTCTGTATGGCAAGTCAGTCGGGGCAGCAGGGAGGGAGTGTGTGTGAGGAATGGAAAGAAGGGAGGAGCAGTTAATGGGGTAAAGAGGAATAGAGAAATGAAGCGGAGCAGAATGTAATAGGGTTGAATCCACTGAAAGCACCTTTATCTGTGTTAATAAACATTCAGCCAGATAAAAGCAAATGATTTGAGTGCTGGTACACTAAATGTTTCCAGCTGTTCATAAAATGTGGTTATAATGTGCAGCCCGCTTACAGCACAGCTGGATTAAGATCTATTTTTTTGTTTGTTCAGACTAAAACATTGAGAACATTCAACGAATAAAACCTTTAGATATTTATATTTCTGTAATAAAACCATTTAATGTGTGTTGTTTCTCCTGGAGAAAAACACATTTTGGACAAAAGACAAATGTACTGAATAAAAAATATATTTGAAGTAAGCAAATATCAGAGCTTAAATAAGGGGTACAGTTTTTATGCCCCAGTGTCTTTAAATGAATTTAAAGCAAATAAATAACTAAATAAATACATTTAAAAAAAAAAAAAAAATCATTTATAACAGTGGTCCCTAAACTATGGCCCGCGGACTGGATACGGCCCGCCTCCACATTTAGCCCGGCCCCCTAAACAATACCAGAGATGCATTATGATTTTTTTTTTTTTTCAGTCTGGCCACGGCACGCGATTGAAACTAATAAATGCATAGAACGTGACATTCTTTTTCATAAATAGTGTTATTTATTTCATTAATAGTGTTATTATTTATTTTCTGACCCTTTTTTGTGAAGATCCTGGAAAGGGTTATTCATATTTGGTTATGTGTGGCTTTCTGGAAGACAATAAATATTTACGTTTTGGCACCCCTGCGATTGTCACTCTTTTTCTGTTCCCATCAGAGAAGGGAAAAGTTATGTGGCCCTCACAGGACAAAGTCTGGAGACCCCTGATTTATGATATTATGGAGAATAATTCCTTTAAAATAAACGATTCCAAATGAATCTTGGCTCTCCCTGCCCAAACCAAACTTCTATTTGACCATTTTATCTTTGTTGTGAGGTTGTCATTATGTTCTGCAAATCCACACTGCATAATTCGTAACTATTTTTATTGTCTGCAAAAGAATGGAGGAAGTCTGCTACATCACCAGTGTTCTCTCCTGTTCTCATAGCACGTAGCTGATCTTTCTCATCTTTTTTCATTTCCCATTGTATTCCCTTCTTCCTCCCTGTGCCCATTATCACAGAGCAAAGGCAGCAGAGAATAGTACTAACTGTGTCTTTCTACCCTAATCAGTCCCTTTGCAACTGAATGACTGTTTACCCAGTCAGCAGTCAGTTTGATCTTCCAGCACCCTATCAGCTCTCAGATACTTTGAACCCCCAAAATCCAATCAGCTTCGGGGTTAAAGGCCCAAAAATCTCTCCAGCTTGATCTGGTTCTGAATATGATTTGGCTTCTCTGTAACTTGTGTGGCTGTGTGTGTATTTGTGTGTGCCTGTATTGTGCTGCATTAAAGTGTGTGAACACTTTCTGATGAAGCCATATGGCTAGGTGTGTGTGTGTGTGTGTGTGTGTATGTGTGTGTGTGTGTGTGTGTGTGTGTGTGTGTGTGTGTGTGTGTGTGTGTGTGTGTGTGTGTGTGTGTGTGTGTGAGAGAGAGAGAGAGAGAAAGAGGGAGAGAATGAGAGAGAACCAGTGTGTTAGTGTCTTTAGTGGTAACTACACACCCTGCCTTTTTAAAGCTCTCTCTCTCTTTCTGTCTTTCTCTATGTCTCTCTCTCTCTCACACACACACACACACATACACACACACACACACACACACAAAGCACTCTGTCCTCCTAGACAAGCTAATCTCAGATAAGAGAGTGAAGACAGGCCTTTTCATTAATGGCATCAGCTCACCAACAAAGGCTGGCTGTCAGGCCGGCTAACTCAAGCACAAACAACACCCGCTCCCCCCAACCTGACACACAAACACACACAGGATAAAGTTATTTGAAGGCACTAAAGTGATTGAACCGGCTCTGGATAAACAATGCTTAAACAGAAACCCATATTCAAAGAAAGCTGCAGCCACAGCGTTTTCTTTTTCCATCTCAGAATTCATTTCTTTAAACTATCCAGTGTTTAGAAGCAACAAAAAATAGCCCAAGGTTAAGAAATGCAACACCTAAAACTGTATATTCCTCCATATAAAAATATTATAGTAGTCTATTTGTCACTCAGTGATAAAACCAGTAAACTTTAGAAATTGCACCATCAGCAACGTTTTTCATAAAATGTATTTTTGCCATCACTGCAGTAAAAAAATCAAATTCTCTGTTTTGCTAGTAATACACGTTTTTTTTTTAATTTTATCTCATTACTATGCCTAAATAATAATCTTTTTAACTTTATAAGACTGGATAATTCATATTTATTTTAAATACATTTTTTTTCACTGAAATAAAATATCCACACAAAATTTAACTGTTGGCCAAGTAGATAGTAAAGACAAAGAGGATAAATGCTAATAATCTCTACACTGGTCACCCCTACATATGGCAGAGCCCTCATTGTGCCTTCTCTTACAAACGCTAGCTGTACCCCTGAGCTGTATGTCAAATGTTAACTTTATCCCTCAGTAGAGTCAAAATTTTCACATGCAGAAACTTCAGTGAAAACTTCTCACACCTGACAGTGTTGTTTTCCTTTCTTTTTTTTAGTGATGAGTTGCAGTAATATTGTGCTGCCTCCAGAGGGCAAGTTGCCACAACTAACCATTGAACTGTGAAGATTCTGCAGTGAAATAGAAAATGTGTCTTTCTTTGCTTTTCCACATCTCTACTCTCACTTTATCCTCATACCTGCCTCCTTTAATTCTGTTTCTCTTTATACATTCATTTTCATTTCTTCATCCGACACTTCTAAGATATTCATGTTGAATTAAACTCAAACTTTTGCTTCTACTTTCACACACACATCCTTGTTCTTCTGGGCAACACACGCACACACAGACACACACACACACAGACACACAGACACACACAAACACACACACACACACACACACACACACACACACACACACACACACACACACACACACACACACACACACACACACACACGCTTGCTCCTTCAATTGCTTTCAACATTATCGCCCATCTGGTCAATGTTTGTCTGTCCAAACCATCAAACCAGGCCATTCCACTTTCCAGTAACCATTAAAAGTCAATGACACACACAGATACACTTCACACACAGCAACACACTGGATTCAATGGAACCATGAAATCACCTCATTACGCACACACAGAGACAGCTTTTGATGCAGTGGGCCTCAGACATTTGAGATATGTGATATTCTTTATTTTTGGTTATATTGACCATTCGAACACATAAAGCAGCGACCACATTAAACCCAGAGACCATAAAACTGCAGCTGTTACACACAAAACTGTTTTATACCCAACACAACACACACATTTGCCCCCAAAATCACCTCAGAGGACAACAGTAAAATTCAAAGACATGAGATATTAGATTATTAAACAGCCACACTTGGTCCACACAAACACAGACGTGCACAGTGGCCTTACCTGCGCTCACAGTGATGGCCTCTATGAATTGGTCTCTCCAGCTGTTGGTTCCTACCAGCAGAGCCAGGTTGGTCTTCTTTATCAACTTATCCACTGTGTTCTAGAAATAACAATGAAAAATGAACAGGTAAGAAACAAGACATCGCATTAATGACATAAATAAAACTTTCAGGATTAGACGCTTGTTCGACTGTTTTCATCTTTAAAACATGACACTGGCAGTACTCCACCTGCAAACACTCCTGATTTCTGAAGGAGTCTCCCACTTTTAACCTGTTCTCCTGCTGAACTCCCAATATGTAATTTCTCTTGATTTTCTCCAGATTTTTCATGTCGATACCAATTAAAACCTCTGGATTCCAAACCCACTGGCAGTACCTGAAAATGTGTTGTATTCCCTTATTTCTTATTCTTTTCAATTTTTTAAATGAAATCAGAGAAAATTGATTTTTGCTTTCCTTTTCTCCTCGTGGTTTAATATCTTTTAAATTTTGTTACACTGCATGAAGACATAATTGAGTTACATCAGCCTTGCTTGAAAAATTAGACCACAGTGAATAAAAATGTAACAGAAGCCAAAAAATCACCAGAAACTGCTTGGGATCTTGATAATCATAAGTAAATGTTGAGGCATACGGTTAAATTGAAATGTTGGCAGGTATGCACAAGTCTAATCATTCTTTTCACAGGAGCCAGAATGGGTAACAAAATATGGGCTCCATCATGACAGCCATTACTTGTTGGTTACAAACATCATTTTAAATTCATTTCTCTTTAAAGGGGCTGTGAGGGCAATCTGTTTGATTGGATTGCAGTGACACCTGATGACATGACTCTTAACAAGGTTTGTTTGTTTTGTAGCAAATGAATGGAGATTGGATCATCATTTTAACTCTACTTTTCTTTGTTCAAAACAACTTTTTACCAGACACAACACGAGGTAAGATATTTATCAACAGTTACGCAGCGCTGTTATTTGAAACGTGACAACAAGCACACTTTGTCAGTTAGTAGTTTAGTAGCCGCTATTTTAAAGCTACTTGCAGCCCGGTGCTCTGAGACATATCCATAGGCTAACATGTAACGTTAGCAAAATGCTCATCTACCAAGCAGAGCTAATGTAACCTCACTCTTCATTTTACTGACAGACTCTCAAGTTTGATCAGATCACTGCAGTATAACTGCTGCATGTGGGTTGGAATGAACATTATCATTAACAGCTTAGCTGTGTTTTAGTCTTTAGCTTGTGTTTTAGTCTTTAGCTTGTGTTTTAGCCTTTAGCTCATGCTTTATCACTCTTCCATTTAGCTTTCTTCTGCTCTTTTATCCCTTTTCTGTTCAACAGTTCAGCTCCCGTCTCCACCATCACTACAAACAAAATGAATCACAGAAATTGTTTTCAGCAGAGAAAAACACGGATCTCTCTTCATACTACTTAACTTGTCAGCCGGCGTGGTGTTGTCATAGAAGACAGATGTATTTTTTTGCTGGAAGTTTGAAATTGCTCATCAACAATCTTTTGAACAATCTTTCTGCATAAGGTTTTAAAAGACAAGGTAGTCTAGAGATGAGGCATAAGGGTTGAAGATAAAGGCTTCTAACACCAGCACTGCTCACCTCTGTCCACTTTGCAAGTATAAAAATGTTTCAAGCCAGTACTTCAACTTTTGCTGTACATTATACCCCAAAACCTGAGGCAGAAATTCCTTCAGAGGAGCTGTTAGTTATAGCTACAATATTGACCTCTAATGTAGAGAAGATATAGTGAGAGGATTTTCTTGGCTAAAAATGAAAGGTTGCCCTTAAAAATTACATCATTTTTTTTTCTGGGATTAACTTTCACTGTGCTCCCTTTAGCTATCCCTTTCCTTCATCTCTTCTTCTTCTAGTCTCCTTTATTCATAGTATTGACATTTCTCTGTTATTTTTATTCAAAAAGAAGAAACCATTACATAGAGATAACACACATGTAACACACATGCCTCTTTGCGCACAGTCACACACACATTACACACTAATTAGCACAGCAGTGGGGATTGTGCGCTCCTTTTCTCAGCACTTCAGAGGAAAACAAGGATGCTAATTGTGTTGAATGGAGCTCAGGGGTGTAAATTGTGCTTCGCTGCTGCTGCTGTGGACACTCACACACACACACGAACACACGCACACACACGACCAGCTTTCCTCGGCCTATTGTATGTGAAGTGTTTCTCTTACCATACTCAGGAAGGTTTTTGTCATCTTTTTTCTCTAATTTGTGATGTGATTATTTTTACCCTTCAAGCCCTTCTCTCTTTTCAGCCCTCAGATCTTCTCTTTGGACTGAGATAGAGTGAAAGCCACACTTTGGTGAATCTGTGTTTATGTATCTGTGCAGACATTGCATCCTCAGAGGTGGCTTAAAGGAGGTTTAAAAATGTTTGTAACCAGTATGATGCACTTTGCGCACATCTGAAGGCAACCTATAAGATACCCATAATTTATTACTTTAAAGTAAAATCTTTAACTGCTGAGTTTCTGTAAATGTATTTTCTTCTGCTCCTCTAGTCTACTCCAGTCTGTTATGTCAGATACTCTCAGGTACTCATTCACTCGACTATCTGCCCATGAGCAGTACTTCAGCTTGCTATAGGATCCAAGTCCGTGCCCACACACACATCTATTAGAGTTTCATGTACAAAACAACTCAACAAACTATAGCATTCTGTCAAGTGGCAAGCTGTTACTTGGTGATATTAACAGTGTGTCTAGAGTGAGGGTGTAGGTGGAGAAGCAGCAGGGAACATGCATTAGTAAAGAAATAAACACAGACACAAAATGCATCATGGGTGGTGATTGCATCCTCGCTTGCCTTAAGAGTCTGTGTGGGAGATGGAGCAAGAGAAGGTCTTGTGCACTGATTACACGATTATTTCCTGTAAGGGGGAAGTGTGTGTGTGAGGTAAATGAATTAGAGTCGTATTTGTGTGCCTGTGTTTTTGATATTCAACGTGTAGCAACTACTGTATTTAAAACCAATTATAAAAAAAGATGATAAAAATGATGATTGATTTTTGCTGTCTACATGTTTCCATCTCTGGTAGTAATTTATAATATTAACTGCCAGGCTTAGGGAGTAACGGAACACATGTAACAGCATTACGCAAACAGGATTTTAAAAAAAAGGTAACTACTCCGCTACAGTTACAGAACAAAACAAACATTTATTTATTCATTTTCTATACCGCTTATCCTGTTCAGGGTCGTGGAGCAAACAAACAAAAAGACTCCCCAAGATATGTTTTCATTGCAAGGCTGTTAACTTTTCCACATGGTGTACTTTTGAATGCAAGAAAGGTGCTTAAAATAAAAGTTGTTTACATGTAGCACTATTATCTCTACCTATCTTCCATGTGATTATTGTCCAGTTGTGGTGTAAAACATGACAGCACAAATACACCTGGTGGCTCTTAAATGAAATAATTAAGATTTAAAAAAGGTACATCTTTTCATATATGTGTGGCTGGTGGCTCAGAAATTAAATTGAATTATAAATAAAAGAAGAAAATCAATAAATACCTACAAGATCTCAACATTAACTAACAAGTGAGTTTCTTTGCAAGGAACACTAGCCTGTCAACATTTTCTGGCTTCAGTGTTGCCCTGCTGCATGTGACTATTGCCACCTGTGCTGAATGCACGCTCAAAGGGAGAGCCTGTGGAGGGGACACTCAAGTACTTCTTAGCCAAGTGGCTAAGCCGTTGGAACTGGGTACAGTGGAGACGCCACCATTCCAAAAGATTTGACTCACTGTCAGCTGTCACATTTGCCGTGCTTTCGGGCGTGCTCCGGTTACAGCAAAACCAGTGGCAATTTTCACTCTCAGAGCTCCCTCATACCCATGGACATGCATGGTTCTGAGATGATGAAATATATTACTGGTGTTACTGCCTTTGGTTGACACAGCACGGTTGCACTTCTTGTAAATCATAGTAGTTTGCTCTGTGTCAGAATTTTCAAATCTGAACCAGTTTCAAACACAGAAGTATTTCCTTTTGTCGGCACCAGTTTTTCCGCACCAGTCTCCTCATCTGGTTCAGAAACTTTGCTCATTTCGTTGCTGAGAAAAGTGTCCTCTGTTAGCGGTGTTTTGGCTATCTGTTACTTAGCTTTCTGCACATAGGTAAATGTTACTTTCTCTAATATAAGTCACATCACCGACTCAGCGTCACCGCCGTTAAAGGTGTATGCGTGTTTACCTGCAGTGAAGCAAAAATACGTTTTCCTTCTACGTTGGAAAAAATAAATGTCCCACATACAAGCACTTGGCCCAAGTTATGTGTAGCAATGCTTCTACTGTGGTAATTACGGTATTGCACAATCCATTTTGTGGCAACATATGATGCTGGTGACGGTGATGAAACCAGTATACTGCCCACCTTTAATTTAGATTATGTTACTGATTACATTTTTTAAAAGGTAACTAGCAACTGTATCATAATTAGCTATTTTAAGACAAAGAACAGGGCTCCTGGGTGCAACTAAAATTTTTAAGAGTGCTGCTAACGTTTTTTCTAGGTTGTACTGGTGCATCTGTCGCTACCCAGGGGAAAACAGATTTCTTTTGCAAGCGGATTGTCCCTCTTTGTTCTCCTGTGACCAAACTCACACTCATAGTAGAATCACATTGTGGTCTTCATCAGTAAGTGACAGTGCTCTGGTGGTTCTTTGCTGTTCACAATTCTCAGCTCTCTACACCATGAGTTAAGGAGTTCTGCCCCAACGTAAGCTAATGAGACAGTTACTGGAGAAAATCAATTTCCCATTTACTATGATCATTTACCAGTGTTTACAGATACATGTTATCATCTGACTCTGTTTTATATGCTTTAATCAGGCGCTTGTCACAAAAAAAATATCCCATGAGTCGTGGATAAAACCTTTGTTTTCATCACTATATACAGGTTTACACCCATATTTAAAGCCAGCACGAGCAGAAGTGTCCCCAGTCAGGTTGTGTTCATGAGCAGTAGATGAAGTGTTAAATCCCTGTAAAAAGTGGGACTGGTTGCAATCATAGGATCAGAAGTAGTTTTGTCTGCTCTATGCAAAATTTGACAAAGAGCAAATTAACCCATAATTCCTTTTTTAGTCCCTAAAAGTCAGATTTTCAAGACTGTAAACATCTCGAATTACACTAGACACATTTATTCAGTGGATCATTCATTAATATAAAGGGCTGTTAAACCAAGAGTTTCGGTCATTCACCTATCCATCTATTTAACTGGTATTAAACAGGACAATGAGAGTAAAGTTTCATGCTATCCATGTGTAAATGTTTGTTAGTATGACCATAAAGCTTCTTGAATTTAATTCCTCCAATGAGCTCTGGGTCTACTCCAGGGCTTTCTCCCCATTAGACATCCTTATCAGATGAATCTCACCTGACTCTTTTTGATGCAAAGGATCAATGGCTTTACTCGCAGCTCTCTCCTGATGTCCAAGTTCCTGGCGCTATCTTTAAGGCTCAGTCAAGCCACTTATTTTAGCCACTTGTATACTTAACCTCATTTTCACAACCCATAGCTTGTGACCATAGGTCATAAGCTCAGCTCCCTCTTTACCACAACAGTCCAGTACAGCTGTCCCACATAGCTTCTCTACTGCCATCAGCTCCCAAACATGCATGGGAATTGGTGAAAAAAAAGGCAAAATGTCTTCTTCTGTTACCTTGAACTCATAGGATTCCTCTATGATGATCTCCAGTTTGACATGATCTCCCAGCATAGGACGGCCCATCTCAGCAATGCGCCTCTCCTCTTCGTCTTTCCCTGCCAGTGGCTCTTCTTCCTCCTCTGTCTCCTTCTGCTGTTCCTCTGGAGACACAAAAAAAAGAAAAAAAAGAACAAAGGCAATGTCAGGCAAAACTGGACTGTTGACCTCATTTTTTTTATTTCACCAAAGTAACCAAGTTACAGGAGGGACAAAAATGACTTCAAACAAGTGTCATCTTTTTTGACATATATAGGCTGAAATAGTTAAAGATAAAAAGTCGACTTCTTCATCATTCCATCATCCCCGTCTCTGATTTTCATACTCAACCCCCCTCTTTCTATGTATTTCTTCATCCCCATATCTTTATTGTGTGTGTCAGTAATTGAGATTCACTGTAGAGCTTGAACACTGGGATCAAAGAGAGAGAGAGAGAGAGAGAGAGAGAGAGAGAGAGAGAGAGAGAGAGAGAGAGATGGGGGGGACAACAAAGACAGGCAAAGAGAGAGAAAGGCTGTGATCAAATTTTCCATGGGGAAACATTTACCCATGCCATTGCCATCCATTATGACGCAGTGCATTGTGGGTATGCATCAGCTCATTGGTGATTTATTCCCCTGACAGCTTAGTCACACACTCATGAAAATTTGGGGACAGCAGTGGGTTCTTTCCTTGGACAAACCTTTACTCTGTCATAATTGAGACGTACAGTTTAACATTGTGCTATGAGACCACCGGCTGTATCCCCGCAGGCACAAATTTAACAGCCTTCAGCAACGATGGCTGTCGCTTTGTTAAAGTTCAGATCAGTCAATGTCAAAATGAAATTAAACTGCATGTTTAATTTAAACCTGCTCAATCAATCCAATGACCCTAAAAAGCAGGAATAGACAGAATGATTTGTCTTGTTGGTCTATGCTTAATGTTTGGCTTATGATCACTAGAGCTACCACACAGAAGCCACTGGTTTTCTTTGACTTAAATGAATAACTTTTTTTTATGGCCAATGAAAACCATAAGATATGCTCTGAGCAGGAGAGGACTCTCATCAGTTGGTGCAGGGTATGTTTCCTTGCTCGTATGTGGTAAGGGAATATGATCTCATGGTGACACATTGACGACACTGAAAACTATTTAACATTCCAATCCTGCTGCATGGCCTAAATATTACACTTTTATTATTCATATCACAATCAAATTGTGGTTTTAAGGTTAATTCAGTCAGGAACATTCAGAAGTGCTCCCTGCCCTTCCACGTGCCTGTGTGGAATGCCAAAACATGAGGTGTGGAGAGCACACCTCCCCTCTCTTTAATGTGTATACATAAAAAGCCATGACAGGAAGAGCAGCAGCAGCAGCAAAGACCCCCAGGGTTACAGAACAAATCAGAGCAGGCATCAGGAATAATACATGTGACACTTTTAAAATCAGACATGGTAAAAAAAACAGGAGGAGCTGGGGTGGAAGACGGTTGCAAGGGGTTTGCAGGGGAAGCAGCATGAGTAAGAAGGCCAAATCAGTTTTAATACAATGTCAACTTTGCTTTTTACCATTTGAATGCATAGGTGTAACCAGCTGACCTGTCAGCTGATGGGGCTGGTGATAAGAGCAGCTCAACTGTGGGTGGAGCTCGACTTTCTGGACTAACACTGTGCTCATTAGAACCCCAGGATGAGCTTTTGTTTTCACTCCTTGGGCTGCGCTACAGTGTTTTAATGATCTGACAATAACTTCAAAGATAAGATTTATCTTTCAGCCATACTACATGTCCTTCATGGTTCCCCATTAGTTTCATTAAAGTCGCGGTTTAAATGCATTTACACACACCTACATACACGTCCATCATTACACACTGTGTAATGGTGATTTAATGAACTCAATTAACAGCCCACACTGTCAAAAGAACATGACCAGGAAACACAAGCTACAGTCTTCACTGTGTGTACAGACTACTAATGGTGTGTGTGTGTGTGTGTGTGGGCATGTGAGTGGACCTGACAGAGGTTGAGTGTTTCAGGGTAAGATGCTGCTTCCTGTCAGAGCTGCTGTCTGAACCGTTTATCATTCTGATTTTTCTCCCCTCTGGTGTCCTTCTCTCTGCTCCTCAGCATATCAGCTCAATTTTATTTAACTTTATCTTACAGCCAGAGCACATACACAGAAGCGCTGTTTAAATCCTCTCTTCAAACAGAGCACTTTTCATCTGTGTTCACTTACATTAGCTTTGAATATTGTATCTTCAAACAGGCGGACGAGAAATGAGAAAGCCGTCTATCTATACGTCATCATTGTGACATAACTTTCCCAACCCCTTTCTCTTCCTTTCCTAATCTGTATCTTCTTTTTATCTACCTCCCATCATCTCTTCCTCTTTGCTTCTCGGTGTTAAAGCCTCACATTTGTCTTCTTAATTCTCTCACAGCCTCTCTCTCTAATTCCTTCTTTCCCTCTGCAGATTCATTTCAAATGAACTTCAGTGAATTGACAGGAGAAACCTTATTCAGTTAGCAAACCTTGTAACATAGCTGTCGATTTCATTCTGCTGCTTCAGTGTTTTCACTGTGAACTAAGAAGTCAGTGTATGGTTGACCGGTGACATATTGACGGTATCAGAAGTGCTGAAAACTCCTCATACGTTTAAGAGCACTGCTCATGGTCTACTTTGCCAGCATGTCTACTTTCCCCTCACAGAGTTAAATATTCCAAGGAGTTGTCAGTGAGGAGATGGAAATGAAGAAATGGTAGAACCATAGACTGTGAAAAAAAAAAAAAATGGACGTCATCTCGTTCGGCTCAAACTGAGGTCGCCACAAAAACTGCCCCCTCTGCTGGCTGGCTGCAGTACAAGACAAAAACTCTGCCTCTCTATTCATTCCAGATGGGATGTGGTCAAACTTTTAAAATTATTTCACCTCATAGAAACGTTTCTCACATCCGTATGCTGTGGTGATATTTAGATATTATTGGGCTGCTTTGGGTTCAAGTCATCTTTTTTTCTGAAATGTTTCTTTTTCATTAGTTATTAGAGGTTAAAAATGGGGTTTTACGTCTTGTTTAACAATGATTGACAGCTGCTGTTCATGTGTAGTTTTTCGGGAATAATAAAATACATTGGGAAGAACAGTTAAGAAGAGATTAGATGGTCTAAATAAAAAAAATATATTATTTTTGTCACCCATTTCCACTCAGATTTTCCCAGAGTTCCTCGTAAGTCTTTACAGCGCAGACTCTGGCTGCACAATGGTGGCTCCCATGACGGAGGTTTTTTGGCTTCAAAACTGTACAATGGTAAAAGGCGGAGCCACGCTGTCCATTCTATATACGATCTATGGGTAGAGGAAGCAACGAACACATGACACAAGTTAAAAGTCAGTCAGTATTGAAGGAGCCACTTATTCAGGGCTGTTGCATGATTAGCTAGCTTACATGGTGTCCCAAAACTGAAGATTTCACACTAATTGGCCAGTGATGTAGTGATGATAATGTGGAGTTTAAAACTTTTCCTTGAATATACTTTTCGGAAAATTTCTCAATAACTGCTGGCACTTTTATAAGACACCTAATGTTGATAAGGGAAGACTAATTTTTAACTGACATTATAGCTACCTTTAAACAGTTACCACTTACAACGGCAGTATGCAATGCGTAAGATTATATAATTTGGGCTATTTATTGACTTTATTGGCTTAATAGTGACAGGAAATACTGGGAGGAGAGAGCGAGCAATGAAATTCAGCAAAACTCTAATCGACAAGCTAAACCCAGATCCATTGGCTGGTCTGCTTATTTGTCCAAATACAACGTGATGATACATGCTGACAAGAGACATTGTACCAGTGTGTATGTGTGTTCAGTAAGAATGCTTTCACACCTTGTCATGCTTTGATAGAGCTGCTACACAGAAGTGATGAAAGAGGACAGGAGAGAAGTGGCAAAAAGAGAAGCTCTGAAGAAGGAGGAAAAAAAGGAAGAGGAAAGAAGGAACAATCGACAGGGAAGAGGAAGGAGAGAAGAGGATTTTTACGCCCTGTCATGTTTGATAGATTTAGGTTCCTTCAGAGGAGGCAAAGGAAGATGAGTAAGAGGGGAGGGGAGACATCTTTGCAAGCCGTCATCATATAAAGACAAGAGGAGGAGCAGAGGGGAGAAACTTCTGTGGCATGTCAAAGAGGAGATGAGCAGATGGAAGAATGAAGGAGACAGGAGAGAAAGGGGAGGAGGGATGCAGCGTTTGAGAGGATTAAAGCATACAGCAGGGGAGGGGGGCAGGGTGAGAGGAGGGAAAGTTACACTGTCACACTTTTGGGGAATCCCACAGGAGGGAGAGAATAGGAGCAGAGGAGAAAACACAAATGGAGCTTTAACTAGTTTGTCTGTCCACAGGGGAGGAGAGAAAAAAGAGAAAGAGAAGGAGGGAGGTGATAGATATGAGGCTGGAAGAGGAAGAAGAAGAGAAAGAATAAAAGGTTATATGAGGAGAAATGGGGGAGGAAGAGATATGTTAAAATAACTTATGAAAAGATGAGAGTTAAAAGAGCAGGAGGAAGAAATAAGGCTTAAAATGGGCATGAATGAATAAAAAGGATGGGTGAATAATAGATGGAGAGGCAAGAAATGAAAGGAGGAGAGGATGGAAGGAGAGAGGCGGTTCAGATTCACTCGCATGTGCACATTACTGTGATAAAGATACATGGGAGCATTTTAATATGTGATTTGCATGAATTAATGATCCTTAATGATACTCATTTAAACATATTGATAATGTTGTTTGTTGGTGTAACCACCATAATTGTAGGTTTAATGAGCTACATAACAGAGATGCATAATAATGTTTGTTTTAATGATTAAAAGTTAATATGGAGAGACCTTGGTGGGAACACACATACAGCAAACATCAGCTTTGGAAACACTGTATTTTGTCTCCCTTTAATTTCTGTTTGTTTTGACACATGCACAGTCTTAATTAAAGCCAGGAGTGATAACTATGTTACTACTGCATTACCAAATACGTGAGGGGAGGAGGGGACACGAGGGAAAAGCAGGAGGGAAGGGGAGGCTGTTCCTGTCAGACAGAATCATGTATGCAATATTTACACATGGGAGTACATGTGCATACATAGGCTGTGTCACACACAATCACCTCTGCTAACTTCCAAATAATTGGGGATTTTTTCAGACGTGATAAGCTAGAAAAAATTCTGTTTGGTTTGCTTTCCCAGTGAGGGAACAAGACCCCCCATTTAACCCCTTGATTAATCAGTGGTTTGTGTGGGCTTTCATGAGTTTGTGGTAAACACTTATTTTAAGACTAAAAGTGACAGCCTGGTGCAAAGAATGTCTTTGAACGTCTCCCGTCTGAATTGCTAATTTCACTAACGGCACGCACTGTACGAGGGGGGAATTTTTTTCTAACTAGGCAATTTAGATAATATTAAGCTTGCCAGTTCGTCCAATCAGAGGCACAGCTCAGATCACGAGACTGTGGAGCGTCCTATGGTTGTTACTGTGGAGACTCACAGCACGCCTCATTTCCAATATGGCCGCGCTGGCCGTTTGGCTTCAAAAGTCCGTTTCAGGAACAGATGGGTGACGTCGGGGAGACTACGTCCATTAATTATACAGTCTATGGGTGAACCTCACCCCAGCCTTGCTTGTGAATTACTGAACCTTTTCGGGATGCTCCTTTTTTACCCAATCATGACACTTTCCTGTTTCCAATTAACCTGTTCAACTGTGGAATGTTCCAAACAGGCGTTTTTTTGAGAATTCATCAACAATTCATCCCAGTCTTTTGTTGCCCCTGTCCCAGCCTTTTTGGAACGTTTTGCGTATTTGCCAAAAAAAACAAAGATTAGCAGTTTTAACAATAAAAATCTTGTCTTTGTAGTGTATTCAATTGAACATAGGTTAAACAGGATTTGTTAAACACTGTATTCTGTTATTATTAACATTTTACACAATGTCCCAACTTCATTGGAATTGGGGTTGTATATATGATAAGTGTTTCCACACATACTTCAGCCCCATGCAGTTCAGCCACCCCAGTCAAGAGTGTGGACACATCCTTGCAGAGGGGGAGCATCATTAGGAAGAAGGAGTCTGTAGTTCCTGATGGTTTCATACACTGGCTTGTTTGAATCCATAAAAGACTTTACAGGTGGATTACAGGAAAAAAAAAAAAAAAAATAACAGACAGATTTGGCTGCACATACACACATGCATTCCAAACTATGTTGAGTAATTATCTGAAGTGCAGCGCATGTGTGAATGGGCCGAAACAGCACACTGCCATTTCTGTATCTCGGTAAGTGTGTGTGTATGTGCGTGTGAAGTAGGACATAAGGTCTTGACCCTCTGCAGGGCATGTGTGTTTTCAGCTGGTTTCCCTCTCAGCATTGTCCCCTCCTCACGCTGCACTGTCTCCCGCTCAGATGACTGACGGAGGTTCACTGGATGCAGTGAACTTTCCTCTGCCTCCTGCTGTCCTGAGGCTCTTCTGGGCCAAGTCAAAAACCTGCAATATCACAGGGTCATCCACAAACTTCTAAAGCCTCCAGGGACTTTGGATTTAGCCCCCAGAAAATGCTGTCTCAACCTACAACCATTACATATCCATGTCTACATTACATGTTCCTCCCTGCATGAACAAACACAAGCTGGATTCAAGCTCACACCTGCTTTCTGCAGGTTTTGTTGAAAGGCATTTCAGGACATGGTTCTAGTGCTGCATGTAGCTTTAATTTTCCATTTCTACTAATTTCACCACTGAGTTTATGCTGACATGTTAATGAACCTTTCAGAAGATCCCCTCAGGTTGTTCTGGTGTCACTTTCACAAGAACAGCACCCTGCTCAAAGTCCTTTCACTTTTAACTCAATTTAAAGTCCTTTTGATTAAAAATAAGTCTGTTTTAAGTTGCGTGTTCTTACATCAAGGGCAGTAGCCTCAAACTGTCCATTCAGTGCTGCTCCTGGATCCTCACTCACACCTGTACTGTCATTTTTAAAATCAAGCAGCTGCAAAGTAATCTACTGAATCACAGAGTTCCCCCTTATTTTATTCTAAATGTGCAGAGTGTGAAACCGCTTGCATCAGAATAGCTAATTTCAGATCTGGGCTTGTTAAGTCAGTACATTGTTTCTGTCAGCCTCTATTGCTTGCAATATAATGAAGAAATGAAACAACACACAAAAAAGGTAAAACATGATCTGGCTCTTTCTCTAGCTCAGAGGCACTTAGCTAATATTTGAAGTGCTGGTTAGATGGATGAAAGCAGGTAATACGAGGTCTACAGGACTGAAAAACAAAAAGCTGATTCTGTTCTCTCCTGTCTCACTTCTGCACTCTCTGAACGCTTAAGCAGTTTTCTGTAAATTATATCTGAAGGCACAATTCACACATTAATCATCATTAGAGCACCAACATAACTCTTTTTTGGACAGTTTCTAGTTTCGGTCTCTAGGGCAGGATGTTTAAAAATCTATTTGAGGTGTGTGGAATTGTGCCAAAATGCATTGAGGAAACCAGTTCTAAGTAACCAAGTCTGTCTCTCTTTCTGAATTATAGGAGGCAATTTACAGTCTTTAGAAATAATTATTCAAAAGGTACACAGTAACCGCCACTGTCAGTCTTCTTTCACAAAGTCTTTGCTATAAAATGTAAACATAATATAACTGAGGATGAGAATTGAGTATCATTGACACACTTCATGTATGAACTTAGTCAAATAGTGGCACATTGTTTTTTATATTCATGAAGTTATGGGAAAACAAACAAACAAACAAATAACATCAGTAGCTCTATGCTCAAAGTTTTATTTATCACTTAAAGCTCCTGTGAGGATTTCTTTTGCTGGTTATGAATGAGGATGGGCCGATCCAATGTTTTAAGTCACAATCCTGATACTAACATTGATACAAATACTGATACCAGTACTGAGCAAACTGTGTTGTATTCGGGTATCACCATCACTTCAATCGTGTTATGCACATCCTGTACATGATGTGCTGCCTTTAAATGGCATAATACTAAAAATAGCTGAGGTTTAGGGATTTAAACTGGTTCAGTGACTTTGGTCAGTTTCGAAATTAACACTGATGCATCATTCTGATCTACGTAAGCAAATATTACCACCAGCACAGAGATAAATTCTTCCTTTATTGTCTTTAGTGTCGAAAACCACAGCTGATTTCAGACAAAGTGATTAACTTCACGATGTTTAAACAGCCCTTTTTTTGTCATTTTACAAGGTAAAAGTTCAAAATGAGTGAAAGATATGACCATTAAAAGACAGAAGAGGGAGATTTTTTTGTTAGAAATGTGTAACGAGACATGCTGGTTTGGCAACAGGGGGTGGAAAAATTAACACAAACCAAAAGCCCCACACAGGACTTTCTAACAATAAATGAGATGATAATGGAGGCACTCCATCAAAAGTGTTGCTATGTACAATGTAGCAAGATTCATTTATTTGATAACTGATAAATAAGCTTTTGGTGTTATTATTTAAGCAACATGCAGCTCTTCAAATACTTCCCTTATATTACAGTGATAAACAAGCATAAAAAGACTTCAAGGCAGTTACAGTCTCTCTTTGCTTTTTAATGTTTTGTTTCCTGTAACTTTCTGAAAAAATGGTGAACACCATGTTTTTCCCCTGTAGGCTCTACACTGTTGTGTGTTTTTCTTGAGCACACATATGATATGCATACATAAGCCAGCACATAATAATAAATATGAGTACACATACATGCACAATATCCATTTCCATGGTCTCATGGTTAAAGACTGAGGCCATAAAGATCAATGCAAGGATAATTTAGCACAGAAAAAATCACCGCAACAGTCCATAAAACACACTCAACCCCTCTGCATCCCCTAATCTGTGTGTGAGTGCATGTTTGTGTCGGTCTTTGTATCCTAGACGTGTTTGATCTCCTGACTGTGATAATGTGATATCCAGCCCTCGTCTTTGATCCCCTCATCACTATAAACACTGCTGATGCTTGGTAAACACTCTCTGTCATTAACACATTGATAGCTCTGTCAGAGAGTGTGTAAGAGAGACGAGATGGAAAGACTTTAAAGAAACTGCCCAGCAGGGTTTAAGTGAGTTAAAAGACCCTGAAGACAACCGCCTTAAAACACTCTGGTTAGGTGGTCTACCTTGAGAAACAACCTGTTTCCACATCACAGAATTAAGCCATTAGCTTTTATCACACTTTTTCATTGCCATTTGTTTCAGTGTTGATCACACATATGATAAATGTTTGCTTCAGTGTGTACGTTTACGGCATTGTGTTTTGAACGAATGGAAAATTCACAACATAAATCTTTAACTGTACACTTTAAGCAAACACTAAACAGCAGGTTTTGAGCTTAATCTCTTGAAGCTGTTTTGTGGAGATCTTTTCAGATTGTATTTTATGCAGAATATTTTCAATTACTGACCCATGACAATTATGCCCTTATATCTGCAGTATAACATGGTTAAGGGCATCATGATGTCAGCTCTGAGCTTTTTCAGATTATCAAAAGGTGTTTGAGCGGAAGCACGTTTGTGAAAACATCCTATTTTATAACAGTCATTCGCGCCATTACATATTTTTTTCTTTCTAGGTTTGTATACATATACATAAACAGTATTTTGCATGTAATATTAAAATATTTTAAAATGTTTTGTATTGAAACATGTACTTATATAAACTGATGATACCTTAATCATCTGGTAGAAGGATCCATTTGTAGAGAGAGGATTTTTTTGTACTTTTGCCTTGATCATAGTCATACCCATGTGGAACACCCTCTGATGTAAATGACATCTATGCATCTTTTTTTTGTCAGTATGTGTATGTGTCAGGGAAAAAAAACAACCAAAAACAAATCTCAAGACATGAATAGCCACACAAAAGGACAATGAGATAACAGTGCAGAGGGAATGGAAATCAGAAGAAAGGAGAGGACAGGTGTGATTCCCACTGAGTTTTCTGTACAGATCTCAGGACAGAAACATGAGAAGAAAAGAAAGGAAAAATCAAGAAGTACAGAAGGGAGCAGCAGAATCCCCCCTGTGTGTGTTCAACCTGAATCCCAAACCAACAGGCTTGTTAAAAGATAAACGACTGGAGAACTGCACTTCAAATCTACTTTAAAAGTGCAGCAATGACTTTAATTTCTTTTTTTGCAGTGTTGGCAGGTGTGAAGCGCTTTGTTTTTTTTGTAGCTTAGTTCAGCTTGTTTTTTGTCTGAGCTATCATGACAGAATCTGCATTAAATAAATAGATAGTGTGCGACTTCCAATAAGCTATTAAGACAAAAAAAGTCCTATAGTTTGACCATATTAATAATTCTTTTTAGGTTCCTGCACTGCTCAGCTCAGGTCCAAACTGCATATATACATAACATGAGCTTTACTTATCAAATTAGAACTTAAATTTCTTAGAAAGTGATAGGAGCAGATTTATGCATCCAGACCCTAGTACACTCAAAAAAATGAAACAATGACTTGAATTAAATTTATTATGACAGCTGGTTCCATCTAAAAGTATTAGGTTATTTGAAAACATTATGTCAGGGTCAACTAAGTTGAACTTTAATTTATTGCTTTGAACTAACCTAATACATCTACATGGTTGACATAATGAATTTAATTAAAGTCAATGTTTCTTATGTGAATGATGCTGCCATCTTTAGCATTAAAGAGAAGATGTTATATATTGGTGCTTTCTATAGTGGAATGAAAAAGCATGAGGAATATTTAAGAGATTAATTATAACATGTTTTAAATGATGGAAGTGTAAATTAACTCAGCTGCATCAGTTGAACTCAGAACTAAAGGTGTCTAGGCTGTGATGTATCTGCAAATATCCATCCAGACTTGCAGTCTAAATCATCCACATGTGGCTTACATCTTGTTTACCAAAACTGAACTGATTTTTTTCAGTTGGTGCTGATGCTTGAAAGAACCTGTACCTTAATGGCATGGGTAGAGCTTTTATACTTATAATATTTATAATTTCACGACAGGATGCATTTCCCCTCAGGGATTAACAGAATAGACTCTATTCTATTCTATTCCTTTCCTATTTAATTCTATTCTATTCTATTCTATTCTATTCCATTTATATCTTTGATTTTTTTTTTTTAATGAGAGTTGCTTGGTCCTTTTTGAACTGTGGGTGGTGCTCTGAAACTGTTTCCAAATGTACTTCAACTTTACTGTAAACTATACTGAAATTGTTTTCGTTATCTTATCCACACCAAATCTCTACCGTCTGATAAAGATGTGGATTATTGCCTTCTTGTACCAATGAGTTCGAATTGTGAGGTTATTCTTTAGCCTGTTGATTCAGGATTCTCTAATATCAAATAGGGTGAATCTCAAAGCTGATTGGCTGTCACACCTGTCCGTTCCTTCCCGTTGCGTCTCCATTGGGGGGTATCAAGCAGAATGTAGAAGGAGGACTGCTTATTGTACTCCTCCCGGTCTAAGATCCTAACCGTAAAGGTCTTCCTGTATGAGACAGACACGTACACACACATAGAGCGAGGTGGTGAATGCATGCATGGTTAACATAAATCATGGTAAGATACACACACCAAAAACATACACATTCGCACAAACACATTCATACACAAACACACTAAAAAGGTGGAGCGGTGGATGTGGTGAGATGACAGCCTACTGCATGTTCTCCGACACATCAGGAAGAGTAGCAAGGAGAGAGTATTGAAACCCAGTTTTCCTCCATGTGTTGAGAACATGCAGCCTCGGTGACAAGGTGGATACTCAAGGGGTCAAAGTTCACGGTGTCACCAGGCTCACCCCCTTTCGGACCTTTGGTGTCATTGCTCTCCACAAGGCGAGGCTCTCCGATCTCTATGTAGAAGGTTTTGTTCTTCTCGTACTCCTCATCGTCGATTATTTTCACCTTGATGGTTTTACTGAGGAGAAGGAGAAGGAAGGGAAGGAAGGGGAAGATGGAAAGAACGGGAGGAGAAAAGAAGAAAAGTGAAGAAAAGACAGGCTGGAAACCAGGAAACCAAGAGGAAATAGAAGAAGGGCAGCATTTGTGTTTCCCATGAGAACTTTGGGAACATCCTAACCCCTTTAATGACATCTAAATAAAATAATTTGACACTGAGTATGTCTGTTTTTGATATTCTTTGTTTGAAAAGATTGATCAGATTAATTCCTTTGCGGTCATGATCTAATCTCTAGTCAACAGATTGAGAGTTGACCAAACTCTGAATCTTTTTGCCAGATAAAAAAAAGAAATAATATGCATTTCAATGACAGATTTGGTTTGAGCAATCTTGTTTTTTTTTTTTAACACTTTTGGCATAATTCAAGGTAAGCTGACTCCTCCTACAGTCTTTATAGTGAAAAATAATCAGCATATAAACAAGTCAAAGAACAGCAATCATGCAAGAACAGATGCAATGAAAAGAGCAAGAAAACACAGCAGAAGGGGATTGTTTTTATCTAAAAATACTGTATGTCTGCACTTTCAAGTGACACCCATTATACAGCCACCCAGGGGGACCCCACCCACCCAGACATTGCAGTCCAACCACCTCCTTTGAGATAGAAAGCATCACAAACTGACCAGAGATCAGTGCAGAGTGCACTGAGAATGCAATTATGTCTATATTTAAGCTGACTGAGGTGTAACTTACTTGATTTTCTGTCATTCTTTTAAATCCTCTCAGTAAGAGACTACCATAGCAACAATAAATCAGCCTACGAAGTGCAACATCATTCTGTCGATAGACAAAGACAAACCAATGATTTCACTTTCTGAAGCTGAGTTTTCCCCAATACTTAATCCACAGAGTGCAGCTGCTGCTATTGACCAGCCAAATGCTGCAGTAAGACTAATGTGTGTGTGTGTGTGTGTGTGTGTGTGTGTGTGTGTGTGTGTGTGTGTGTGTGTGTGTGTGTTTATTTACTGTGGCACTTGGCCTTGGTCATATTTGGCGGGGAAGCTAATATCTGAGGTCACAGGGCTGTGGAGCAAAACACACTGTGTGTCTCTCTGTGTGTGTAATGTATACACTGTTATGAGTGTGAATGCTTGTGGGTGTATACATATGTGTGAATGTGTGTGTTTATCTGTGTTTTCTGTCTGGAACAAACCTTCTTTTCTGATCTAAATCCACTGCAGGCAATAACAAAGACATCTGAGAGAATACTTATAATCTTGCCTATAGGGTGGAAATCAGGGACACACACTCACACACACTTTCTCTCTCTCTCTCTCACACACACACGCTTATATAATCCATTATCTAGGATCACAGGCCTGCAACCTGTTTAGATCTCAGTTAATATTGTGTAGGCTGCACTTGTTTAAAATAATGCTTTTGGAACCGCAGAGTCACTTCAGCAGTAGTTAGGAAGTACTGAGTGAGACCATGGTGACATTGGTCAAATGAGGTAAGGTGCACTTTTCAAAGCAGCTGTACACTTATTCAAGGGATGTTTAAGTAGCATAGTATACTTATTTTAAGAAATATTTTTTCCTGCAGAAGTGCTAGATAAGCATAAACTGTCGCAGGCTAGCTAACTGAGCACAGTGAGTCAAGTTCGACAAAGCTCAAGCTGCGCAAACTAAAGATGCTTAACAGATGTTGAGCATGTCTTTTTAAACAATTTAATGCAAACCTCTGGGTGACTCTTTAGCATGGTACAGTCCATTAAAGACTTGAGTTTTATATGGAAAATAATGGTTCTGTATCTGTTGGTCCTGTTAGCTGCATGCTAGCTTATTTAGCACTAAACACTTTAGCCCCATTTCCACCAAGTGGTTCAGTTCAGTTCGTCTTGGTACAGCATGCATTTTGTAGTGTTTCCGTGACTAAAACCGGTACAGGTCTCCAAATAGCTGACCTGTACTGTCCCACTTTTTGGTACCCTTCTGTTGGGATGCTAGACATACCGATCCAACCCTAAAAGGTGCAGCTAGAAACACTGCAGTTTGATGATTGGTCAAAGAATTGTCACTTCCTGTGTAAAAATGGTATGTTTTAATTTTGATAGTTTTAATAATTTGAAAATTATTGCGGCACGCACCTGAAACTCAGAAAGCATTCAGCTCATTGTAACAAACAAAATTTAATTACAAACAAAATACCCTGTTAGCTTGAACATTGATCACCTCAAAATTAACAAAAAAACATTCCCAAACAAAATAAGAAGGTAGATGCTTTCACCCTTAATGTTTGACAGTCTTTTTTTATCCTTTAAACATCCCTGTTCGGTTTTAGTTTGCTGCCTGACCGCACTCCACTCATGTCAAATAATCCTCAGTCTCAGAAAAAAAAAAGCAAAAGCAATCCAATTCTCCGCCGCCGATCAGTCGAGCAAAAATTTAGCCGGCCAAAAAACAAAAAAGTTAAAGGTCTCACCCTGAGCTACATTCTCAAACCCAAAAATCCATATTTTTTCCAGGTGAGTGCGGCAGACGCACTCCAGAAAGATCCAGCCCAATGATCAGAGTAAATCCTCCCCAAAACTTTGTCTTTAAACACAGTTCTTTGTTTCCTTTGTACCTTACATATACATACACACAATTTTTCTGAAACTTACTGTGTCCTACATCACAGCAGACAAAGTCTGACATAGTTAGAGTCATAGTCAACTTTCCTGCTATGTTTTTTTTCCCTGTTCTGAAATCAGTTACTTTATATCATTACTCTTAACACCACCTTTACCCATTCTTTACAGTGAAATAGTTTTTATCACAGCATTTCTTTTGACCCTACTTTTCTCATATGACACTGTAACACTATCACGCTATTACGTAGCTGGCGCAGTTATTGGCATCTAGCTTACACACTGCCTACCAAGAAGGGCAAAAATAGTCTGACTGCATTTACTCTGACAACTGATGCACAAAACATAATAAAAAACATAGCTTATAGCTAATGTTGAAGCTATCAAGCTATGCTACATTTTAGAGGAAGTAGTTTCTCTGAAATCAAGTGGAAAAGAATCTTAAAGTGCCACATGCAGTAAATTCCATGGTAAAGAACAAGCACCTTTAACAGATTTTCAGAACAACACGTTAGTAAATCTACCTCTGTACTTCTCTCCACAGACAGCACTGGGATCTGCAGCATGCCTCACAGATGACAGAAGACATAAAGCAGCCGACTAATCATCTCATTACAGGAGGAGTATCTCAGGTTAATCCATCAGCTGCATTATACAAACACACCATCCAAGTATGATACATAGACACACACACACACACACACACACACACACACACACACACACACACACACACACACATACATACATACAAAGGCCAAAGGGTTAACTCATTATACTAGAGGGATTGGTCCATTTATCACTGTCCTATAACAGCAGATGGAGGGTAGTTTTCATCTTCTGGTCTTCTGGAAGAGCTCATGACCAACAGGCTCACAGTGTACACTCACACAGCAGCTGAACAAAGGAGGAAGTAAGTCCTTACCCTGCCTCAAGGTGGAGCCCTTGAGCAAGGCACCTATCTCTACAAACGGTAAGACTCATGGAACAGCAATCTTTACATTCCCACTGGGGATATCAGCATTGCCTATAGTATTTCAATTAATACAAAACATCTAACAATTGACTGGAAGTGCACAGAACATTTTATGATTTAGGATTTATATCAGGCATATGAGCTGTCAACTTTTCCTCTGTTATCAAGCTTCACATGTGAAAGCCGTTTTTTCACTCAGTATTTCCAACTGGCTCCTTCCTGAGCAGCAAATCTCAGACTTGCAAATTAACCTGTTTCATAAATGCCTCTGTAAGGTACATTGCCATCGATATCAACCAGATGTGAAAAAAACAGGGAAACTAGAATGACTGTCATCATTTGCTGGAAAAACCTCACAGATGACCAACACATTGGAGGACCCAGAAAAATGCACACACACTGACATCTTCACACATATTTGTACTGTGAAACAAGCTCAAATGCATAATTAGCACACAACTAAGTGGACTAATCAGTGTGCCTCCCCCTCCCCTTCACCACCATACACACACATTTACATTAACCTGTTCTTCCCAAAGCATGGCAGCCATGCTGGCAGTACAGAACACTGTCTCTGTTCCCATGGCAATGTTATGTTTGGGCAACCAACAGGGGTGGAGAAGATTGTTTCCAGACCAATGTTGTGTGTATGTATATGTCTGTGCATGTATCTGTGTGAACTGACAAGTGTGTGTGTGTGTTTGAGAGAGAGGGGTCACTTAACACACACACACACACACACACACACACACACACACACACACACACACACACACACACACACACACACACACACACGCACACATTTTACCAGTTGGTAGTGTATATGTATGCATAGGTGTGTGTATAGTGGTGTGTGTGAGAGAGAGACATTGATATTACACAGTGGCCTACATTGTTTATACTAAGAGGAGCCTCTTTGTGTGTATTCATTCACATGTTAACATACACATGCAACATTCAGGTGCAGCTAAAAAAAACCTATACCACTATGTTTTTTTTTTCTAAATTTTATCCAAAAAGTATCTCAAATAATAAGAATATTTCCCAAGGAAAAAAAAGAATCTTTGAAAGCAGTATCAGCTAGACTGTATTTTTGGGTCCAGCAAAGCACAGTAATGCTGTGGACAGCAAACCAAGTCCTTCTAGAAAAGGAAATCAGTATCTCCATTAAACATTTCAGCAGAGGGAAGAATGAAGTGCCCTGCTCAATGATTGTTGACCTTGGACTTGGTAAAACACAACAGAATGAGACCAGCAGATGAAATTGCACCCTAAATCAGCTGAGACTGCTGAAACTTCACAGTGGACTTCAAAAGACTCGGGTTCTGGGTCTCCACTTATTTCCAAATAAAATGCAACATTTATTTTCATCAGAAAAAAATGACTTAGGAAAACGGAGCCAGGTATGAGGTTGTCTGTGGTCCCTTTCCCTTGAGATGTCTGCTTGGTGGCTCTGGATCCTCTGATGCCAGTCTCGTATACCTCTCCCAAAGTCTCTCAAGGTCTAGAATCTACTTTTCTTGACAGTTATCTCAAGGCTGTGGTCCTTCCTGTTGCCTTACATCTCTTCCTACCTCTCTAGTCTTTCTGGTCAACCTCCCATTAATAAGCCACAATACAGCACTCTTTCCTTTCCCTTTCCAGCGAGGACTTTCTGTGGCTTACCCTCCTTGTGGAGGTCAATGATTGTCTTTTCTGTACAACTGTTAAGTCAGCAATCGTCCCCATGATTGTGGTTGTGGGTATTGCATGAGAGGTAAATTGTATCTAAAAAACATTTTAGTTTATATGTAATGGATTTTTAGAAAATAGTCTTCTAATTTTTTGGCGCTGCACCAGTTCAGTGAAGGTACTGTGTGTGTGTATATGTGTTCGATTTTATGTGTTGCATAGATAGTCCCTTGCATCCCCACTTTTACCTGAAAGTAAATCCTCACCCAACATCCACCCCAAAACAAACAAATAAAAAAAAACAGTCTGACATTGCAAATATTTCCATCTTTTACTCAAAAGGCCTGATGTTGCAGTGGGTCCTCACAAGGATAGCAAAACCATCCTCAGCACTCTCTCGCAGACAGAGGTGGTATCACACCTGGATGGCAGCATTCACATGTGTGTCACACTTGCATGCTTTCACACCCACACATGAACACACCAAAGGAATTTCAGCTGCAGGAATTCAAAATGTTTGTGCACAAACACGCATACACACACTCCCAAGCACTCAAGGGACTACAGTGTGTGTGCATCTGTTTCCACAGTGATGTCCTACATCTGATTTTACAAAAAAAAAAAAAAAAAAGAAAAAAAAAGGTTCAAAAACAAGTGAACATCTCAGCAGCTGTGGCTTCTCCATCATGCTCCATCTCCTTGATTCCCCCCTTGATTTCGCCTTTTTTTCTTTCCTTTGCTTTCAAAAACAAAATTTACACGATAATTTACACAATACTTTGAACACTTGTCCTCTGTCTGGATATCAAAACATTGCAATAGGTTAAAAAAAGAGAGATAATGGAAGAGACAGCCAATGGAATATGTTGGCTGAGTCATGTTTAGGAAATGGATACATTCACAAACTCTAAACAGACTCTGTTGCCAGGAGGTGATCTAAATATGCCAAGTCAGTTTTACTGTCCGTTCATGCTGGAAGGATCTTTTTTCCTTTTTCTTCACTCAAATGTGGCAGTATTAGCCTCTCTGTTGTGATGATTTTCCAGAGTCAGCTCATCCAGAATAAATGATTTTGCAGGGTTTTGGCTCCGACACCCCTACAATTGAGAGTCTGAATATTAGCCAGGATGCTTTGAGACATACAACTTCCATCTATCAAAGCTATTTTTGTCAAGAAGGGAAATTCAATTCATTTATGGAATACTCATCTAAACACCCACGTATGACTGATAAAATGCAAAATGGTAAAGTTGACTTTTTTTTAATGTGTTTGTCAACGAATAAATTAACAACCCCATATAAAATTCTCTAATACATCTTTCTTTGACTTTAAAACAAAAGAGGAAACAAATAAAGGGACAAAAATAGCAAAATTTGCATCCCTTCATTTCAGTCTTTATAATAAAATAAATGACAACACTCAAAATAAATCGATAAAATAAAGAAGGGAATTTATGACAAATGTGGTAAACAAAAACGATCTGAGTTTGTGTAAAGCTAGTTCCAAATCAATGACTTTTTTATCATTTGCTATTTTTTTCCTTTTTGGACACCATGGTTAAACTGCTGCAGTGTCTCCCTGATTCCTGCTACCACTTTATGAATGGAACATTAGTTGATAAGTCAAAAGTAAAATGAATTTTGAGTCATATGGAATTAAAATGTCACCAAAGTGCTTCAGGTTTAAGCTAACATCTCTGGGCTAAGCATACAGGTGCAGCTAATCAGACCGAGGTCCGTTCACAGAACTGGCTAAATGGGTGGGAGTTGAATACAGGCTAATAAAAATGAAGACTTAAATGCATTCCCAAATCAAGATTTTGACAAGTATTACTTTACATTTGTTATATGTCCTTTAAATTACATCATGATAAAGATAAGCACTAACAGATATTTTCATCCACTACATTGTTTTCTGTATCAGTTTGGGGTGTTTTGAAATGACTGTTCTTTCTACATTTATTTTTCAACTGTATCTAGCATCTCACTAAGAAGCACCGGTGTGTGGTCCCCAAAGGGCCTCTCTGCTGCAAGGCACATATTTGACACTAACAAAACTTTTTCCCTGCCCCTCTCTCTCTCTCTCTCTCTCTCTCTCTCTCTCGCCCTCTCACTCAAACACACACACACATGAACACAAACATAAACACACAGGAAGTTGTAAAGGGAGCAGTGCCTCCCTTCTCCTCCTCCTCAGCAACCTGCCTTAGCGACGTATTTGGATCGGAAAATTTGAGTTTGGGAATGACTGCTTTATTTTAGGTTTTAGGAAAAAATGCTGTTGCGCAGCTGGTTGCTGTGTTTTTTAGTGTGTATGTCTATGTGCATGTGCATAAGAATATAAATAGTGGGAGAAGAAAAAAAGTGGCAATCAGATACGTTTTAATGACGGTGATGGAACAAAGATGTGTTGAAAGATTGTCTGTGTGGACATTATTGTTATAAATGTGTTGGACGGTATCTTTTGTCTAACTTTTTACAAAACACTGAGTTTGGAATAGTGGAAGAAATATATCTGTGCGTTGTATATGTGTATAACCGGCCCCTTAGATTGTGAATTGTCTGTTTTTTTTCTCTTCATATGGAACAGATTGCTGGTGGGTGGACTTTGGTCCCAGACTAAACAAAAGAAAAGTGTGTTCCTGTGTGTGTATGTGTGTGTGTGTGCGTGTGCTCACATATGTATCTGGTGTGTTTGAGTGGTGAAGTATAAAAGAGTGTCAGCACAGGTGCCTGTTTGTGTACTATTTTCTTCCCTTGGTATCATGTTTGCTCATGCAAACTGTGTAACATACAGATCATTAAGTATGCCTGCAAGTGGGCGCTTGCACTTTAAATCTGAGCGATATTATTAACCTCTATGTGCAAATGTTTATGTGACACTGGATAACACAGAGAGCTCCACAGTAACTCTCTGTGTTTGTGTGCTTGTGTGTGTGTGTGTGTGTGTGTGTGTGTGTGTGTGTGTGTGGGTGTGTGCTGTTTACATGCAGTGGTTTTATAAGACAGAGCTGATAATGATGTTGGCCACAGTGGGAAACCACAACAATAGGCTGACATCGCTCAGCCAGGCCTCTTCTAATAAGCTCCAGTCGGCTCCCTAATACACATAATCCTGTCTTTATTGAGGCTAATAGAAACACAACAAAGGTTACACACACACACACCTGCCACACTGGGCTGCCAGTAGTCCAAAATGGACCACAGACCTCTCTTTTTCTCTGAGCTAGCTCTGTCTCTGTTATCTCTATCTATGGCTGATTGATTTAGTAACACAAAGAATTAAAAACTACATCCTTGTTTCATCCTTGAATAAATGTACATTGTTTTGCAGCAGTAGAATGACAAAAACTGACACAAAGAAAGACCTTATTTGCTGTGACAAAACATAATTTAAAATTAGTAATAATCAGAAATTTGTAGATTTTCTACTACAATACAACTCTGATGTGAACAGGCATGGTTAAAATTACCCAGTGGAAACAATCTTTTATTTTCTTCTTTTAAAAATTGCAGCCTTTGCTTAGAAACCCAGATATCTGACTTTCCTTGAATGATCCATCCACTGAAGTTTGCTCACAACTTCATTACCTCGTCACAACAACAGAAAAACAGAGATAACAAAGAAGGTGAGTAAAATTCTGACTGATATTGATCGCTTTCCAACAAGCAGCTTTCCGAGTTTATTTTTAATGAAAGAAAACCGATGGCAGTGAGAGGAAGGAAAATCAATCTTAAAACTGCAGTAGAGGTAACTGAAGAATGAAAATATGGTAAACATTTCAAACAGAGGAGAGAAAAATCAATGTTTGACTGGGCGCTTCAGAAGCAGGCTATTTCCAGTCCTAACTTGAAAAAAAATTTAAACACATGACATATTTTCCACGTTCTTTAAGATTCTTTCTTTTTTTCTATTTTTGTGTAGTTTTCAAAACTCAGTCGAATGGTTTCTAACTGAAGTGATAGCCATTTTTCTTGTTTTCTCAGCTCAGAACCTCTTCATCAGTGACACTGCACAAGGCTGTAAAACTAATGTTTATGGTAATGGTCATTTTTATTGGATAGCAGCATGCTAAACAGTTGGGGAAGCCATAAACAGCAGCCAGTTTTCCATTTTTTGTCTAACTGCTGTGTGCTTGTGTTGAAGTGCCTGTGAGTGAATATGTGTGTATGGTTTTGCGCATATGTGTGTGTCAGACCCTCCTCTGTGTCTAAACTATTTTCTCTCATCCCAGGGAGTTTCCCTCTCCTTCCCCCACTCTCAATCTCTCCACAGTATGCTCATCTATCTCAACCTCCCTCCAGTCCTATCTCCATCTTCCTATCTTGTTAACCTAATAAGGCGTTTGGAAAATCCAGGGGACTCCCTCAATCACAACACATCCTTGCATAGGAAATTTCTTCAAGAGGCTTGTAAATATGTTTAAAAAAACACAAGTTTGTGAGTTTCCTTTCAGATATTAACTTCTATTTTTCCAGGAACTGAGGTGATGTCCTTTTTTGGTAGTTCAAAACCCTTGGAAGACACTGCGTGTTTTTTTTTGCATAAGTGTGGAGAGGTATGTGAAAAAGAGAAAGTTGGTGTGTGGGAGTGTTTTTGTCTAGAAGTAAAACACCCTTATGGACTTGTTATCAAAGTGCTGAAGTGAATTACAGATTGAGACTTTGAAAAAAAGAAAAAAAAACAAAATTGAAACACAGACACACAGAGCTAAGGCACTCGTTCTGATTGATAAAATGCAAAAAGAAGGAAAATGAGTTAAACTCAATGCTAACCATTACACCTGAAAACAGGGCTTGTTCTTGAACTACAGCTAAGCTGGTGGCCATCACAATCAACCTCATATACTAAGAAAAACTACAAAACTAAGCAAACATGCAAGCAGTCAGTGAGGAGAAAAGCTAACAGATACAGTTGGCATCAAGGGGAACACACAGAAAATGTCCCAACTGTTTCTTGCTGAGTGGAAACAAGCCTGTAGCCACAATGCAGAAGAAGTGCTCGGCAGTCTTCTGCGCTAAAAATAAACTTAAACACAAATGTACTGTTTTATATCTCACTCATCAATTGTGCAGACACTTTTTAAGAGCAAATCATCAAAGCCTACAGTGCAAACTGATTTCAACCCAAATCACTCACTGTTACCGTTAAAGACACTACTGTCAAGAAGGCTTGCTTTAGGCCAAAAAACAAAACAAGTGGATCAAAGAACACAAAATAGAAACCCACATGCATGATATTTTCTTCACATCAGCTGACTGGATCAGCTCCATTGATCTTAATTGATTTTACTGCACAATTTTGCCATTTTAGTTGCTAGTGTGACCAAGCCTTCTTTGCAAACTTTTTTTTCTATGTACACCTCCATGATTTTTTGGAGCAATGAAATCTTGATGGAGGGAAAGAACGAGAGAAAGCGAGCTAGCCAGCAAGCCAGACAAACAGAAAGCTTAATTAATGGTGCTTTTAGTTATTCTTAGGATATAGTGGCAAATGGCTGAGCTCAGCAGTTTCAGAGATTTGCACAAACCTACTTACACACACACACATACACACTTATAATTGCAATTAGAGCAAAAAGACAGTTAGTGCTAGGTGAGGAAGACACATGGTGAGGCTGCAGAACAAAATGATATTTAAATAAGGAGCATACATCAAGCTCTTTATGTTGGAGCCAACAGCCTCATAATGAGAGTCCAGCACGGAGAGGGAGGTATGTAATGTATGTATGTGTGTGTGTGTGTGTGTGTGTGTGTGTGTGTGTGTATATGTGTGTGTGAGAGAGAGAGAGAGAGAAAGAGAGATGTAGCAAAGGCGCAAGACAAGCTCTGAATGCTAATCGGCTGCTGCTGAGGCGCTCCATCATTTCCAGGTCATTTATGAGGTCTCAACTGCAGCACTGGATTAACACTGATGGTGAGGAACTGAACAGGAGCTGCAGGCCCCTCTGGGACTGAAACAGTACCTTTTTGCATCACTTGTCTGTACTTTTGCTACACTGTTGGACTTGTACATTGATTCCTGCAGTAGTTTTCTATGTTCAAACAGGCTTTTAGAGCAGATGAAGTGCAGAAAACTATTCCATCTGAAGGGAACCCCACGAGGGTTTTTAGTTTGAAAAAAACATAAATGCTTCTTTTTAATAGTTTGGTGTGTCAGATGTATGCTAAGTATCAAAATAACTGCCCTCCTCCTGAGTGTGTGGGCTCTCATTCGTTCTCCTTCTCCCCAAACACTGTGACATTGGTGTCAGAGAGAGAGATGGATGAGTTCATCAGAGACAGCCATAAAGTGAACACTTTAACTCTCTATCCAAATGCCAAATGCAGACGCTTCTTCTGTCTGGATTTCCTCAGGTTCACATCTGACTGTCTCTTTGTGTCTCTCTGAGCTGTCCTCCCTATATGACTGTTCATTTTTCCTCTCTGCCCCTGAGACAAGAAAACGTATCAGGATGGTTTTTCAAAGGGTTTGTGACTCAGCTGCGCTGTCCTTGTGACAACTTCCAGACACTTTAAGAATACTTTGCTATCACTGAAAGTACTGAGAAGAGAAAACATGTATATAAAGCTCAGGGAGCTCTTACTAGATCTGAGGACAAAATGATTTTCCCTGCAGCACAGCACAAAACAGTCTTATGAACCCTGAACAGAGTGGTAAAATCTTGCTTTAACATCTGAGTCACATACATATTATAGCTTCAATGATCATTTATATTCTGCTTATTTTGTTCACCTTTACCCCTTTAATCTGACCAAATACTATTAGAAAGGCAGAAATGGGAACATGAGTACAATAACTTGACATATAAATTTAAACACTGCACTGCTGGGTTGTAGATATGGTTAAAAACAATGATAAGGTTGAGCATTGTAGCAACCAAACTTTGTGTTTTGCATCCAGGCTTTGACCGTTCAGCTCCATGCTTATTTATTTTGCAGAAATTTGGGAATTGGTGCAATAATATCATGTTGCACGGCGGTACAGTGGTTAGTGCTGCTGTCACACAGCAAGGTCACAAGGTGGACCTTTCTGTGTGGAGTTTGCATGTTCTCCCCATGCTTGCGTGGGTTCTCTCTAGGTATCTCAGCTTTCTCTCACGGTCCAAAAACATATCCATAAGGTTTACTGGTAATTCTAAATCACCCATAGGTGTGAGCGTGTGTATGAAAGGTTGTCCTTCTCTGTGTGTCAGCCCTGTGAATGACCGGCGACCAGTCCAGCGTGTACCTCGCCTCTCGCCTTAAGACAGCTTGGATAGGCTCCAGCCACCTGTGACTCTGAGCCAGATAAGTGGTAGAAAATTAAAGGATGGATAGTAAAATAATATCCATCCTCAAACTATAGCCGAAGCTTGCAGATGGATGTTTCTAGGCAGGGGAAGACTGGATATCTTGCAGGTTAACAAACACTATGCAACTTGAAGAAAAGGACTCTGGTAATTCTGGCCACCAGATTTAGTAATGCATTAGCTCTGTGTGTCTGTTTCAAGTAAGTAAGTAATGTTTTGTTGCTTTCTTAAATCTAATCTAAGTGGAGAGAATCTTGAAAACTTTAAATGCTCCTATCTTATTTGATTCAAAGTTTGGATCTATCTGCACCAAAGTGAAATTGAGTCCCAGTCACAATGTCATTAAATGAAGCCTCTTGCTCTGTCGAACACATTATGTCAGCCTGTACAACCTTCCAAAGCACTTACTTCCAAAAGTGACCTTGTAAAGAAATACTTTATCTTTCATATCCTTTATTAAATCCTGACCCTCCTCCTATTCTGTTGTGTTTGGCTTTCAACTTGTCTGACACCGCCTCTTCCTCCACTTTATAAAATCAGATTTGTCCCTGCAGAATTGCCTCACATCAGAGGACATGGGATGAAGCCACTGAAGGGCTGCAGGGCTTTATATTTGTTAAAATCATGATTAGAAACAAATAAATGTCAGGGTTAGTCAGCAGAACCATATCCAGATCTCCTCTGCACATGAAATGCACATGTCAGCTGTTGAAGTTGCTTTCTATTCATATGAGAAACAAATCCTTCTCTGCACACGATGGGACATGAATGCTACATCCTTTCCTCTGCAGAATGCTATTAGAGGTGTTTCATTGCTGCCCTACCCGAGGCTAACCATGAAAGCTGCTCCAGATGAAAAACTAATTCCACCTTTGCTGAACAGGTATAGGAGGATTACTTTATTACACCTTCTTCCTCAAACACACACTGACTCCTTCCTTTCTTGATTTCTTCTCTTGATCTCTCTTCCTTACAAGATACAGAGCATGTTAAAACAGCATGGAAACATCATACTCTACAATTTTCCTTTGATTTTTTTTGTTGCCCTCTATTTCATCACCTTAAATGTGTGTGAGTGAGTGTGTGCGTCTGTTTGGTGTATATGCCTGTAGTTGTACTTTAATGTACAACTACAGGCTATTCTTCTCCACTTCCTGCCTCTTTTTCTTCATCCTGTCTTTGATTACATTCTCAGGAAGCCATTGTGTGTGTTTGTGTGTGTGTATGTATGTGTGTGTGTGTAAGGATAGGCAAGGTAATACAGCTTGGAACGTAACAGAGGGCAGCTGGTGTAACCAGGGTTTGAAAATAACAGATTACTTTGATATAAACCAGGACGTGTACAAAAACTACATTCTGTAAATCAGGGACCAGTTGATTTGTTTTTTATCTTCACTGACTGCTCAGGCAAATTCATCTCCACCTCTCTTTTTTTCTTATTTCTGACAGATCTTTTCGCATAAAAATATATAGTATGCTGTTCAGAATGAAACTGTTTTTTGTTTTGTTTTTCAGATCAGGGTGTAAACTGCTTTTTTAATGGGCCTTCCTGTGTCTACATTTAAACCTCTGTAGATGATCCAGAATGCAGCCGTACGTCTGATCTTTAACCAGCCCAAAACAACACACGTCACCCCACTGGTAATCTCTCTTCACTGGCTTCCAGTGGCAGCACAGATCAAATTCAAAACTCTTCTGGCTTTTAAAACAGTGACGAGACCGGCTCCTGCCTACCTGGAGTCCCTCATCCAGGTCTTCACTCCCTCTCGCCCACTACACTCTGCCTGTGAGAGATGCCTGGTGCTCCCAGCCTAGCATGGCTCTAAATCTCAAGCCAGACTTTTCTCCTCTGTTGTACCGAAATGGTTGAATGAATTACCCAACTCAATACAACCCACAGAGTCCCCTTCTACTTTTAAGAGATGTCTGAAGACTCACCTGTTCAGGGAACACTTTGGCACTTAATCTGACCCTTCTCCTCTTTGTCCTCAAGGGTCGAATCAGAAGGTCTCAGACTGAGCTCTTAAGAAATGAAAACACTGAATATTGAATGTTTTTGAATGTTGAACAATGTTGCAGACATTGAATTTTAGTAGTGGCCATCTATTCGCACTTACTAAGGTTTTCCTTCCTGTTTAAATTCTTACTTGTGTTTTACATCGCTTTAGACAAAAGTGTCTGCTAAATGAAATTGTACAATCGTAGAATTGTGTTTGTGTGTTTTCTGGTCCTTCTAAAGCCTGCCTCAAGATGACACTCAAGGAACTGCAGTTTTTAGCACTTCTGCATCAAACTCATTCCTTGTCAACTGGATTTAACACAAGTCGACAAATTGTGTTTCAGTAACTTATCAGATTCATGTTTTAAAGCCACTTAGTCCTCTGACAATGTCAAACATGAGATGATGCATTTTTAAAAGCATCAAGTGTGAATATCATGAGGTCCCTCAGTGTATCTGCACCCTCTGCAGAGAAGATGGAAACATGGAAGTTAGATTCGTTTTGCTTTTGATGTAAGAAAAATTAATGATAAGACATCAAAATACAGACTGAAATGCTAAAAACATTAATTGAATCTTAGCCTTTTCCTGTTAAAGCCTTCTTCCAACCCCACAATAAGCATGTGGGGCCCCGGAGGAGTGGCTGTAATTTAGTTGCAGGAAACAGCAGTTTGAACTGGTTGCTGCATCTGACCGCACAAAAGAGATCAGGGGAAAAGTAAATGGCAGAGCTTTTCACAGGGCTGGAAACCTTACAATAACCCTCACTGTCTTTCTGTTGCCCACTTGCTCTTTGCCACTTTCCTTTGAAAACTTCGAAGGGTGGAAAAAAAAAATCCTCTTTTTGCTTTTTCTTTCCTCCCGTTGACATTTCCTCTCAATCTAAAGATTCAATTCACCCCTTCTTTCAAGACCTCCCTCCTCCTCTTCCTCTGTGCCCTCCTCTTCCTCCTCCTGTTGGCTGGTTAAGTTTAGAAACGGCACACTGTTCCAGTTGGCAATGCCGACCTCTCATTCTGCCACTTACACACAAACCCCAAATCTCCTTCATTTCCCCCTCCAATTTTCAAATGAATTTTATTGGCATGGAGTGAAGAGGACCATTCACCTCTCTCTTAAGCAGCTCTTTGTTTATTTTTTTTTCTCTTTCTCAGAATATTTATTTGCATGAAAAACAACAAATCTTTCATTTTACTCCTCCCTCTCACTCATTCTACTCTTCTCGTGTATGGCACTTTCACCTGAATGCCCTGCATGAGTGTGTAAACCTCAACAGATCAGGTAAATGTCATAGTTTTGAAGTTACATTTTGTATTTTTCTTCAGTTAATGCAGTAAAAGCCAAATGTTGGATTAAAAGACCTTACATAAATTGAGTTAGTTGGTGCTGTCAGTTCACAGTTTCACTTTACTGAATGAGGATGAAATAAGAAAGGGGCCAGATTGTTGCTATGGCAATGTGTGGCCAGCATGGTACAGTTTCCAAGGCTGTGCTGCCAGTTCCTCTTAAATGGTTTAGCTTACACATGCCCGTGGGCAAGACAAGAGGATGTTAAGACACAACGACAGCAAGGAAATATGACATACAGAGAAGAAGATAACTTATTACATTTCCTAATCATCTCATCATTTGTCTTTTCAGAACAACTTATTTCTACTTTCTGTTTATTTTCAACCCTTTTTTTATTTATTGCTGTCAAAACCAGCCCCTTACATGCTAGTGTTTGTCATGAAGACTCAAACGGGGCTCTGTCTCTTTCTGACTGTCTAATGAGTGGTTAATTTGAAATGCTCAATAGGTTTTTGGCATAAAGCTATATGGCTTGGATTAAGTAAGTTTGCAATAGACTCTGTAACACATGTAGTGTCCATGACATCACCCATTTGTTTCTGATATAGAGTTTTGAAGCCTATAGCCGATGGGGTCATATTGGAACTTTTTTGGCTTGGTGTGTACGTAGTTTCTGTTGTTTCTGCAGCCAGCCTCAAGCAGGAACCTCAAAGAGCTGCAGTTTTTAATCACTTCCACACAAGCTTCATATTTTTTGGTCTTGACACAAACACTGATATCCTTTTTGGAGGTTAAAGTCTCCTCTCCTACATTGCAAATAGGAAACATGATTTAAAACAAACCAATATTTAACCAATTTATCACTTGGCAGCACTGGCAAAGGGAAAGTTTGTTTGAACAATTATGAACAAATGGGAAAAATTGAACAGGCAATAAGCCTTTGATTTGCACACACTGAGGATTAGGAGGTATGATGAGATAAGATCCAATTGTGCAATCAGTTCTGTTAATAACCAGATAAAGAACCCTGACTTCTTTGTTTTGCTGGTGCCTAATTGTAATATGGTATATCCACCAGATGGTGGCTATACACAGTCTTAAAACTGTTTCTAACGGCATTAAGTAACATAAAAAAGAAGAATGGTAACTGCAGAGGAAATAAAACATTAGCAATAGTTGCTGGAAATACAGCTGTAGTGTCATGAGATGCGATTACATGCCAGGAAAGATGTGGTAGTGGTTTGGCTCGAAATATCCATCTGTACTCAGAAATAAGCTGGCTTCACAGACAAGTAAAAATAAATTAAAGTAAAATGAAATAAATGTATATATATTTTTTAGATGCAGTAACCGAACATTTATCCGTTCAGTCAGAGCATATATAATCACTTCATTAAGTCTTCATTTAAAGCTATGCTTAAAATCAAATTATGTTCTTACATATTGCAGAGAATATGAGTTCTTCTTTCTGTACCCCACATTGTTTTCAAAGCATATACATGTCACATAACCATACATGGCAAATCCATTCACACTAATGACCTTTTGACCCTCCCCTTGTACGGTACTGTATACATGGATGGCTGTTTGCAGCTGTGCATGAATCCTCAGGTTCAGGGCATGGTTTGGACAGTTAGGGAGGATAAACAGTCAAAGCTTTTTCTCTCTGTCCTCATCCATCTTTTTTTTCAGCTGGATCTCTGTTAAGCCAAATATGGCTTCATTGTACTGGGAGCAGGTGGTCAGGTCCATCGATAAAAAAATCATGTCCTTGATCTGACTAAAAGAAGCACTATTGATTTAAGGAAAAGCGTGGAAGCTGATAAGACTATATATTGTGTGTTAAACACCTGTGATTAATTTTGGAGGCTCATATTATCTAACTGTTTAATGTATTTTATTTCACCTTCTGAATGTTACATAAAAGTAATTGAATTACTTTTGGATTCATTAAAAGACTTGATCCTAAGAGTAGTTCAACTGTGAAAATAAGCAGGCTTACAAACTAATTTGCATGATTATATGGATGCTTACTAGCGCAGCTTAAAACCAAACAGCTTGAATCGGGTGCAAGATGACGACAGAGTTGAAAAGAGCTGCCTTTTTAAATAAAAATGACATTTACAGACACAACTAAATCAAATGTTAAAATGCACCAAAATAATTTATAAAGATTTTTACAAATTTATGTGATGCTGATGGCCATTTTAAAGCCATCTGCTGCTGCTGAAACTATCAATTATACAAGACTTTCTTCTTTAATATTACCCTCTGGGTTTTTAATGCCAGCGTTTCTTATTCACCCCTCCACCAACCCCCTTATTTCCAGTTTAATCAGGCTGTTCTTCATGCAGGAAACACATGAGGTCAGGAATCTGTTTGGAAATTATGTCTGAATGTCTGCAGCTCTTTGATGCCATCAGACGAGATGAAATGTATCTTTTCCTCTGTGTGAGCAAAGCTGACCGGCCACAGGGTTCACACACATATATGCCTACATGAACATGCACCACAAAGGACACACAACAAGCCTTCACATGTGCATTTGGGTCACGAAATGGTTTTTATCTAACTCCTGTTCTCGTCTTGTCCTTGTGTGTACATGTGCATTACTCTCCCTCACTCCCTCTGCACGTCTCTTTTCATTTTCTTCCATTAGCTCATGGACACTTGCACATTTTATTATCCGGAAAACAAGGATGAAATCTGACACAAAAGGCATGTCAGAAACCTGGCAGCATGTGGATATAAATCTCCACACGCATTACTTCATTTTATGGTTATAAAAACAGAAAATACTGACCAGCACATGTTTAAACACATTGCCTTTTTTGATTTCAGAAGAATTTCTGAAGGTGATGGAAAGGTGCTGAAAACACAAACAAAGCATATAAAAGAGTAAGAGAAGCTACAGAATAATAAGTGTGTAGAAAGGAGAGGAGATAGAGAGATTGTGACTTAGGTTAACAGATGTCAGCATACTAAAAAGATCCCTGAGGGAGCAACCTGTCTGGTTCGGGGTTAGGAAGAGGTCAACCAATCACATGACACACCTAAAAAAAAAACCAAATGTCTTTATCTAATGTGGGCTCTGCAGGAAAACACATGAAGCGGTTTTGGAGGAAGCAACCTCTGTCTTAAATTCAATCTTTTAAAAACCTGGAAAACATATTGAGTTGTTTTTATGAAATTAGTCAGACTCCTCCATTGGATTCAACGGCTTTTTGTTTATTTTAATCTTCCCCTTTTTTGTTTTTTTTTTTGCTGTTTCAGGATCGTCTCTCTGACTAGTCCTGCTGATTTCTATGATTAAGTCCACTGGGGTTTGAAACCCAAAAACAAACTCCAAATATGTGATATTTTTGATAATTTTCATCAGTGGCCTTGAGCCCCGCATGACCAAATCAATGAAAGATGAGAGGAAAATAAACTATTTACCAAGCCCGAAGTAATCATCTCTGCTGCTATTTTCAATGGGTACCTGAATTGAAAACCCAGCTGTTTGGAGAAGGAACAAAACTATGATTGACACAGAGTGCTTGAATGTCAAGTGGAAACCTCCCATCAGAAATGAAACATTTTAGGTGCAGTGGGCCCTGCTGCACTTTAAGTTCCACCTCACCGCTTTTGATTCATTCTTCAAAACTCACTCTACTCAAGTTGTACGATATGTGACGTTTGAACCCAAAATCACAAGCTTTTCAGATTTAACTAAGATGAGTATCCTTGCTGGGTGTACTCTGCGTTTTAAGGATTCAGAGTGTGTTATCAGTCAGGGGTTGCAGGAGTGACCAGCCTTTTGAGCTTCAAATACTTTCCTGAGTAGAATATGAAGTACCCTGTTGGTTTAGCTTGCTTCATGGGAAGTATTTTCCTTTAAGTATCTGCAGCAACTTTTTATAAAGAGAAATGAAGCAGAGAGTTCTGGGGCTTGACTTGGTGAACAATGTCTGCATATAAGCAGGAAAGCTGTCAGCTGCTCTCAGCCAACAGTACAGTTGACAGTGGTTTGATGTTAACATTAATGTTATCGCAAAGGCTATAGGTCTGCTCAAATATGGAGCTACAATCATCAGATTATCAAATTTAATTAAACCCTCAACCTACAACACAACACTGTGACATTGAAACACTGCATGAGTTATCCACCTTTAGCATTATGTCAGATGAGAGCAGCTGAAACTGGAACCGCTCAAAAAGCACAGCTCACCCATCAGCTCCAAATCCTCGCTATGATGAAAATTACAGGGTGAATCTAACATTTACCTGCTCTTTGTGACCCATTGCAGAGAGAGAGAGAGAGAAAGAGAGAAAGAGAGAGAAATGGAAAGGAATCTTCTGTGTAGAAGCAGTGCACATCACTACCACCTCTTAATAAAACACTCCTTAAGTAATTCTTTGCCTTCCCTCTGGCAAAGGTTGAGAAACTTCGTGGCCTGTCTATGTTCAGGATGGATATTACTGAGGAAAGCTTAAGCTGTGAGGTTTAATTTCTTTTTCCTCCTTCATCATCTTGAAACACATATTTATTTATTCTTTCTTGATGTAAACAAGTAGATTCAAGAGAGAGGAAAAAAATTACAAGTCCTTACAAAGCAGCACCAAGATACTGGTGTAAGCTCAAGCAGAGACAACGATGGCCCTTACCAAACGCCACAATAAATGTCCTCATACAACAACGACCAACAAGCTCTGAAAGTGGAAAAGAGAGAGGAAGCCAGATATTTGAGGGAAAAAAAAGGAAGTTTTATCCTGCTCAACACAAATAGACATTTCAACTGATCCAAACAAACCAAAAACAGACAGAAGTCGCCACTTTCTCTCACACACAATGACTAAGACCCACACGCAGACAGTTGACCCCACTCTTTTCCCACCAATGTTTCCCTCGAGACTTAATGGAGCGTAGCATGGCCCAAGGCAACAGACGGCCTGTATGGTTAGTATGCCACAGATGGTTTGGGAAATAACACCAAAAAACCCAAGAGAAGAGAAATACCTTTAATAGATTGCAGACAAGGGGAGTCCTATACATCAATTATTAGGTGATACTGTCCTGCTTATGTGTTTGAGTATAAGATTAACTTCTGTGCAATTACCGTGCATGTAGTAGTCTGAATATGGAAACTAGAAGGGACACCCAGTCATAATCAAAGAGGGGTATTTATGTTGATAAGCACAAATTAAAGAAACATTGCAACTGTATTGGGGGTATAATGAAACACACTCAGCCCTTCCTCCACCTCCCCCACTCTACCGTGAGTGTACTGCTGATACCAGTGCAGTGTGAGCTTAAATGAGCTCCATCTAATAAACCTCCTCCCTTTTCAAAAGTTACAGGAGTATTGACACTAGTTTGTGACTTAAATCCCGAAAAAATGTCAACAACAGAGAGTGAAAAAGATGCGAGTGATCAGGCGCTAAACACAGGGAGCTGTCAGGTTGAAGATGTAGAGCCAGAGGTATTGGAGCTGCGGAGATATTTCCTCATCAATATCCTTCATGTATGATTTTAGTGCTCTTTTTCCATAAAAGCATCCAATAACAAAGCATCTAATTTATTTGATATATAAGTTGCATCTGACTATAAGTTGTAGGACCAGCTAAACTATGAAAAAAAAATGACTTATAGTCCAGAAAATACAGGACCGAACAGTCCGTGTGCGGACTGGACCAAAGGCCCTGTACCGAAACGGTACAGTACATGTACCGTTACACCCCTAAAGTGTATAGAATGATTTCATTGGTCAATATTTAAATTGTGAGTTTTCAAGTCGTAGTTTTAAATCAGCTTTATTTGCATGAGTAAGACTCATCTTGTGATCTGGCAAATTTTGATTATGTACAATCAGGCTTTACCTAATTATACTATTAAATCTGCATTACCAATATCTGACTTGTTGACTTCATATTTTCAGTGGACTGGCCCTTTATTAACCCCCTGTCAAAGCACTAACACCTCTCCAGGGTGTGACTGAGGGTTCAAAGTTCACCGGGCCTGTTGGTCAGACAATGATTGATTGTTGCCATTTGACATATCTCACCTGCTCATTAGTCACAAGACAAGACCACACTCTGTGTGTGTGTGTGTGTGTGTGTGTGTGTGTGTGTGTGTGTGTGTGTGTGTGTGTGTGCGTGTGCGTGTGTGTGTCTTCTTGCTCATGCATCACTGTCTATTAAGAGAACCATCCCAGCATAAGAACATGAACAAAGATGGTCAATAAAAATAAAAGTGATTTCCAGCTCAAGGCTTCGTCTTTAAATGTCAGCTTGGACACGCAGACTTCAGCTCCAGGGCTAATAGATTAGCTCTTTTATTGATTAGGAATGGTCTTTCTCATATTGATTAGATGAGGCTGTTCAGACCAAGCTTCCTATAAAAATACCACAGCTTCTTTATACTGACAATTCAGGACTATTGCCAAAGAACTGGGAGTCTGATTCACCGAATGACCATGAAGCTTTTAAAATGCATCTGTCTCATTTACCAAGCAAACACGGGGTTAATTGCACCCCAAACTGCTACTACTGTTAGCATGTATTCAAATGAGCTGTTTTGGTTTTAATTTGGGCCTATTTCCATGCAATTTAACCACATTATCAAAAATGTTAAGTTTAACACTTAGTGCTAACAGCCACATGCAGTCATGGTGAAATTCTAGCCCTCTACTGAAAATTACTGATCATAATATTCCTCTTCATCATAACAGAAAACAATGCACTTGCCTAAGTTTTTTACTCAATGTTATGATGTCAGGAGTTGAGTCAGTCAAGCAGTGACTGTCCAATGCACAACCCAGGACTATTAAGGCAGACATTTTTTTTTTAACCTGATAGAGCTGGCCTTGCTGGAAGAAAGTTTACTTTTTGATTTTTTAAATGCTGAAATTTGTTATATTTCTGTCAAGACTAAACATCACAATACTATTATTAGTATTGAGAGTCCTATCAATATTCAGTATATATCAATACTGATATCCTGTATTTGTGGGAGGATTTCAAAAAAAGCAGTAGTATGAAGCCACACAACACAAAGAGTGGAGCATTTTTAGCACAATTCCGATGCAAAACTAGAACTAGTGTTTAAACTTTTTTTTAAAGTGTTTGTGCATTAATTATATCAATATGCTTTTACCCCGTGACAGGCTGCCAACATGTCTAGTGTGTACCCTGCTCCTCACCTAATGACAGCTGGGATAGAGATAGATAGATAGATAGATAGATAGATAGATAGATAGATAGATAGATAGATAGATAGATAGATAGATAGATAGATAGATAGATAGATAGATAGATAGATAGATAGAGAGAGAGGGAGAGAGAGAGAGAGAGAGAGAGTAGAGTGGTCGAGAATATACATAGTTCACATGGTGATTAGCTACCATAATCCACAGGTGTAGGCTCTGACAGATCATGTTCCCTTATACAATTTTAAAATCTTTTCAAAATGGAACAAGGCAATGTACAAGCAAACAAATATAACAAATCAACATTAGGAACAAGTTATAATTGAACTTAGACAAGAAAAAAAATCCTGTTTTTTTTTTTTGTTTTTTTTAACAAGTTCTGACTGCCTTTCCTTTGTTTCTGCATTATTATTATTTTTACTTTCACAGGTGTTTACAGTGGTTACAGTCCCCGATTTTTCACACCACAACAAAGCACAGTTGTTTATACACCCACACATACTTTTCAAGTCTCACTCTTGGAATAACTAACATCATCATTATGTGACAGTGATGGATGTGTGTTGTGACAATGCACACACCACCCCCCTGACGCCATTAGACACCTGTCAATCAAATCCCTCCACCTACCTGTCATAAGGGTCAGCGTCACCCACATAAACTAACACACACTGCTAGTTAGTGAAGGCCACTGTCTCACACTATTACATGATACTGGAGTCAAAAACATACATGAACAATGATTCAGTATCAGATTAATCTGTGTTGACAGGTGGTTGGTCTTTTCAGATCCATCACTCTTTGGTGGGTTTATCACACTGAGAAAGCAGTGGACATCAAAAGAGCAGTGAGAGATTAAAGACTGATAATTCTTATAATGTGTGTCTGACACAATAATGTGATATATTGTTTGTGTATGTGATATTGTGCAAAACACAGACAGGAACACAAAGATATAGAAATCCAGTCTTCCACTCCTTCTGGAAGGTAAACAACTCGTGACTTGGCAACATGTTCTTCCCAACTAAGGCACACACAAATACACACAGATACACACACTCTTACACACCTCCTACTGTCAGTCTTGTTTATCGCCTGTTTTGCCTAGAAACAGCCATGCTGGGAGATAAAAACACCAGATCATGTCTACACTGGGACTGAAAAAACTGAAAGCACTCTCGATACAAAATAACTACCTGTGAAAAAACCCTTTCTGAAATGTCAAAAAGAAAGAAATGAAAAGAAAAGAAAAGGATAGGACATCTGTCTTCTGAATGTGAAAACGGGGCTGCTTCACCATTGAGAGCAGAGCTCCACTATTGAGTTTTCATCCAGTACACGGCATAACTCCTCTGAATACATGAATTTAAATAATGTTCAGGGCACTGGGTGCAATGTGCAGAAATAAGAGATCATTTTTGGTTAAAAAAAGTATTTATAAGAGCATCTAAATTAAAACTTATGAACAAACTTTGTGCATACATCCAAATTATCTGTGGGCACAAGGTAAAAATGAATACCTTATGACACTTAAGGGGCTGAAAAGTGAATTAAATGTTGGACATATACATACAGTGTATCTAAGTTTGCTGAATTACTATCGAACTCTGACATTGAATAGAAACAGAGCAAAACTTAAAAATGTTAACCTAAATTGAATTAAACTAAATCTATTATGATTTTTTACTAGTTAGACTGCAGCTAGGTTACAAATACTGCCACTGCTGAGACCACTCAGTCTGTGAAGGCACTTCCTTTATAAAAGTGTTCTTGTAGGAACCAGTGCATGTGTACTCTCCCTGTGTTGTATACATGCATGTATACAGGTGTGATCGTGTGCTCACGCAACCGTCTGATAAATTGTTCCCTCTTAGCTCTGTTTCATTAGTGGCTCAGTAATTACCACCCCATCTGCTCCTGGAGTTTCACTTTTCTTCCCGCTCCTCTCACTAAACAAAAAGATTCCTTGACACAATCAGAAGGATTCCTCTGTGACATGAAAATTAGAGCCGAAATAAGCACCGTGCTTATATTAATGTACAAATTGAAAAACAAAACAAAAGAAAAAAAACGCTTAATGCTCTTAAATTGTCTGCCTGAGGTCTCATTACAGTGAATCAATCCTTCTTAGTGTGTGGGTGAACTGCTGACTAGTGGCCAGCAGGTGAATTGGTGTCTGTCTTCAGACTGGCAGTTTACAAATGAAGATGCAGAAGTTCCATTTGTGTTAAAATGGAAATGGAAAATTACTGTTTTATCTAATTAACCCCACCCACACACCTCACAAAAATTTTCTTTCTCTTTAACCGGAATCATTCTTATTCCAAACTTTAAGATAATCTGTAAGAATGGGTAAGAACATAAAGTATGACATCTATCATAAACAAAATCACATTTGCACTGACCTCCACTGAGCTGTATGAAGCATTTTAGTGTCTTTGAGCTTCATGTTTTGGTTTTAAAGACCCAAAACTTCACTTCTTTACTGTTTTAGTTTGTTTATTTACTTCCTGTTTCAGTCTGTTAATTTACTTCCAGCTTCCACTACATGCTACCCTCCAAGCACCAAGGACCACTAAGGCAGCTGCTTTGTGGTTTTCATTCACTAGCGAAACAACCCAGTGGAATATAATCCAACAGTCCTACAGTTAGCAGTCAGATGGAGACAAAGATCACACTGCTTCTGTCTCATGTGTAGGTTGATATGAACAGGTTGATTCCCAGTGGGAGAAGAAAAAACAGCATCCTGCTCCATTCCCAGACCAGTCAGACACATTGAGAGAGGTTGGAAAATTAATAATGAAATGAAATGCTGCTAATTGGCTGGAAAATTACATTTGGAGCAAAGCATCAAACCTGCTGTTAGACAGCATGTGAATGTGTTAGCAGTCTGAAGGTTTGTACATGCTAATGTATAAAGACGGTAAATTAGTGTGAAACTTGGTCTGTTAATAGTATGTTCTTCAAGGTGTGATTATTGACACCTTTTTGCTCTCAGTTTATGCAGCTTTTGGTGTGATAATAGTGCTCTGATATTGTGTTGTCAACTCACAATACACATTTCAACAATCTATAATTAAGTCTCTGCCTTTTCTGTTATTTTCAGAGTGAAGACATGCAGAGACTATAATGTTACAACCGCACACACTCAGGCACACTCTTTAACAGCATTGTTTTCCAGGCATCGGGGCACGGTTGGCATCAAACATCTCAGAATAGAACTGCTGAGGTTTCAGAGGTGAAACCTGAGGAGTGTTTAGAGCAGAGTAATGGACCTTTGTGGCTGTGAATCTACAGAGATGAAGGGTTTCATTGCAAAAAAGCATTACAAGCACACCACTTACAATAAAGACTTTTACTCTGGCATGAAATTAAACCACACACATGGCTCCCAAAGACAATAAACTACAAAATGAAGCTGACCCAAACCCTGTGTGAAGGTGAATCAAAATGATAGCTCAATCTCCTAAAGGTGAGTTTCATGACAATGCTGCCCTGTTTTTATTACTGTGCAAGTGCATATTCATTGTTGTTTTTTCGTGTGTAACAGAGAATAATACCACCTTAACTTGAAGAAGCTGGAAGACTTAACACTGATGCTCAGATCAGGCAATGGCTGCAGGCTAAAAACCAGATTATCTGACAACAGATGCAGTATTATGTGACCCTGGCTACTGAGGCTTTATTGGTGGAGGATCAATGACCTCCAGTCTGGACTTACAGGATCATACAAGACTACCCCCACCACACACACACACACACACACACACACACACACACACACACACACACACACACACACACACACACACACACACACACACACACACACACACACACACACACACACACACACACACACACACACACACACGCAGGGCCTTGTTTCTCAGGGCCTATTGGATTTCTCCAGTCTCTTGCAGTGACTGTCATTATGAGCCAAGATGGCTGCGTGCTTCCCCCTCAGGGCCAGGCCAATCACAGGCCATTATATGCTGGCAGGCACAATCACACGCAGATCCACAACAAGTGTAAGGTTCACTGGATGAAAATTTAAGAGATCAGAAATATGCTTTGAAGCCACTACAACTCATAGACGTACTTCAAGATTTAAACCAAGTAAATAAGGTAATTTGAATGTTAAACTACAACTTCAAGTCCATAAAAGGTGCATAAGTCTAACTGAAATCTATGATTACTCTGAAGAAGAGTGTTTATCCTTGAATCTTGTTTTCAGATACCTGTGAAAATTTGAGAAAATTCTTCAGACTAAAGACTGAGTTGCGACGTGTGTCTAAAGTTTAGGACTACATTTTGGGACTTTGAAAAACCTGAGGTCTTAAAGAATCAGGAACGTTGGCTATTTTCTACTGTGACCCCAACAGGCCGCAACCTTTAATAAACAGCAGCCAGTATTTACAACGCTACAGGACTGTTAGCCTCTGCTATCTCTGACATTTACAGAGAATGCTTTAGGCCAAAGAGACAAAAAGACCATAACGAAAAAGTCATGACAAATGCATATTTTATCCTCTCCTCTTAACCTGGACTAATGGGTAATACAAGGTAATACAACATACTCTCCATGTACAGGCAGGACCTCTAAAGGCAGGGAGGATACATCAGATAACAAAAAGACTCATTACTGTCCTCAAAGTGTGAGAAAAGTTTCTAATAAGTAATTATCATCAGTGAAAGACAAGCAGAACAACATAGCTAAAATGACAATGCAAAAATGTTTAACAGTCATCTTTAAATAAGTCATGACATATCTAGCTGGTTGATCATCCTCACTTTGGCTGAATGTTGTCTTATTCTGTCTCTTTCCATGGGCTGCATTTCTTTGTACTTGCACTGTCTGTTTTTGAACACAGTTTTGCAATGATTAGGTAATGTTGTCAACAAAATTGATGGCAGAATTAGTTCTGACTAATTTGATTGTTGATAATTTCTCAACACAGCATTGTTTTCTAGGGTTTAGTTGCAACTGGGTGAGCTGTTTTGCATTGTTCAGTCTTTGCTGAGAGAAAACAGTGACCAGGAAGGGAAGAAGAAAAATCCAGTTGGATGCGCCTAGAACACCTCTCAAGGGAGAAGTCCAGGAGGCATCCTTATCAAATGCCCCATCCAATTCAGCTGAATCATTTCCGTGTGAAAAAACAATGGCTCTACTCCCAGCTACGTCTGGATGTCCAAGCTCCTGACTCTCTCACTAAGGCTGAGCCCAGCCACTCGTAGGTGGACACTCATTTCAGCTGCTTGTATCTGTGACCTCATTGTTTGGGTTAGAAACTGTGGTGGTTCATGATCATAGGTGAGGTCATGAACCAACTAGTGATCTCAAAGCTTTGCCTTCCAGCTCAGCTCCCTCTTTACTGAAACATTCCAGCACTATGTGCCCGAATTCCTGCTGCAACACCTCCAATCCACCTGTCAGTCTTACAATCCATTTTATCCCATGAACACAACCTCAAGATACTTGAACTCTGAGGCAAAGACTCCTTACCAGCAGAGATTGATGGCCTCGGACTAGGAGGTGCTGACTCAAACAAATATTGCAACAAACAATAAAACACCATCTCACCCTGAGAATTCTTCAGACTTGGAGCATTTTTTCTTCAACTGTGCAAAATAAAAGGCTGCTTCCAAGACTTGTAAAAGTAGTTCATGATGGAAGAACATCTTTTATGTGCAAGCATTAAGTAAAAAAGCATGTTCGATATCTTTCGAGGAAACTGTGGTGCTTAATGTAGCATTTAAAAGTTAGAGCTATGCTGTGTGATTTTCATTTACATTTTCAGTTCCTTGCCTTAAAGCCTTCCCCAAGAAGAGAACATCTTTTATTCTCCTTCTCCTCTCTTTTACTCTTCCTCTACCATCAAACAGTGGAACACACTCCTCCCATGTTACTATAGAAACCATGCAACACACTGAAAGATACATTTTACAATGAGCCCGCTCTGTTCAGAGAGAAAAAGAAAAATACAAAAGAGGACAGAACTGACCCCATCTTTGTTTTTGACTGCATTGATATTCGGCTCCACTGACAGCAGTGAAACAACTTATGGGTTTCTGTATTGACAAAAGCAGTGAAGTGGAAAAGGTAAGTCCCCCAGGGAGGAGGCACAGGGTGTCAAACTGTTAAATGAAAAAGTGACTGCCAGAAATTGAAGCCAATCAGCTCATTACACAAAGGTCGGCTCAAGTTACACACCACAGTCTCAGCATGATTTCAAGAGGAGACAATTAAAGTCAAACAGTGAACCAGCAGCAGATAAACTCTGATTAAACAGGAGCTTAGTGGCCTCATTTATGTGATTTCTTCCTTTGATTAATGAGGAACTAAAAGTTTTAATTATTTTGTTAAAATAAATTCACTGATCTGTCTTATATACCTCCCATGATTGAAAATTACTAAACACACACACAGAGATAGAGGGAAGAGAGACATCAGACTGTGTTAAGCAGAGTGGTCAAAGGGAAATACAGACACAGAGGACATATTAAAGGATCAGGGCGATACACTGATGGATGGATGGATGGATGGATGGATGGATAAATTAAATCCCTTCCTGGTTTATTGATCTCTTACTGGCTACTTGGTTGGCTGTCTGGTCAGTGACTGGTTTGCTCAGTCACTCAGTGAATGACTATCAAAGTTATACATTGAAATAATGGGTCAGCAAAACACATTTTCATTTAAAAGACTTTTTATTTTTTTGTGGTGTAGCTGAGAAATTCGATTTGACACAAACAAGGGTAGATACTAGATTTCTTTAGCTCTACGTTAAGCTGTGGATGAACGCACTGATGGAACTTGGTGTTATCCAGATTATTAATATTTTGAACAGTTTTGCAACAACTGTTGGTCTCCATGGCAGAGAGATAAACATGTTTAAGGCTTAAGCTTTCCAGTGTAGATAAAAGATCAAACATTTTGTCGCCTTTGTTGGCAGGATTTTGTCCGTACTCTTCTTCCAGTTCAGCTGGATAGATTATGTCATAAAAATGTAACTTCATTAAAAAGCAAAAAGAAAGCGTTTCATTATCCTTTCTGAATGTTTCTCTGAATCTCAGCATGTGAAAACATGAAGAATAGGAAGCGAAGCACAGATGTAAGAGTGAGAAGTCGACAGTCACTGTGTCTTTGAAGCTTTTCACTCTTCTTCCCTGCCTTGTCATCTGTCTTCTCTCTGTGCCTTCTGATTCGTAGTGTTTGGTTTTTCTCACCATAACAAATCTGCAGATCTCTGAGAATGCAAACTTTTAATTCACTTGTCCTTGTACAAGATCCATATTTATAAGATGAAATCTAGAAGAACTTTTTTTAAAATCTTTTTCTGGACCTTCCAGATATTCACATGGAGAGAATGTTTCCCAAACCTTATAACAGTGGTCGGCAACATTGCTTCAAGTTTCTGCTCTGTGCCTCTGTCTGGAGTGTTTCTTTGAAGTTGCTTTGTTTCGTGGTGCCTTTAGATATTTTATTCCCTGTAAACTGCAACAATCTTGCTGCAGATGAGACATCCTTCGCTATCAACTTTCCTTTTCATCGCTTTGGACAGTGACGTTTTGTCTTGCTAGTTGGCAATCTCCTGCTAATGTCTTACACAGCGTTATCTCAGCATAAAAATAACAGCATCAGGATGTCATGTGAGAACAAGCTGCCTATCTAATGGAGAGACAAATCATTTGAGTAAATGTCCTTAAAATGATTAAAATGTCAGTTCGGCTTCAAGAAGTGTAGATTATTTAAAATGGTCATTATTTAACCGTTAAGTCTCAAAAGACACTGTGTGTGTCTGTGTGTATGTGTGTGTGTGTGTGTGTGTGTGTGTGTGTGTGTGTGTGTGTGTGTGTGTGTGTGTGTGTGTGTGTAAGAGAGTGGGTGGGTGATTAAAGACAGCAGCCTGACGGCTCAAATTCACCAGATGTGTCCCTGTTCCTGCCCCACTCTGTTGACTTCTGGCCTGGCTCCACTCATTATGTCAGCTTGTTGTTATAGTCAAGCTAAATACGATCTGGTTTTGAGACGGTTTGTTTTATTTAAAAAGTCACTGGGTGTTTTTAGGTAGTTTCCATGCATGGCTTCCTGTCCTGCTCGAGTGACGGAGTGGAGCTGAACCCAAGAAACATGGCGCATTTCAGCCGTTATTATTGCCAGGTTAATGTCTGTTACATAATGCAGACACAGTGTAGAGCCAAAGCAGTAGTCCACAGCACTCAATCATTTGAAATAAATAACTTTATCAAATTATGGTTTTGTACAAAATATAATAGTATAGATGAGATTTTTTTTAGAATTAGGAAAGAGGTTTGTCTGATGATGTAATTTTGACAAACCACTGAGTTGGTCAGAAAAATAAAGCCTGACTTAACTTAGTTACTGACCCCTGCCCTTCAAGATGCAATTGAAAGAATGATTTTAGGCTTCTGAAATCTTTAATGATAACAGAACAGTAAATAGAGTATGAAACTGGGTAGAGAAAGTGGGACCTAATGAGTTCAGCATGTGTTGCCAGCTTTTGGGTGATTTAACTGCTCAGAGACCCCCCTACAAGAATCAGTCAAGCAATCAAAATTTCAGAGCTACCAAGCAGCTGATCAAGGTAAAAACACATGTCCCCTGGAGAGCTGAATGATCAAGGCAAAGTAAAGTCTCTGATATCATACATCATCCAGAATGGACAAGGAAAGACAGGAAGAAAGTGGCAGCAAGCCAGGAGACTAGTTGAGAAAAAGAAGACATACAAGACAGAAAAATCAAGAAGGTATGATAAAAAGGTACACCTGTAGAGATTAGGAGGTGGAGATTGTATGTTTTTCTTTATCCCTATACAAACACTTAAATCAGTTTTCACTAGGTCTGATTGGTCCAGGCTACTTCCTGGTGTTAGAAGTTATAATTTCTTAAGAACAAACTCTCACACATGCTGCGAGATCTATTCGTTTTTTCTCATATATTCGAGTGGACGGCATCATAGTCTTCATTAGCCTCTCCTCTGGGAATTTGTTTTCTAAGGCTCCAGATACATTCTAGCACGCAGAGTCTGGACTTTAACCACGGGGTTTATAAATTCACAGGCCAGCACACTGTAGTAACAACAGCATAATAACAACATCAGAAAACAACACCTCTGGCTGTTGTGGAAGGGGAGATGATTTGGCTCCCAAATGTGACATTCCTCAGTGTGTGTGTGTGTGCAGTCAGTCAGTGTGTGTGTGTGTGTGTGTGTGTGTGTGTTTGTTAAGGTAGGTTTTCCTCTAATATAAGCTATCCTTTAAATGTATTCAGCTGAATTCTGTTTAATGTCACTGTGGTTATGCTAACCGGACTTCTGCCTGCAACGCATTTAAATATTTGTACACTCTGTGTGTGTTCATAAGTGCAGGCTGGATTAATAAAAACTTTGGTTACATCTATTTTTTGCTTTGTTTCAGCAGCTTTTTGTTCCAAGCATCCTAAAGGAAAGTCTTAACCTCAATCTGTCACAGCAGATCCCGCACAGGTTTTCCATGGAGAACAGTTTCTGAAGCAGCCTCAGTGAAGCCTCGTTCTGCATACAGCTGCAGCAGACTCACTACAGGCCGTTTGATGTGTTCCTCAACATCTGACAGAGCACTCTTTTGTTTGAATAATGTTGATCCTGTACCATTTTTTATCTATTAGTTTTGAAACACTGCTATCAGTATGTTTGTGTTATCATCCTTGGCATCCTTCAGTGCAATAAAATTGTGCTTTTTATTGTTGTTTCAGGGATCCCGCTTGTATCCTTTCAATTCCAAACCCTGAGGCGCTGAATAGGAAGTGTTTCCAAACTGTATATAAAAAATGCAAAAATATTTTAAAAGGCAAAAATTGAGATTGCTCTGAGACCAATTTTGGTTTGTAATTCAGCCTCACATACAGCCTGAGACGGAGTATCCAGCCTGGGAAAGTATTCCAGTCAGTGCATTGATGTCTTTATATATTTATCCATGATCCAAACTGATTTATTATCATTAAATAAACTGAGGCAAAAAATACTCTTTCAATGATATTGGGCCCCATTGCGAAAAAATACCTTAACTCTGACACCAGCGCTAACATCAAGCACATGCATGCAAGCTCAGCCACAAACACTTCCCTGATATATTTTGATAATCGTATTCTGATTT